>JAPTYR010000012.1:13073643-13083939 GCA_029814505.1 Siphamia roseigaster
CAGGCAAGCGAGCCGTATTCATACTGACGGAGATTGTGTACTGAGACGTCTCCAAACAATATGCCGTATTGTTGTCGTGGGGACGGGGCCTAAAGGCATTGTTTTTGTCAGTACAATGCCATATCAATTGATGTAAGAACTGAGGTGATTGTGGTTGGAAAATGGATAGACTCTTAAACTGAACTCTTATGAGCTATTTTTTTTTTTATCAAAATATATGTCCATATAAATGTACCTTTAGTTGTACCACGCATTAAAATAAGAGACTGAAGAAAACAAGGGCTAGTCTCATATTTTTTCTGTAACTGTATGTGTGTTTTGTGGCACAAGTTGGCTTTTTTTCCCCCTCCTCATTTTTTATCAGTCTATTACGTGTTCAACCATCACTTTCGGCCTTATTTGTTTAATTTCATAATATATGTTTAAGGTAGTTCTCTAAAGTACCATTAACTAACCTAACTGTAACTAATAAGTACAGAGTAGTGCTGGGGTCACTGAAATGCATTTCTATATTTAAGGTAGAAATGTAATATCAAATTAGAACAAACTTTACTCCACTCAAAGAGCCTTTATTGCCAGGGGTTTTCAAACTAAGTCACTGTGGACGCCAACTGTGCAAAATGAATGCAAAAATCAATGCTGATGCTACCAAAGCTAACTAAAGTCACTTTGAGGAATGGTTATAGTTGGTCTCCATAGGGCTTCTTAAGCAACTCTTCCTTTAGGATGAAAGTTTTGTACAGAGGTATAATAATAATAAAGGTCCAAAACGATGTTATTATGCATTTTTAATTTTAAAAAAGTTAAATTTTCTTGGAGAAATAGCTTTAAACTCCCATTCTCCAGATACCAATCTCTTTCACAAACTCAAGGAAAACATGCAATTTATACTTATGTGAAAATGACAAATTATCCTAGGGAGTAAGGAAGAAGACCCCCAAAGAAACAGCTGCAACCACAAAGGAGACCTGGAATAAAAACTGTTGAAGGGACATCATGAAACATTTAACAAATCTAGAGGCATTTCTTATCTCCAAACCTGTGGTTTTACTGGTATGATGGGTATTGCGGTGTTCTGGGCTGCCCTCTTTCTCCTGGAGCACTTCCGACACCAGAGCCATTAGCTTCTCCAGTCTCACCAGCTCCTTCTTCATTTCTAACTTTTGCTGTAAGAGGAGAAAACAAAGCTAAAGCTTGTAATTACAAATGAGTCATGCGGTTTTATAATATACAGCGGGGAATAAGTGGAAATTAAATGTTGCAATGCTATGTTTACTATACCAAATACAGAAACACATATTCACTGCACATTTGATATTGTCCAATGATGTATGAAAACAGTAACAATTATCTATTAGAGGAGGAGCAGTAATAAATATGGTACTGACTATACAGTTAAAAGGTGAGAGAAGCATTTTAATTTGGGGCAAGTTTTCAAAGGAATTACAGGAAGGATATGTCAACAGCTAAGTTAAATTTATGACTAGACTGAGCAACAGAGTAATGTGTATGTGTAAAAAATGCCCAAGTTTTACTGGTTCAATGAGTTAAGTTTATCCTTTTCATCTTTCAGCATGCATTGATTATGCATCAACTGGAGTAGAATTAACTTGGGCAGGTATACACATACATTCACAGATGTTTTAATACAGTACAATAACAGCAAAGCTTTGCATTCTCAGATGTGTGTAATCCTGGGCCCTTTCTAAACCCCAGGGCATGAAATCTGAACTCCCAGTCAAATACAGTCGACAGATAAAAGTGAGAGTGCTGGAAGATGGATGAGGTAGAAAACAAGAATCATCTCCTAGGCGGCATTTCCTCTAACGTAAATGAAATGCAATTTAGAAAGCTGCTGAGGGGGACATTTTTTACTGAGCGGGGTAGTCTGTCATCCAGCAACTGACAGTTTGGTTTGGGGAATATGGGGTGGCTGCCCTCTACAGGGTAAAACAAGGTGGTGCATCAGTAAAAGCCAACGCAACCAAGCTAAAATACTTAAGTCTAATGAATTAATGGAAGATATATTTTTTTTTAATCACTCTCACGAGAACAAAAGGTTGTTCATGCAATAATTTACATGTCTTCTAAACAGACGCAGTATATAAAAAACAAAAGGATACCAGGATGAACATAATTGTACTTACCTGTGTAACGAGGACTTGGTTTGAGAATTCTGATGATTCCATGGAAACACTCGGGTCATTTACCGGAACGTCGCCTGAGATGAAAAAAAAAAGCAACAAAAAACAAACTCAAATTGCTTTCGATTTGCACAAGGTGGAATACATCACAACATATGTACACCTTGCAGATTAATGACTAGAAAAGATTCATTACACTGTTAAATCTCAATGGGTTGCTTGCCCAGCGTAAGAGCTATTTTAGTTATGAAGAAAGGACTTACATTCATCTGGTGTGTCAAACAAGTCCACAGATGCTTGGCTGGAATTAACAAAGTCTGGACTTGGGCATGCAGGTGGGCGGCTCAGTGGTTTCGCTGCATCAGCTGTAAAAGATCTATTAGCTTCTTTGGAGCCACCTTTATCGCAATCAGTCCCTCTAAGAGCACAGGAATGAGCTGATGTTTCAATAATTTGAGCAAAAGTTGGCAATTCTTCTTTGGATCCACTGGAATCAGACTCCGGTGAAGACTCCAACTTCTGTGTCCTACTCCTTTTCCTCGGGTTCCCTCTGATAGAAGAGTGACCACTGAGCTCTTCATTGGCTTTACTGACCTGAACAGCAGGTGCTAAAAGGTTATCTGGAGTTAAAGAGGATTCTGCATTTGAGAAAAGTTCTGCTGTGTTAACTGGACAGTATTTTCCAGAAGCAGTGGAATTCCTCTGTGAAACACTGTCTTTTATCTCCTCCACTTCACCAGCATCTCTCATAGGACACAGAAACTGACTCTCTGGGGTCTGAGAAAACCTTGAGGATTTATTCAACTTTTCTGCCTCATTTCCACTTCCAGACAAATCAGTGGCTGTGAAGCAGAGCCCAGAATTTACCATCTGAGGGATGACAGAGGGCTGAAAACTATCAATTCCTAATCTTGACACTTTGTTAGGACTGAGGTCATAGCTATCTGTACTACTAGGACAGTCAACAGCACTGTCTTTAATAGAAACAACAATATTTGGGGTTGAGGTTTCTGCCACTACTTGATCCAGTTGGGCAACAGCTGCTTTTCTTGCCAGGCCAGGTGAGTTAGTTGGGGGGATCAAATCACTACAAGATGAGTTGTCATTGTCCTCAGCTCCATCTAGGTTTTTTGTTTTACAGTTCTTTTGTTTTGCAGATTCAGTCCCAGACTCAGCATGAGGCAGATCTTCCCCCACTTCAATACTATGTATATTTTCTTCCTCGAAACTGCGGCTCCGTTTCACACTTGGTCCCCCGAGATGAAAAGATTTCCTTTTGGTGGCTTTGAAGCTCTGAAGCAGTTGCTCTGTGTCCAGCTTGCTGTCATTCTTATCCTCTTCAATTTCTGTTTCAGCACATTTCATGTCGCATGCTGACATTTCCATCTGAGCAGTGTTTGGAAGTGGATTAGTTGGACTGTCAGTTTCCAGCACAGTATCAATCACATCTCCTTTCGTTGGACTTGGGGAACTTGGAACCACAGACACATAACAACCAGTGCCAAGGTCAGACCGGTTTTCTGTCTTTGGGACCTCGGTGATAGACTCCTGAACAGACTCTGTTGGCTTTAATAACGGTGTGCTTTGACAACACTCGTTTTCAATTCCTTCTAAATCTTTATCATAAATGCATCCATTCTTGCTTCTTGTCTCAGTCAGGTTTCCACATTTAGGTGAGGCCATCTTTCCCTTTGTTCCACATTTTGTTTTTTCATGTTTATTTGTCATGATGCTGTCTTTTTGGGAAGCCTTCGCGTTTATCTTTGCTGGTGCTTTCTTTTTACTTTCCTGAACTTCCTCTGCAAAGCACTGAAGTCTTCTACTTCTCCTAGTGCTCCTTAAAACGGGGGTTTCTGGATCCTCGCTACTTGGGTAATTCTCAATATGAACCTGAATGTCTTCTGTCCTTTTAGGTTCTTCGGCTTGAGTGTTCTCTTCATTTTGAACTTCAACCAAAGTAAGAGGTTTGGCAACTCGAACCATCTTGGCTTTACTTGGCTTCGCAGTTTTGCCTTTCCTCTTATTGGTTTTCTTTTGCACAGTATTTTCTAACCCTGCCTCAACGTTCTTTTTTAAATCACTGTCAACCTCCTGAAAAGCATCACACAGACTTTTCTTTAAGTTTCTTTCTGGTTGAGGTGGTCTAATACTAGACACTTTTTCTTCAGCTTCACTGTTCTTGTCACTTTGTGTGGCTCCCTCAGTGACCATGGGCTCTGCTTCTTTAAAAATGTCACTGCTGATATGATCTTCTTTTTCTATCATTTGCTGTTCCTTTTCCATGTCACTGTCATTTATATCTCCAGATAGGTCATCAAGGATAAGACTGTTTTTCATTGTCCTTTTTGGGAGAATCTTTACAGGCTCCTTTGTGTTTCTAATTGGAATGACTGTCCTGTTCCCTTTTCGTTCACGTTTGTACACAGCACCAAACACCTGCTCTTCAAGGGCTTTGGCATGATCATCTCTCATCGAAGACGTGTTGTTAATATGCTGCTTGAGATCTATTGTTGAGGCAGAGGAAAAGCTGTCTGAGTCATCTGAATCACAGGGGTCTTCAGAGAGTTTCTCCAATTCAAGGCATTCCTCAGTTGGAACTGTCATGAGCCACTGAGTAACTTTCTCCACACTCTTCTTCTGTCTCTGCTCAAAGATCTCAGCAGGGCCTGACTTTTTTTTCTTCTTTTTCCTTGAGTTCCTGGGAGGTTGTTCTTCCACTTCAGCTGGTGTTAACAGCTGAAGGATGGACGCCTCTTGTTTACTTGGTGTTTTGTGCGTTGATGTTGGCTTTTCCATTACATCTGACACTTCTGTTTGTTTCCATTCCAGATCGTCTGTAGAACTGTGGATTCTGTTTACTGAAGCTGGTGGAGCCTCCCCAAGGCCACTGTCCAGTCCTTCATTTTCTGTTGTCAAAGGACTTGTCTCTCCAAGTCCCATTAATCTTGCAAATCTATTCTTGGCTGAAAAAAAAACATGACAATGACCCTTTCAAAACAGAGATCGAAACAGAGAGAAAACACATTACCAGTAATTGATGAAACTTCTTATCTGAGGTATCATCAACTACTGCTGCAACTCTGCTCTGGAGTTTCTTAAATATTGACTTTTCTTTACATACACACTGTTGATTATAATCAGTGTAACCACTGTGGCAGGATGGAATTGACACAGACAACATTGATGTCTAATATTGGTTTTCTCATGGGAACATACTGACTTTGAGGGGTCTCCATTTTTTTCAAATTAATTCATAAATTAGTGGATGAATGGATGAGAGCAACTACAGTCGTTTATGTTCTTCACAGTAAATTTGATCTTCAGTTCCAGATTTCTTGACTGATACTTTTGAGAACTTATTACTTTGATATTGGTATTCAAGTCAACAGTTATTCAGTTTCCAGTAAATTGTGGGAGGATCAACCAGTTATTAGCTTTTAACTTTCTTTGTTATATCAGAACTCTTTTAAAATCCATTATAAGGAGGTTTTAGGTCATCAGCCCAGAGAAATTGGGGTCCCAAACCAGTTTACTAATCGGGTCTTGTCCTGGTCTGATTCGCTAAGCCAGGACTCCCTGAATGCCAGGAGACAAGATTCTCCTATTTATCAAAATCCACACCTAATCGTTGGCTAGACTGCTGGGTCGCACCTCATCCTGTACAAATATAGAAGGAGCCTCTGCATTTGTCCATAACTCAGACATTTGACCTTGGAAAAGGAGGTCACAATATAGATCTAGGTCACACCTTTGTGAACTTGTCCAAGCGCTATACATGACATATAGTTGTGGAAATAAATATCAGACCACCCCTTGTTTTCTTCAATTTCTTGGTCATTTTCATGCCTGGTACAACTAAATATATATTTGTTTGGAGAAATATAATGAGAAGAACAAAAATTGGTCATACAAGTTTAATTTAAGAGCTGATATCAAGCAGTTTTCCATGGTATTCTTGATAATAACCAAAATCATTACAGTTCTTACATCAATAACTATGGCATTGTACTGACAAAAACAGTGCCAGTGCTTTTGGGCATTCCATGTTTACTTTGCCTATTTTAGTCTTGATACAAACATGAGTTAGAATTTGATAATGTAACTATTGTTTTTGATTACTTTTGATGGTCTAATAATTACTCCTTGACTGCATGCAAGGTAAAAAGAAATCTAAGGTTCCAGCTGTTTTCTTTATTTGTATTTTCAGAATTACAATATTTACAAGATGTGTCATAGATGGACAGTGATGAAGGAAAGTGATCTGTTCAGTGTTCTCATTTTCAAATATTGTGTAGTTTGGACATTAAGGCAGACAAAATTAGAAAGCACTGTACGCCTGTTGTGTAACTTACTGTTTAAGGTTATTTGGAGTTAACATGTATCCAATCAAGTGGTGGTTAACCTAACATGGAAAAAGGACCAACCAATGTAAGCAGTGGAAATTCTTATGTTGCTTTAGACAGCAGGGGGCAAGACTTTGGACAAATTTGCAGTCTGTTGCCTCAATATATTTGATGCAAATGTATACATTTCTGCTTAACCCCAATTTCAGTGTTTTTTGTGTTCTTGCTTCAAAATTGTGTCCAGAGTGCGAAAAAACTTTGATGACAACAGACAGACATGCTGACAACTATCCCTGAGGAGCTAATAAAAAAAAATACACATTTATAAAAGACCTCAAGATTTTACCTTCTACAGTTGAAGAATAAGATCTTGTAAGATCATCATTGTCTCCATTTTCCATATCATCACCATCATTGACAGGAATATCTTCAGATATCACACCATGAGGATGTGTAATAACCTCACCATTTGTATCTCTGTGAAAGCAAACATACAAAAAGTAGGTGCAAGTTAAACAGCTGAGTGAATAAATGTTATGGTGATTTTGAAAGGCAGAATTCTTACACTGACTGTTGTTTTGTTTGGTCCATTCCGGTGAAGTCTGCACAAAAAAGAACCCATGGTATTACTTGGAAGTAAACGATTTTGATTTCAGATCAGATTACATTAGATTAGAGATAGTATATTACAGTTTGTGCCAGTGTCCTGTTCATATGCCTGTATCATGTCCTGCAGCCCTGCTACAAGTCTCTGAAAGCCAGGACTCTCCTGTAGACTCCTGTTGAAAAACATGTCTGATTAAAATAATGTACGACAGTAAAAGCCAAAACTAAATCAGAGTTATGTGCTAATTATGTCTAACCTTTTAGTTATATTGGCTTGGCACACTGGACAGTTTGCTCTTCTTTGTTTGTTGTCCAACAGCTTCATCATACAAAATCTTATAGACAAGATTGTTTTTATTGGTCATGGGTAAATGTATTTTTTTTTTTAAAAAGCCATATGATGTCTTTGTCCTTACTTGCAAAACTGATGATCACATTTTGTAGATACAGGGGCACTCATTAATTCCAGGCTGCATGTGAAACAAACAAGCCCATCATTACCACAATTGCAGCTGATACAGAATGGTTTATATATTTAATAAATCATTTGTTCTGAATGGGACTCACCATATAGGACATTGTAATGTCTCCCAAAGTACAGCAATTCCCTTCCTGACATCTTTGGGTGCTGGGGTTTTCATGGTGCTTTTCAAATGACATGGTAGAACACACTCAGAAACAATACAAATGCAATACTAAAGAATACAATCATATCACTACGATCAACTGCCTGTAAGAAACAAATTATGCAGTGTATGTGATTTAGTCTTCTTTCAACTTTTTGTAAAATACAAAAATTTATGACAGTATATTATTTTATAATTTTTATTACATTCATGTGGCCTAGTCATATGGTGAGCACTGATTATAATTGAATGGAAACACATTTGTCACTGATTTGTCTTCTCCTGTTATATAGTGATATGCAAGAATTGTCCATAAATCTGTGCATAAATTAGACAAACCTACTAAAAGAGTATCCTTAAGGAGTTAAGTCATATAAATATAGATTTAAAAAATAGAATATTGAATTAACCAAAGCTGTAACTTCAAATTAAAATAACTCATATTACAGTAATGAAAAACAAACTCTTATAACAGTGCAGAAACCAGAGTAAAATAACAACATAACCAAGTATCTGTCTGTTTGGTTAGTAATCTGTCACATAAATATCCGAAAACTTTGTGTTCTAAAAGCAGCTATAAAAACACATTTCTAATGAAATGCGATATTGTACTACAATGACATCCTCCAAAAGTACAACTCATAGACAATAGTTAAAAAAGTAGTTTGCTCACTGATTGCGTTGAACCGTAAACGACCCTGGATAGGCAGTGGAACATGAGGTTGTTTTGGGAGGTTACATACGGCAGCTAGCACCGCTGACTTTCTGACTTCCAAGATAAAGACAATCGACGTGAATATGTAAAAAGACAAATCTACTACTAAAGACCAAGAGTTAGTTCTGTAAGTGTAAATTAGCAATTGTCAAAAAAATAAATGTCCATTAATTTACCTTAAATGTGTTAGCTTCAGAAGTTTTCAACATAAAAAGCACTAGCTTCAGTTTTCCCGCAACTATTGTCTTCTTCTGGTTTGTGCACGAGGGTAATTAGACTTGCGCCACACACTGGTTGGAGTGTAAATTGCACCCTGGTACACCATAACAATTGGTATTTTTACCTATTTTTGCACACTTTTCTGTATTTAGGTTTATATTTTCCGTGTACGCTGAATTTATAATGTAAATCAAGCCAAGAACACAAAAAACACTCGACAAACCGCGGGTATGCGACGGCTTTCTACCAACAGTAATTTCCCACGTGACGTCCATTTTTTTACGCTAGACCGGAAGTAAACAACAATAAGGAAGTGTAAAAGGAAGCCCGCGGTGCAAACGAGTCACGTTAAATATATCAAAGAACATATCGAGAAGTTAACCGTAACTTTCTCCATTTATATGTGTACAGTTCAGAATTACTATGCAGTAGTATTCATTAGTTCATTTTCCGGAGCCAGTGGTGAGTAAAATTACAGATACTTTGCATCGTTAGCTAGGTAGCTTTGTAGCATTTTAGCCACACAGTTAACCCACTAATCAGCTAGTTGTGCAATATTAGTGTCTCGTTTATTCGCATGTTCTAAAGTAAGGTCTTGCTACTGTCTTATTGTTTAATAACATATCTTGTATATCATAGCTAAGCGATGGAGGGCTCCAAGTCGTCGAGCACAACCATGCAGGTCAGCTTTGTTTGTCAGCGGTGCTGTCAGCCGCTGAAACTGGACACATCTTTTAATGTGCTCGATCGGGTCACTATTCAGGAACTGATTGGTATGTTTGTTTTTCATTAACCACGAGTATCATGAAGTATTTTAGCACTTAAGATATACTACTTAAGGCTTTTTCTGTCAACCCATAAAATGTTGTTTGTTCTTCCCAGCTCCCGTAGTGACTGTGACCCCCAGTAAACAGCCTAATAGCGGTGAGGGGGAAACAGCACCGGAGGTAAAGAATAAATGTCCATCTCAAGGTTCTATTTTGATAAATTAACAATAATGCCTGAAATTTTGTTTTTGATTTTGACCAGGAGACTTTTGTAGAAAATAAGCAAGATGGTGTGTCCAGAAAATACATTCCTCCTGCACGGTGAGCACTCTTTTTGATGTCTTCCAAAAGTAGAAGCTTATTTGAATACTTTATGCAGTTGCAAATAAAAATATTAGACTAGCACAACTCATCAAAAACAATGCTTATGCAATTAAGTACCAACTCCTGTGTGTATCATGTGACTAAAGAAACCACGAAATGCCTAAAAGCATTACTTTTGTCAGTACAGTACAATTGCTATTGATGTAAGAGCTTAAGTGATTTTAGTTACTATCTGAGAAATCATGATAAACAGCTAGCTCTGGAGTTAAACTCTTATGAGCTATTTTTGTTGTTGACATTATATTTGTCCAAACAAATGTGCCTTTACCTGTACCAAGCATTAAAATGGCCAATAAATTGTTGTAAACTAGAAAAGCACTCGGAGAGCGCAGACCTCCGCCAACTGTTCGCAGGGTTTTCTTGAAGGTAATGCTGGTATTTGAACCCGGGATCTCCTGTTTACTAGACAAGCGCCTTGACCAACTAAGCCACAGCACCACAAGGATACATCCAGTTTTTTCATAATATACATTTCAGATGAAAATCATAAGA
>JAPTYR010000012.1:13185962-13197637 GCA_029814505.1 Siphamia roseigaster
CACACACACACACACACACACACACACACACACACACACACACACACACACACACACACACACACACATACACACAAGTTGTGTCTCAGCTCTTCTGCCGTGTTTCAGTGTTTAGATTTACAGCCCTGGCAGCCACACACATAATGAAGGCTTTTATTCACTGCACAGCAAAAAGAGTACCTTCACATGCAGTGTTTCACTACACCAGTTTTGGTTTTGATTACAGGAGATGTTTACTTTGGAGTATTTATTCTTATGTAGTGTCACAAAGGTTCATCAATTTTTTTTCCATCCATAGTTGCGTCAACCCTTTCATGTATAGTGGGCATCACAGTAGACAGCTATTCTCCAGCTGTTCTCTTGTATATTCATGGTTGTCATTGTTTTAGTTGCATATCAGCGTACACAATAAACACTTACTGTATGCATCATCCCATGCAATGCAATTCACACCATTCCTGTAACTTTGCTGTTCTTGATAAACCTGATTTGCAGTAATACGTTTGAGTGTAAAGCAATTGCTATTTGTTATTAGACTGTAATTAAGAGTTTTTTTTTTTGTTTTAACAAAAAGGGCTTTTTTTCCCCTCCCCATATCATCTCCATTAAGTAAACAATAACTCATATTAGGGTATATTAAAATGTGTGAAAACTTCTGATAAGCAGCATTAAATATGTTTTTATTGCATAGTTTGCCGTATCACTTTCTGATGTTGGGCTTTAAATACTGTACATGTTTCTTGCTTCAAAAATGAAATGCATGGTGTCCACCTAAGTGGCCATTTTTTGTATCTCCTTAAAAAATTAAACTTGATTGGTTTGTTTTTTTTCATGCCCAAAGAGGAATAAAACACTCTTGTGTGTCAATGTCTTGACTAAATTTCTCATAATTTATGCATGAAAGGGTTAATTTTGGATTATTGATAATGGACAATTGGACTGCTGCATCAAATCTTCATCATCACAAATTAGAGTCTAGACTTTATGGAGGCTAATTCATGTGTGATAATGATGTCTTATGCTCCCCGAAGTATTCTGTCACAAGCCTGATGACCCTGATCAATCCTGGCGATGTCCAGTCTTTTAGACATTAGATACATGAGTGAACACATACTGCATCAGTTAGAATAAATAGCGTTTTAGGATCTGAATGGGATCTGAATAGGATCTGAACTATTTGCCTAGTTAGCTCCAGTGTAAGTCCCCTGTAATCAAAATCAAAGGTGATGCAATGAAATATTGTATGTGTGACTTTTTTTTTTTTGGCCAGGCATTTTATTTTTCTATGCCAGTTTTGTGTGAAACTCAAAGAGTCAGTTACTTGTCCTTGCCAAACTAGCTGCACTCTTTTATCAAGAGTATTAACCAGGTGTGATGATCTTTTCTTTTTTTCCTCCTGTGTTACAATTCTTTTGTTTTTACTGTCTATCGTCAGGATTTTACATGAACATAAACATCCTTTTTCAATAAATTATGCAACACTGGCTACAGTGTCTAATATCAGCACTGGATGACAAAGAAACTTGAGATGTTTGTGTCAGTTTACAAGTGTTACATGTTGCAGTAGATGCTGTACTGTAGAAACCTCAATAAATCCAGGCAAATGTGTTGTTATGGGGAAAAAAAGGGAACTTGGATATTACGTAATTCACCGTCACTTTACCCAGAATGCATCTTGCAGACATTAAAATAGCCTGTACATTAAAATATTTCCATATTTTCGTTGTGCACAGTAGCAGGGAACTTTAATTAGTAGTCATGGAAAAGCATGAAAATTCGTTTGATTTTGAAAGCATGAACATATGTTGCAGAAAGAAAGATGCATGACTTCTCAAATATTATAGAACTAAAAAGTTGTCTTCCTATATTGTGAAGTATTGTCCTATTAATAGCCATGAAGTTGGTGCCATCTCATTTAGCTGCCACTTTAAATACAACAGTTTCAAGATCATTATGTGGTTAAAGAGAATACAAGTTTTTAGTTTAATTGTTTTAGAAAGGAGCTGCTTCCACAGTTCAGTTACATCATTTAAAACAGTGGATTTTTCTTAGAAGGAATTAGACTTATCATTCATGGAGACAGAGTAGCTGAAAAATGTTGTGCCAAAACTGCATATTTGCAGTAAAAGAGACTCAACAAAACACTCCATCAAGGCTCACTAGTGTTTTGTACTGATATGTACCTGTGGGTGAGAAATAAAGTAGGTGTAAGTGACAAGCACAAATATAGTTTTAGTTTCACAGATATACTAACAGATGACATATGAGATGATGAGCTTTGTAGCTGTTGTTTTAGGCTGTGTTTGAAGTGTAAATATTCAGATTTGTGCAGAAAATAATGAGTTTGAGTTAGGGAGACTCTTTCTGGCACTTTATCAGTGTCCCCAGCTCATCCTGAATTGTTCAGAAGTCTGGAAAAAGCGCTGGAGTCCCATGTTTGGAACGAATTGCAGTAAAACGGTGCATACTTTCCTCTTCGTGAATTGATCGTGGTTCTGCAGGCATGTCATGATATGATTCCAAGGGAGTGATCAGTTATATAACAGCTCACATGCAAACTATTAGGCCTCAGTCATGTTTTAAGGGTGTGGCATATCCTCAGGCACCTCTGGGGTCCTCTCAGGGAAAACCCTTTACCTTCCAAACAGATCCCCGTATCCCAGACAACACAGCCACGGGACTCTGAGCACAGACATCTGAGCTGTCCTTGCTGTGGAAATGTTTATACAAACCAGCAGCACACCCAGTTTTTGCTTGTGTGTGTCATACAAGGCATTAATATTCAACATGTATGAACTTGAGAAAGGAATGAAAAAAAAAAAGATCAGATCTGTGAGGGGAGTTATGGAAAGAGACAAGAATTCAGGATGAAAAGGTGTCTGAGCATGCTGACCGGTCTAAAGTGAAAACACGTGATGGGGGAGGTGGGGATCTATGGATGAGCCAAAAAGAGCATTTCCAATCTTTTCCAGGAACCCACCCAGGGTTTCCTTCTACAGTTCTGCAGCACCAACAACACTTACAACTTTACTTTAACTTTCTAAATCTTCAATGGAAAAGTAAGTTTTAGTTACTGAAAGAAGGCATTTATATAAACAAGACAGGACTGGCTTTAGAAGTGCAGACATTTGGAAGATTGGACTCGCTCTGACCTGAAAGAAAGTCAGTTACTTTATAGCCCAGAGCCCGACATTCTTACCCAAGGGTTGACTTATATGTGTACATCGTTCTTCAAGACTGTCAGTGTGCAGTGTTTTTCCACTTAACTCATGAAGCACCATCGCTTTACTTCTACAATACAAGCAAAGTGATTGTACTTTATGAGTTTTATTCCAGTAAGATGAGCAATACTAAAAATAGTAAATGTATTTCTAGTGTATTATTTATAATAAATATTAACCTTATGAATAATAATGGTGTATTTTTGGGCAGTACAACCTTAAAATGTGTACCTGAGGTAAAGTATTTAGGTCACATTATTGGCCAAGATCTCAATGATGAGTCTGATATGAAATCTAAAGAAAGATGTCTGTATGCTAGAAGTAATATTCTATGTCGTAAATTTTATTATTGTTCTAATAGTGTGGAAAAAAAAGGTTGTTTCAGTCATATTGTGGAAATCTATATCTATGTTCCCTCTGGGCTAATTACAGGAAATCTGCTATAAAATCAGTTACTGTGGCGTACAATAATTCTTTTCGTATTCTGTTTAATCTTGATAGAAGGTGTAGTGCTAGTCACATGTTTGTTTTTAACAATGTTTTGTCTTTTAAAGAGATGTATAGAAAAGAGATGTTTGGTTTTAAGCACAGATTGGAGTCAATGGTGAAGCTGATAGTTTTTATTAAACACCACTCAGATTTTTACTTGCACTCAAAAATAGTGAAACGCTGGACTGATTTTTTTTATATCTGTGACAATATGTGACTGTGATCTTATTATTCATTTTGCTTTTAGTATTTTATTTATGAAATATAATTTTTTATATTTTGTTCTCTTTTATACAATATGGACATGTATCATATTTTTTGTATGTATATATGGTCTGAAATAAACATTGAATTGAAATTGAATTGAATTCAAATAATATATTCTAAAAATGAATTTCTTTTGCATTAAAGCAAAGATGCATTCATCAGAACAGACAAAGGAAAATGTTACTTGTATCTTAAAATAGTTTCCAGTATTATAGCCGCTCTTATAAATGATCCTAATGTAATATGTAATTAAGTTCAGATTTTTCTAAATTGAAACCAGCTTTAAATAGTAAAAACACATTCTCTAAATGTTGTTGTTGAAGAGAAACAGCTTTGGAGTTATTTTCTTGAGACATTTATTTTTCAGTTGTGGCTGTGATGCTGGGGCCAAAATCCATCTCTTGTTATTACTAACGTCCAAGTTTAGGGGAAACAAAAAAACAAGAGAAATGTGATTCTATTTTTGCCAAGAAAATCTTCCATCTCTGTGACATTAACATAAAACTCTTAATGGGTACCTTTGTTCCCAGTGACGTTGGCGTTTGGAGGTGGGGTGGCCACCTTGAGGGCGAGGCCGTAAGCCCCCTGGAAAGAGTTACTGTCTCTGATGAGGAAAGAGCCCGGCTCCTTGTCCTTCAGCACAGCTATGGCTAAAGGAGAGAAGACACATTTAAAGGAGGAGGAGTGTCGTGGGGAAGAACAAACGCCACTTTGTTACAAGTTCATCCAGTTGGAACTCTTCATTGAACATTTAAAGATCAGTCATGTAACAGAGTAACTACAATACAAATAAATATAATAAAGTGATGTACTTAAATAAAAAAAAGATAAAATGTAAATAAATATAAATTCAATCAGTTACAGTTATTAAGAAAACATGTAATTAAATATTTGTCACTAATCTACTAATACCATATAATTTCTTAGCTATTACATTTCCAAACATTGTTATACATTGTATGATCATTTATTTCCCTTAAATGATGTAAATAAAACAAAGTAATAATACTTTTGGGAGAATTTGTACTGAGTATGTTATTGTGTATTGTCACCCTGACCCCCAAAGGGGAGGCGAGGGTATTTGTTTTTATTTGTTTGTTTGTTTTTTTGTCTGTCTCTGCATTTGTTTGTTTATTTGTCAGCAACTTTAGTTTCAGGAAAGGTGCAAAGTGGTCCAGAACAGATCCCATTAAATTTAAATCCATAAGCGATAGGGCAAATCAGGCAAAATGTTTGTGAGGGGTGGGGTTTTGTTGTTCCTGGTGTATTCTGTTTACTTTCACTTTTACTTCGCTACATTTCCAAACTCATTTGCATACTTCATACATAGAGCGGGACCGAAGGGTTGGTGGTTCAAATTCTGCTCTGTCTCAGTCTGTCTTTTGTGTCGTTGGGTTAGACCCTTCACCCTCCTGCTTGTCTGCAGTGCCACTCACACTGGTGTATGAATGTGTATGAATGTGTATGAATGTGTATGAATGTGTGTGAATGTGTATGAATGTGTGTGAATGTGTATGAATGTGTTTGAATGTGTATGAATGTGTTTGAATGTGTATGAATGTGAATGAATGTGTATGAATGTGAATGAATGTGTATGAATGTGTTTGAATGTATTTGAATGTGTATGAATGTGTATGAATGTGTGTGAATGTGTATGAATGTGTATGAATGTGTATGAATGTGTATGAATGTGTATGAATGTGTATGAATGTGAATGAATGTGTATGAATGTGTATGAATGTGTATGAATGTGTATGAATGTGTTTGAATGTGTATGAATGTGTATGAATGTGAATGAATGTGTATGAATGTGTTTGAATGTGTATGAATGTGTATGAATGTGTGTGAATGTGTATGAATGTGAATGAATGTGTATGAATGTGTATGAATGTGTGTGAATGTTCAGTGGTGGTTGGAGGAGCTGTTTGGTGCAAACTGGCAGCTCCGCTTCTGTCTACCTGCCCCAGGGTAGCTATGGCAACAAATGTAGTCTACCACCGCCAGAGGGAGAATGTGAGAGCGAATAAATAACGGGTCAACAATGTAAAGTGCAAAATACATTATTAACGTACTATTACACCGATACATTTCTAATACACGGTATGGTTAATCATTACAAATAATATTAAAAAACCTGGTGCCCCCCCCCCTCCCGACATTATCGATGACGAACAAAGACAGGAAACTGGTTCGTCTTTGGGTCTAATCATATAATGAACAAATGTCAATGATTCTACCTGTTAATGAGTTACTGATGTGAGCAGCAGCATAATATTCAGAATTCCAACTGGCTTTGGTTTTTAACATTTACTTGTTCTTTTTTTCATGACTTGAGTTTAATTTAATTGTAGATGAGTTAATATAAATGCTAGATACATAAAGACTTTAACTTGAGTAGCATTTCAGTTGACAGGGTTCATTAACATTTTTCTAAAGGTCAATTTCAAGCCCTTTTTAGGGTAATTTTCCATCTTTCCCAGCACAGCATCTTATCACTGCGGTAAAACCCAGATCTACAGGAATACATGCACTCAGGGTGATTTATTTTCTTGCTTATCATAATGATGTACACTGTATTATGCTACAAATATATACAAATTATGTTTATGTTTCATAATTGCAAAATGTTTAGAATCCAAGGAGAACACAGTTTTATCCAAGAAAAGGGAAGTCATTTTGTGTTTTTTCAGAAACACTCGCTCTGAGCCAGAGATTAAAATAAAAATGGACCTGGTCATTTTATTTATTACATAAAGTTTAATTTTTCAAAATGTGTTTCCTCTATGTAAGTAGCGTTACCATCTAACGAGGCAGAGTTAATATTAATAATAATCACAGAGTTAAAAGTGGAAGCACTTAAACTCAAATTCCAGACCTTGAAAGCACAATGTTGAAATTAAAGCATTTTCAAGGATTTCAAGCACCCGTACAAACCCTGAGTTGGTGACTTGATCTTCTATCAGAGTCATTTCTTGTTGGGTTCCTGTAAAAAGGGCCGTCACTGTTCACACTTCTAGATTGACCCAATTATTTTAACTTTGCTTAATCATTCTGTCATTGAGTCTGTTTTACTTTTTTCCTGGTGGTTATGGTTCGGTCAGAAAAACTTCATTTATCAAATAGTCAGATGGTCCAGTCACCTGATTGGTCAGTCCCAGGATTTTCCCGCCCCACTGTACACTAAACAGGTACTGAGGATGGCTTCATAAATTACCCATCTACTGATGTAAATTATTTAATACCTGTTGATCAACTAATTTTTATCAAAACATGTCAATAATTGGTGTAAATAATCAGGTACTGCACACTGGGGCTTCAAACGCGGTGCAGTACTGTCCTAATGCTCCTCTGTACTGTGTACAGTAATTTGCATATTTTTTCTGTACACTTATACACTAACACTTATATTGCACATTGTTTCATTTATTTATTTATTTTTTTGGTGCGTTTTTTAAATGTTTTAAATTTTATTTTTTATTTACTATATTTGCACATTGCACTTGTACCTTATTTTATTTTATTTGTATATTTTTTTGTCTTATACTATTCTACACCAGTCTTTCCCTTTGCAGACCTCACTGCTGT
Organism: Siphamia roseigaster; assembly: GCA_029814505.1. Lineage (NCBI taxonomy): Eukaryota > Metazoa > Chordata > Actinopteri > Kurtiformes > Apogonidae > Siphamia > Siphamia roseigaster. Next base: position 13,193,525 of record JAPTYR010000012.1, read on the forward strand.
AACAATGAAAATGTCTCCTACGGGGGAAGAATAAAGGTTTTATTATTCTTATTCTGTTCTTCATCTTTTCATGGTCATCAGATATGACCATATTTGGACGTTCTGAGGTTCTGCAGTTACCGTAGAAACACAGACGTCTTCTACAACATTGATTCACCAGTCAAACCCATGGATCAATGACAGTGGATGGACATACTAGTTTATTTTGTTTTGGGTTTTTTTTTACATTCACATAGCAATATCTTTACTAAAAAATTAACTTTTTCTGCATTTTTCTCTGTTTTAATATATTAAACTTTGAATTTGCTCTGAGTTTTCATGAATATCTACATGACCTGTGATTTAAATATAGTAAAATATTTGATTTATATAAAAAAAAAAATAAGCAAAATACTGAGTATAATATTGTAAAAACAAATGGTGGTAAATATATTATGAAAGGTATAAATAGAAGAAAACTTCATTTGAGAACTGTCACAGAAGTAACACTGGGTCTTTATGGGTTAATAATGTCCTTTCTTCTGGACAGAGGTTTTTAGTCCTAATGTGCAGGACAACACATTAAAAAACAACTCTGTTCATCTTGCCATCACTGAGCTCAATAAGAAATAGTGAGATGGCACTTTATTTACTTATTTAGTTATTTATCCTATTTCTCGGCTCTATTTATTATTACTGTGACGTCTAATCTTATAGTTCTAGGTTCTCATGCTGGTTTTTATACCAAACTGATTTTATTTTCTTGAGGTTTTTATTGTGTTTTATTTCACCTTGCTTTTAGTTATTTGACTTTGTGATCTTTTGTATTATTTTATTTGTTTTATCCATGCTGCTATATTGATGAGTGGTGGAACACTGAGCACTTTTCGTCTTGACACTTGACACTGTCTAACAGGTTCAATGTGTGTTTTGTCCTAATGCCAAATGCAATTACTCTGTCTACAAAACAAATCTGCCCACCAGGTTTGTACAAAATTCAGAATTGAATTGAGAATGACCCTAAAATTCAAATTCACTTCCTGAATTTCAAAATGAATTTGAATTGAAATTCAAAACAGGAAGTGGAATTGCCATTCCAATTCAAATTCCAGGAAGTAGAATTGGAATTCCCTGAAATTCAAAGAAATTCACGATAATGAAATAATCGTTAACAATGATTCTGTACAGACTTAAATGATTACAATATGAATATTGCTATAGGCCCTCACCTTGTGTCCACAGCACGATTTTGTACATTTTTATTATTTTTTTACAGAAAAATTGCCTTTTGTCTGTCACTAAATAAAACTGAGATTAGTGATCCTTACAATTGTAAACATTGAAATGGGGCAAGATCACAAAAAGACAAGACTTCATTTCCCAGAATCCTTTGCTTTAAATCTTCAAAATAGTTGTCCAAATATTTCAGACATTTTGTTTTGGGTAGACAGATGTGTACAAGGCCTGTACTCTATTTAAGGGCTATCTATTTTGTACTTTTGGTTTCTCTGATTACACAACATGCAAAATGATGACACAACTAAAAGGGCATCTGTGCTGGTTCACTTTGGTGAGCCAATTCCTTCAACTAATGGAAACCATAGAGCAATCGGCAATCACTGCACTACTCCAATCTGTGGTTCCATAAAGGCAATTTCAAATTTCAAACGACACCTCAAGGTAAAGTAACAGATTTGTAATCTTTTAATGTATTGTTAAAGACTATAAGACAATAAGTAATAAGTAGATTTACATCAGGGACATGGTAGTCAGTAGTAGGCCTGTAAAGTGTTGTAAGATTCTATACATTCTGTACAATTGTTCATATAACATTTCTACATTACCCCTTCTGCATGAGGCATTTGTATTTATAGTACTATGTGTAGGCCTATGGGTTGTTTCACATGAAATCAGACACTTTGGAACCGGCACGATTTTAATTTCACTTGGTGTGGCAAGTGTTAAGGTAGAACTCAGAACTGCATTCACATGAATGTGGTCCCAATAAAGAGAGAAACAGACTTCAAAAGCATAGATTAAGATGCAAGGCCACTATACATTCATCCTTGACTATTTCAGTCAATTACAGACACATTAGCATCTTCAATCAGTGTGGTTTTTGGTTCTTGGGTCATTGCGTAGATTTTGTGACTTAAGTTGAAATAGAGCTTTAATAGAATAGTGTTAGAGAAGCGTACCCCACCTGACACTCCAGCCAAAATGCTAATGCCATTTTGGGCATAGTGTCAGGCAGAGAAAGTTGTAACATCCTGCTCTGTCATTCCTTGTATAAGGGGACTGAAACATGGCATAAACTAGAAAAGCATTCGGAGAGCGCAGACCTCCACCAAGCATTGCTATTCTCCATTGACCGCAGTGTTAACGAAAATTTCAAAGTGATCCAGAATCCAGGATCTCTTCCGGATCTTCACCAAAATCGAATCACTTCCAGAGCTCCCCATTTCCGACCTTCCCTGAAAATTTCATGAAAATCCGTCCATAAGTGTTCGAGCTATTTTGGTAACAGACAAACCAACGCCAATGAAAACATAACCTCCTTGGTGGAGGTAATTAAGTACTTACAGTGCATTTAATTAAAAATAAACTCATAGCAAAGGGATATATATCTTTCAGTTTATTACTGATTTCATTTTTTTTTTTCCTTGCTGGCTGTCATCTTGCTACTCCCATGATTTTGGACACTGGGCCTAATTTCCGAGTTAGCCAGACTGTCGTAAATGTGTAGAGAAATTTTGTTTCCATTCCATGCAGTCTTTGTTAAATCAGAGGTGGCTGTTGCTAGACTAGCGAAAGTGAATGTGTGTCAGGTAGCCGGGCACCAAAACGGCCATACCCAGTCCAAGAAAGCCCCCAAAGCAAGTTAGTTATTATGCCAGGCTGTGGGTATAAATGTTTGTGGTGATAGAATAATGTTTGAAATTAAACTGACCTTTTATCACACGAGTTGTCACATGTTGAGGGACTTCGCTCTTGTCAGTTGTGATACGACCAGCCGACTTCATCAGGGACTAGCTAGAGCTGTAGCTACTGCAGATCGAATAGTGGCTCAAAAACCATGACGTGACAACATGGTAAAGCAGTGTTCATACAGGCCTTAGCTTGCACAACAGATTTGAAGTCAGTCTGTGATCATCTCACTGATCATATTTGAATACGTAGCCTAAATGGTATGTTCCTTCATTCAATAAATGTTGGACAAATCTCAAAACATTTTTATGGTACACCACTTACCGTATTAACAACTGGCCATTGGCTCCAGCAGGTCTGGGTCGTTTTTGCCAATTTATTTTTGACAGAAGAATGTTTCCAGTACGCCACGATTGAGATGGGGCAAGGAGTCTTGGTGCTCCGTTATGCAGACATCTCTGGATGTAAATTTTGTTAATCCAACCTTTTTAATTCTTCCTCTGTATACTCCCACTCGTACATGTATGGTTCATTGGAAAAAGGCAATTGCTCCTCCTCCTCATCATCATCAAAATAATCAGATTCACCAAACATTGCCCTAGTTTGAACAGGCTCCGTGCTTGTAACTTTGACAGTTGCGTGTAAACAAACAGCTTGGTGTAAGATTGGTGCTGTGTGTGACGTCAATCCGTGGCTGTCAATCTTTCAAGCAAGCAGTACGAATTGCTGTTGGTGATCAAACAAATGCAAGGTTGGTTTACCTCCTTAATCATTCTATTAACACAGATATTTACATCGACAGCCTGGCATAATAACTGATTTGTTTTGGGTGCTTTCCTTCTAGCCTCCAGATTGCGACCATTTTGGTCGCAAATGCGACTAAAAAAATGGATGTGCGCCTAAATTCTGACCAATAGTCGCACCAGGTGCGACTAACTAAAACAGCCGTTCGCATGCAAAGAAATATTAGTTATGTGGTGTCTGTGGTGCGCCTGCTGCTCATACCCTTATTTGGAAGACGCAATGACGTGTCTAGACGTTAGATCAGCTGACCTCTTACAGCTCAACGTTCTCTTTGGCGCCAACTTCCAGTTAGATGCAGAGAACATGAAGCGGACATTAGCGGATTTTTTTTTTCAAAACCTCGAACGACCAAAGTTAGTGAAAATGAAATTGTCTCTGGAACGAGTGAGCTGTCAACATGCG
>JAPTYR010000012.1:13296256-13310448 GCA_029814505.1 Siphamia roseigaster
TGCAAAATAGTAGTAAGAATGAATTATAAGAAGTAGTTTATTATGTTTTATATATATATATATATATATATATATATATATAGTTGGATAATTACAGAATAAAAGTGAGACTAAAGTTATAATAGTAATCCTAAAAACACTATACAAGTAATAATATTTCATCATCTTCATCATCATCATAATGTCTGAATCTATTTTCATCTATTTGATCATGATCAAATATCATGGATAAAACTATATAAAAGTAAGAAAGAAAATAATAATAATAAAACAAACAAACAAATACACACAGCAGGATTCTATCTTTGCTTGTACAGTCTTGACCTCCGTCATAGTTTAAACTAAGCCTCCAATTGCGACAACAAGGCTCACCTCGCTGACCATCTTGTTAATTTTTCGGGCATTCTTCAGTGCAAGATTGTCCTCACTGGTCAGGCTGTGAAAGTGCGACATGCCCTTCAACTTGTTCTTGTCTTTTCTGTATTTCAGCTGCAAAAGGATGAGAGATGATTTGTGCTTCAAGATAACAACATGTGCTTCAGTAGGATCAGGAGATTAGAAGAACACATGCACGTAAACATACGCAGAATCTAATTTAGTCAGGAGGCCTCCTCATTGTTCATTCATTCTGCAGAGTGATGACATGTCCAGCAGATATATATGAGTCGAGGCTTTTCTATTCAACACTTCGTAATGTTTTCACAGCATTCATAACCAGCTCACGTGTTACACAACTGATCCTGGATCCCTTTTTATAACTCATGAGTTCAGACAGATCAGTGTAGCTAAGTGTTTTAGAGGACATACTATGTGTTTTTCTTCGAGTTGGCATGGAAACAGTCACTCAGATCGATACTCACATCACTTGCATTTTCCTGAGCCTTCTTTGCGAGATAATATCCAGGAGTGATCATGGCGGGGAAACTCCCTTTGCCTCGCTGCTGCTCATACTCTTCAGTATATGCAATCTGCAAAAACATAAACACTTATTTAACACTCAAATCAGACATGAGTAAATAAATAGGGAAAAGAAAATTTGACCTAATGGTAAATGATTTACCCTAATTCTAAATTTATAATGACCCATCCATCTCCAACTGTTCTAAATTAATTGTAATTTTAATGAAATCCAAAGACTATGTATCACTAGAATTGCATCTAACCAATGAAATGTTGTAAAAACTGAAGTAATTATGTAATCAATCTGTATTTTTTTTCATTTGATTATGTTTTAAAAATTCTTAATTTATTATTTCTTTGAAAATGTAAATTAAATGGTACTATTACACTTAAAAAACATCACACTTCAAAAAAGACAATCACCTAAAGTGTTTAATTTCAGGGAAATATAAGAACTTATTTTTAGACAATAGATCTTGAAAATCTTACTTCAAGAAATCTTACCAAGATCATTTTTAATTATTCCATAGGCATTTTTTATTTGCTTGAATTGTGTAGAACAAACAAACAAACAAATAACCCTGAATTAAGCATAAAAATCGACCAGTGAAACAAATGAAAATCATCTTCATAAGATTTCTTGAAATAAGATTTTTAAGATATATTGCCTAAAAATAAGTTCTTACATCTCACTGACGTTAATCGTTAGGTGATTATGTCTTATTTTAAGTGTGATGAGATATTTGGACTAGAAATGAGAAAAACACACTCGATACGATTTAGATTTTTGTAGTTTGTCATGATAGCGTGTAAGTTTGGCTCATCTTATTTGAAATACATGGTGATTTATGTGCATCTTTTTTTCTGGTTCTTGAAATGTAACCATTTGGACGAAGGTATCGGTAATGAAAATCCTTTGTTTGCTTGTTTGTGCTCTCTACAGCAGCAACAGTACCTGGCTGAAGTTCTCTGCATTTTCTCTGGCATGAGCTGCTTCAGCCGCTGCAGCCTCAGTGCTGGCTTTACCCTTTATCTCCTGTTCATATGTCTGACGGTACTTTATCTGGTAGAACATAAAATCACCATCACCAAAACCAGTGACATGGTTATATAACACAGTATTTGCACACATGCTGTTATGTGCAGATTTGATGATGCAACTTACATCACTGGCCTGCTCAGTGGCTTTCTTTGACATCATGTATCCAGGTGTGAGATGTGCTGGGAAGCTGCCTTTACCCCTCTGCTGCTCGTATTCTTCTGTGTAGGCAAACTGGATGGGGGGAAAATGTCACGTAGTTAAACGGTCATGGCTTTACATGCCCTCTAAGTGACATATTCATAGAGATGAAATAGATAATTGGATTTTTAATTTAAAAAAAAAAAAAAAAGCTTACATCGCTGATCATTTGTCCCTGTTTCTTAGCCAGAAGCACCTCCGGGGGGTCAACAAATGTGGTGTACTTTGACACCCTCTCCTCATGACCTTTCTTATATTCTAGCTGCAATTAAACAAAATATGATTTTATGATCTCACAGCCATGGGCAAAGATGGAAATGATCCTGAAATGGCTTAGACCACATGTGTCAAATATATGGCCCGCCAAATGGATCCAATCCAACCAATGGAATGAATTTGTGAAATGCAAAAATGACACTAAAGATATTAACAATCAAGGACATTAAAAAGGATTTTAGTTCAGGTTCCACATACAAACCAATTTAATCTAAAGGGGATCAGAGCAGAAAACTACTATTATAGTAACCTATAAATAAGGACAACTACATTTTGTTTTCTTTGTTTTAGAATAAAAATGTAAAACTGCGTTCAAATATTTGTATTTCGAAACTATTCTTTCACAAAGAAAAATGTGAATAATCTGAACAAATGAACAACCTGAAATGTCTTAAGAGAGGATTGTGCAATTTTATCAATATTCTGCCTGTTACTAAATGTCTTGTGTATTTGTAGATCCACTGTGATGTGTTAGTTGTGATTTACATGTGTAAATAATAAAATGAGGCATAATTGCATTCATTTTTTCTCTTTTTTCTCCAGACATCTATTATTTTTTTAAATTTAGAACATCAAGAAACAGAGGAAAAGAAAGAGCGAAATAAAGAAGAAAACAAACAGCCTCAAGAAAAAGACAACAAAACAAATAATAATGTAAAAAAAACCTACTCCCCACTCCATTCCATTGATATACTGACTTGATCATATACACATTATTCAAGAAAATATTTGACAATAAACAGCACCTTGTCAAACAGGACTCTCAAATCACAAAAAAAAATTCCAAAAATGAATGCCACTTCATGCATTTTTCATCAGAAATGTCAAGTTGTTCATGTTATTCACATTTTAAATGAAATTTTGTAGAGGTAAACATCATTATAATGAAATTTAACTTTTTTTTGCTGGTATTATGTTATTGGTCCAGCCCACTTCACGTCATATTAAGCTTGAATGTGGCCCCTGAGCTGAAATAAATTTAACACACCTGGCTTAGACAGAATAGTGGAAAAAAACAAGGACAAATATCAGGTCTACTTACGCTACTGGCCAAAGTATTGGCTTTCTTTACAGCCTGGTAACCCGGTGTGATCATTGCAGGAAAGCTGCCTTTTCCTTTCGACTGCTCATATTCCTCTGTGTACTTTACCTGTCGATGAAGACAATAATGACAGAGTACTCATCAGTAATGCAAAAATAAATGCTGGTTTGTATGCAAAAGCAGACCTGAAGAATTGAACAGTTTTGCATACTCACACCACTGATAGCATTCTGGGCCTGAGACACTGTTACCATCTCCTGATTTGTCACCATGCCTGAGTACCATGTCTGCTGCTGGGAGAACTCAGACTGAGAATGAAAGGCCTGTTCAGACACAACAGACACATGTGTACATTTCCAGTTTATGACATGATGGTAATTCTGTATATTTCACACCTATAAGACCTTGTTGAGTCACAGATTGCACTATCCTCCCTCATTCATGGTCAGGACTGTTATGACCCACTTCAAAGCACATGATAGCAAATCATTTTAACCTAGTTTGATATTAATCAGTTGAGGATTTTGGAACACAACTATATGTGAAATATACAATTAATTATGCTGACACGTGAATGACTGCACAAGAGGATTTGTTTTATTACTGTAGGACTTCAGGGTGGGAACTTCCCCTGACTGAGTTTGAAGGCCAGTTGCTCTACTGGGAGCTCACCTGGCTGGCCATTTGATTGGCTAGTCGAGCCCTCTCCAGCTCCATGGACCTCATGTCATAGTGGAAGGTGGACATAAAGCGTTCACCATCTTCACGATACTTCAGCTACAAGTGCACATGGACGACAAGCATTAAGCCAAGGCCAGCGCAGATTTGCACATGCACATGCCACACGAACAACAGCATGTATATTTAGAAGTAATGTTTATCCCAGTATGTGTTTCTGATAAAAGGAAATGACATAAAACTGCAGCCTTTGACATTTAATCCACTGGGCCAAACACTACTCTATTCTTATTTTGTCATCGTCAAATTAGTCAACCTAAACCAGCATGCTTAATAGTTAAAAGATAATATTAGCGCACTGTTATTAATAACTAAGATGTCCCAATCGAGATGAAGCTGGACCTGCCAGGAACGATCCAGAAATGACCACCGACTGATGAAACTCTGAGCTGTTTGCAATACTCAGATTGAATCACAGTTGTATTGCATGGAGATAAAAGAGCATCATTGCTAAAGAAGTAACTATAAATATAGTAGCTCAAGCTTCAGGGTAAACTTTGCAATTGGAGCCAAATCTTCACAACAAAGGGTCATGGAAATTAATAATAATAAAATAAAACAACAAAAAAAACCTCTGCATGTCTACCAGTGCTAGAAACCTTTGAAAATGATCCTGGGTTACTGAGTTGAGGATCAGCAACATGTTCCAAAGTAAAGCCTCCAGATCAGATATCAATAAGTTAAGCCTTTTATCTCTCTAGAGGCATATAGCAGTAGCTGATGAGCTCGCTAGCCCACTGCTAATATAAGCATACGAGCTTTGCATGAACTCATAGACACAGACATACTCAGACAGACAAGAGCAGGTGGCAGGGCAGAGGAGAGGAAGAGATGTGTGGCTGTTTTTCCTGATGTATAATTTTAGCCCCCCGGGGCATAAAGTGGACTCAGGGAAGCGAGGTGGGGGTATCTTGCCTCTGTCACAGAACCAGAAATAACCTGAGCTGCACTCTCCATTCCACACCGCTGCTGTCACTGCAGACTCATAGGGTCCAGAAGCTGCCCACATCTCACTCTCCCACTCATAAAGCAGGGAATGAGGCCTTTTTGACTTCATGCCTTATCTGACCATAATGGGTACATCTGCGTTCTGTCACTTCTTGAGCTTTCTGACTGTAATTGTGTGTAATACATTTATGTCTTTATCTTGATGATCCGTGGTTTTATGTGTTACTGTAAATGATAAGCTGAAAAGGAGAAGGTCTACTTTAAGCAACATTTTGTGATTTTGCAAATCTGTATTCATCAAAACAGATTGTTTTAATAATTTCAAGGCATATTGAAATTCATTTGTTAGTTTATTTACTCATAATGACTTATACTGTATAAATGCAATGATAGCTATGAAGTACAGTCATACACACATTATAAATACAGTCATATATACAGTAACCACTAAAGAATCCCATGAATGACATACACAGTCACATACGTCAGCCTGTCAACAATACATCTTGACTCGGATCAAGGCTGAAGTATTTTGTCTCATGTTGCTTCTAGTGTGTTTATGCAGGTGACACATCTATTCCTTACCTCACTGCTGGCCTTGGTTTGCTTCTTTGCATTGATGTTGATGGGGGTCTCATACACGCTGGTAAATGTGTTGTTCCTTGGGTTGTGACTGTGGGGCCGAGACATGAAATAAATTCAATTCAGTGGCCAGTTTAGATTGCACTTCAATAGGCGGCCGCGTAAAGAAGGACCACTTTGCACCTAAAGATAGATTTTATGGTTTGCGCCGAAACAGATATTAACGACACTTGCCATGAAAAGTCCAAATTAAAAATACCATGCTTACACAGAGCAGTATGGCCTCTTCTTGTGGCTGACAAAGTTATTGGCCGTTAGCACCATCTTACAAACGTCACAGTGGAAACATGCTTTATGCCAGTTCTGTCAAAGAAAAAAAAAAGTCATTTGTGGGTATTTTAACTGAGAACAGATTATTTCCATTTTCTAACTTAATTCACTGACTTGGTACTAAAGATACCATTCTATAAGAGTGTTATCTTATTTCTCTTAAATTAGATAATATCTCATTGCAATTTATATGCACTCAATGCAAAAATAGTTGCAACATAGCAAAGTAATACCAGGGATAATTTTTTTCTCTTTTTGTTGCTAGACCATGACTCTTTGTGTTTTCCCTTTTTTCCCAATTTTTCTGGTAATTGAACGTCACCATGTAAATTATAATGTACCTAAAAGTGTTCCTTAGTTTCTTCCAAACTCTAACACAAACCCTTTGACAAAATACTCTCTAAGGGGTAGATTACAAATATTAACCCAGTGCCTCCTTTTCTTTTACAGTATAAATAAGTGTTTAGATCATTGTCTTGCAACTACACATTTTTTCCCCTCTCACTATATTACCTGGTCAATGCAGTTAATCTTCTCCGCTGGGTAGACCACAAACCCACACCTGGCACAGGACTGCATGGTGAATCCCTGTCCTTATCCAAAGGGGGAAAACAAGAAAAACTTCAAGAAAAATAAAGGAACTGTAGTAGAATATTTGCCAAAAGCAGAGTGAACTGTAGTAGAGGAAGTGGCAGTGACTCCCAGAGAGATGGACAGTGTGTCTTCAGTGGTGGTAAACTTAGCTCTGTGGCTGTGAAACACTGGAACTGTCTCTTACTTGATACTGTGTCCCATCATGGACCAACCCCCTGTGATGGACCAGCATTAGGACTGGCTCAGTCCAGCTGTCTGTCTGTCTGTGTGTCTGGAGGAGGAAAGAGGTCAGAGCATTGGGAAAGAGGGTGACAGTACAGTTTATATGTGTAATGATCCTGAGTTGGACTACTAGTTCATCCATGAATAAATAACCATGACACAACAAACATGAGTGTCTACATAATGTTAAATATATAAGTGACATTAATTATCTTTGTGAGAAATATTGTGTTCTCGTTTAATTTAGAATTCCAACATTTAATTGTCCACATTTAACAGATATTTCTTACCTTTAATCACCTTTTTTAACCTTTAATCACATGGCACGTGGGGATTAATTTACCAAAAAAATGAACGTCAAATCTAACTGACGTAAAGCTGTGACGTAATGACGTATATCCGAGATTTCAGTCAATGTTACTTTCATTTTCTCCAATTCTTAAGGGAACAGAAACTCAACTGGTTATTTGAAGAGGAAAAACAAACCACAACTAACTTTTATACATCCGTTAACCAGTCATAGCACAACAAACAGAAGACTAAATGTAAGTTAATGTAACTTTGAGGATTGTTTTTGTAGCTAACGCGTCTTCGGTTGTACTCGTTCACAACTCGCTAGCTAATAAGATAACTAGCAAGTTTCTCAAAATAAGTTAGCTCGACTCAAGTATTATGTTATAGGTAATTAATTAACTATATATACGATAGGTACATGTGTGTTATAATATCGATTAAACACAACAACAACAGTGGTGTTGCCACGTTGACCAAGGTCCTAAAATGTCCCTTACATTATTAACAGTAGGTCATGTAATGTTGTTATGTATTTTACATACGTGGCATAAACAAGCCATGAAGTTAATCGTGTGTGTTTGGTGCAGATGGCCGAAGCTGGAGAACCTACAGAGCTGACTAAAGTTGAAGAAGAGAATACGGGAGACGAAACAGATGCCAAACCTGACCGCAGAGGCAGATTTCTACTGTTTGGCAGGTGAAGTACAAGGGATACTTGGAAATACATGATGATGCAGTGTGCACCAGTGTTCAGTTAGGATCTAAAATAAATTCAGATGTACTTAAAAAAGTATAGATGTGTCTTAATTTGTTCACCAAGTTTCACTTTCATGATTATTCCGTTACTTAAAGCCAGTCCCTGGAGAGGCGGATGACTTTTATTATCAGTTTCAGTAATCATATGGTCATTCTGTGGTCTTATAAGTCTGAGATCTGTTAATTTCCAGTTTGTAATCAGTCTGTTTACTGATATGGTTTTGAGAAGGATGTGCATAAACAGCATGCATGACTTGATGTAATTCTCTTCCTCTTTCAGCACAGCGTCAATTGCCATATATTTGGGGCTTTCATTGTCATCATATTTTCACAACTAATATTATTTCCAATTATGTGATGATGGAAGAGTAATATACACTCTAAATTAGTAACTACAATGAATATTAATGCTAATCCTTAAAAATGTTTCAAGTAAATGTAAATAATAATGACTGGCAAAGTATGCAGTCAGAATCTGTTATTGCAGCTGTATTTCTAATCTGTATATCATGTATACAGCATCCCAGCTTTATTTATCAAACTGTCTCAATCACATTTTATGCAGAATCAGATAACTTCTATTTAATTCACTTTCAGGAAAGTCAAGACTAGTGGCAGTATAACCTTTTGGTATTAAGAACAAATTCATGTTTTTTCAACAACAACTGTTTGCTTAAACACATTCAGCAAATGGGAGTTTCTTGGAGGTTCACTATGACATTAAACCCATTCTAATAAAAAAATAAGCAAAGGGTGAAGATTCCAATACATAATAATGCTAATGAAATTTAGCTCTGAGGGCCTCCTAATACACAAACTGTGTTCCTAATATTGTTATAACCCATTTTTATTTAATTATATTTGCATTCACAGTGTTCACACAGCACTATGATTTAATGCAAATGAAGTGCTTGTTTACTCATTGTTATTGTTTATAAGTATCTGCAGTTTATGAGGAAATAAAAATGAGTTATTTAATGGCCCATAATAGTCAAATCATGGGTTTTAATCCCAGTATATTATTCACTTAAGACAACAGAGCAGTTTTAGTTTTAATAGCAGGATGGATGTGAAAACAATCTTAAACTTGATTTTATAATTAACATAAATTCTCTAATGGCTGGTTAGATTTATTTATTTTTATCATTCTGTTTAATTTTGGAATTCAGTACAAGTAGTTTATCATTTAAACCCACTTTTATATAATATTAAAGAATGAACTCTGTCATGAACGATCACGTGTGCCCCTTTAAAATGTCTTGGTTGTCTCAGTTGTCCTTTATAAACATGTGAACTATGAATCACCTCTTTTTATATAGTTCAATAGCGAGTGGCCTGTTCTTATTCTAGTTCTTGTTCCAGTCTGACACACAAGGTGGCACTGCGATCATTTGAAATGAAGGAGCACAAGTTACCTCTTCCAGGCACTGGTACTCACACAAAAAACACAGTGTGCTCTTTTTGACCTTAACATTTCAGAATTACAAGCCAGAAAAATAATGACTTAAAGGAGTTCTTTCTGAAAACAGAGTGAAGTATTGTTAATAATTGACTTCACATATGAAAGGCTGAAAACGTATCCTGATGTGGGATATGTGTGGCATGCACAACTTATAATTAAAGCAATGTGATTGTGAACACTGTATTTAAAGGTATCTTCTATGTAAGTGCACGGTGGAGATGACAAGAAAAAAAATCCTTGATCCTTTTTGATATTTAATGCATAAACTGATAATACATTAGCTATAGCATGTTTTGGATGCAGGTTTTGGATGAAGGACCAATCAACTCATAAATCTTGATGGCTCTCATCTCATACCTTTTTATATAGGGAGGATAATTCTAATTACTTTTTTTGCTTAAGCTATTTGGATTTTGAGCTGGAACACAAGAGCAAATTTCCAAAGCTTTTTCTTAGTGTTTTGCTCATGGTAAGTGTTAAAGCTCTATCAGGACTAGATTTTCCTTGTTTTGCACACCACCTTGTCCATCCAGAATACAGGTTGACATGGTTATGCACGTAGTATGTATGTTGGTACAGGTGGATTCTGTGCCTGTCAGCAGTGGAGCAACTTGTTGCCCTGTCTGACCTCAGCAGGGAGTGAGATGTAGGGGCCATGTGTGAATAGGCCTTTAGAAAGCACTGGTGTGGTGGCAAGGCTGCTGACTCAGGGGGCTCACAGTGCGCCGCCCCTGCCCACAGCATCCAGTGGCCCAGTCCAGTCTCCATCCAGTACAGAGAGCATGTCAGTATCCTAGTACACAGTCAAAAATTAAGCTGCCAGGTCTGGAGAAACGTACTCTATCGGGGGAGGAAAAAAGAAACAAGACAAAAACAACGCATTTCAGATGCAGAGTGGCGTAGCGCTTAATGACGAACCCAGGTAAGGAAGAAACAATCAGCTCATACTCCCGTTCACTCTCCTCCAACCTGCTGCTCTTCCTGCCATGCTCAGCCCACAGCAGAACAGAGTTGTTGCGCTTTGCCCACCCTCACACAGTCGTATGGAGGAGGGGGAGGGGAGAGAGAGAGGGGGGGGGGTCAAAAAAAGTTCTGGATCACATGCTTATCATAATATCGCTGGGCTGCCTGCGAGTGTGTGTGCATGAAATTGTTGGTGCACGTTGTTGTGTATTGTTCTGTTTGAGTAACCTGATGACTAGGCTCTTCTGGAACAAGCCTGGATTTTGTGAGCCACCAATGGGCCACTGTTGGCTTGGCTATCTGGATGGATCTTTTAAAGAATGGAAATATGACAGGTCTGTGAGAATTGTCACTTGTGTAGATTTCCTCTCGCACAATCTCCGTTGTTTTGCCTCTTGATTTTTTAATCTGCGCTAAAGAACAATGTTCTAGCTTCAACTTTACCCAGACGGTGGATTACTGCGACCAAATTTGGCCGTGACCTTAATGCCTTATTTGAAAACGTATGTAGATTATGTACCTGTAGTTACTGTAGTTTCTGCTGTTGAGTGTTTTGAGGTTTATGTGAGTCTCCTTGTCTTGATGTGGTAACTGATTATTATATAGTTTAAGAAACATGTTGAACGACAAATAGAAGTGTTGGAACTTGGATTGTTATTCATATTTGTTTGTTTTCTTTCTTTTTGGAGCTTTTTCCTGTGATTTTAAATGTACAGTAGTTTGGTCTCTGTTATTGGCATTAAAAAAAAGTGGTGATCTGTGTTTAACGATATTTCCTTATATTTAAAGTGATACTCTCAATGTATTTTTTTTTCCTGACTTTGTAGTAAGAAGAATAAGGATGGCCAGACGCGGGAGCAGGACTACTATTCTGAAAGCCATTACAGAATTGTTTCACCAACATTCCAGTATAAGATGAGCCACCAGCGAGTGGGCAAGTGCATCATCATCAACAACAAAAACTTTGATGAAAAGACAGGTAGCACGCTCAACTTTTTAATACATTTTACGCACTCATTTGGAAAGGCGTATTCTAAGCAGATTGTCGTTACAGGGATGAATGTACGAAATGGCACAGACCGCGATGCGGGCGAGCTGTTCAAATGCTTCAAGAGCCTGGGCTTCGACGTCTACATCTACAATGATCAGACCTGTGAGAAGATGGAGCGTCTTCTCAGAGATGGTGAGTAATGAGCACATTCTTCCCAAACCTTTTTTTTCTCCCTTCATTTTAAATAATCAGTAGAAATGCAGTAGAAATTAATCAGTAGAAATTTCATAATCTACATTTATTATCTACCTCTATATTCTTGCAAGTACTTAAAGTTTTTTTTAAGGCTTAAGTAGGTAATGTCAGCAGCTGCAGACATTTGCAGCCTTACACAGGTACATTTTTACATTTCTCTTTTACCTTTATTGTGAGGTTTGCCTGTATCAGCTAAGCTTTCCAAGTGAGATTCATCCAACAGTCTTGTGATGAGGTTTAATATGAGCTCTGTGGTCTTCGGTAGATGTTTATTCTTTGGCTTTGTTTGTTTGCTTACATTACTTTCTGAGTTCAGTCAAATCCAGGAACAGCCACTGTTACGCTGATGTTATTCACTGTTCAGATATCAGACATTCATCACTCGTCCTCCTATGAACCAATTATTATAATCTAATTGTCTGGTACCATTCATTTAAAAAGTAATAATGTCATTTTAAACACATATTCAGTATTACCCATATTTGTTGGTCTATGTATGTGTAGGTATTTATCGACAGAGAGACATTTTTCACATATTCTTACCGAATTGACATTGTACTCTTTGAAATTCTCTTTTTACTCTTGAACTCATGGGCAGAAATCTACTTATCGGTAGTTGTTAAAGCATTTCTGTGCACTTGATTTTTCTCAAGTTTCTCAAAACAATAAGTGAGTTCCTGTAGAAATTCACACTCCCACACCTTTTTGTATGTGAAGCCTACTTAACCCACAGTTCAAATGAATTATTTTGGAATACATTTACATACTTTTTGTACAGTGAGATGTACTGTGTGGTTCAGTGCAGCCTCTTATAAACCTGTAAACATAATACCAACATTAACAACTATAGCAGTAATATCATTGAAGGCAAAAGAGATTTGGTGTCGGTTTCAGTATCAGCAGACATTTACATTCATGTATCGTCTCTAATGACTTTTTAACGCTGTGTGTAATGGTACAGTAGTGCTACTAGATGTTCTGAAAAATAAAACAAAATTGCTTTACAGCTGTTAACTGTATCATCAAAGCTGCACAGTAACAAAAATGATGAAAGGAAGGTTGGCTATGATGTTAGATCATTGCATTAGTCAGTCAACGGGATGAGCATAAAAGTTCATTCCTCTACAGCTGATGAGGAACTTTGGAAGGTTGTATTACAGACGCTGACTAGAGTAATTAAAAATGATTCTCTACTAAATTACAGTATTTAGTGTACCTAAAAATGTGAGGGTTTTCCAAACATCTTTAATTACTTTTAACATAGCACCATCTGCTGTCTGACCCGGTCGGTGATGAAGGGCTCTGTCAGTTCAGGCACTTTATAGTTTCATATCTCATTTCATGGTGCCTCTCCATTTAAATCTCACCCGAATCATTCCCTATAATTACAAAAGCAATTTCTCAATAAATTCCAGTCCTGGTGATTCAGTTGCTGGTAGCATAAATAAAAGAAGGGGAGTTCGATGAGGCCTTAGCTGAGCTAAGACTTGAGTGTTTGTTTGTGTGTGTATGGGTCAGCCTCGGAAGAAGACCATAGTGACAGCTCGTGTTTCGCCTGTATCCTGCTAAGCCACGGTGAAGAGGGCATGATCTACGGCACAGACGGAGCCATGCCTATCAAGACCATGACCTCGCTGTTCAGGGGGGACATGTGCAAAAGCTTAGTTGGGAAACCAAAGCTCTTCTTCATCCAGGTAAGGAGATGGGACTCGTCTCTTCACCGTATATGAAATTTGTTAATAGAGCAACATGTTAAAGCTGCAGAGTTGTGTAGATTTTTGTTAAAGTCAGAACTCGTGTAGAGTTTAATCATAGACAAACATACCTGACAACACAAAGTACATAATAATACATATAGTAATAATTGTTTATATTGTTTCCCAGCCCAGCTTTTAAAAACAGTTAATTTTTAATTGCTTCACCAGGTCATCGTTGAGAATGCTACTCAGGATCACAATGAAATGTCATTTCATTTACTTCACCAGGCTTGTCGGGGTTCTGAATTTGATGATGGTATACAGACAGATTCGGGTCCGCCAAATGATACCCTGGAGACAGATGCTAATCCAAGACATAAGATCCCTGTAGAGGCAGATTTCCTCTTTGCCTACTCCACTGTGCCAGGTAAATCCCACTTCTGAACTCAGGCATCATTTCAATGTATGAAGCAGGGTTTGTACAGGTGCTTGAAATCCTTGGAAATGCTTGGATTCAGTGTTATGTTTTCAAGGTCTGAAAAGTGCTAGAATTTTAGTTGAAAGGTGCTATTTGTTATAATGTGGCCAAACGGTTACTACGTTCAAATTCAAAACATTGCCGTGAGTTGTATCCGCCTGCCCTCCAGGCTCAAGGTTGCCAGAGCGGTTGGTGTATCCTCCATCAGCAAGGAGCGACTATGGCGAGTGGCGAATCCTACGTTGTAAATTTATCCTTTGTTTGCTAATCATTTATTTATTGCAATTATAGAACCCCAGTTTCAGCTCTCATGGAGGGGCTTCATCAGTTTGTGTTGTTGGAATCTGACCAACATGAACTGATGACGCCTCTTGGATGAGAGGAGAAACGTCTTCCTCCACAAATAACCAAGTCCAGTTGCGTT
>JAPTYR010000012.1:13684178-13694424 GCA_029814505.1 Siphamia roseigaster
TTTATTGAATTCATTGTTTGAATTAATTTGCACTGAAACTTGTTACAAAAATTGTGGTTGAAATCGAAATTGCAATACCTGCCAGAGAAATCGCAATACAACTCTTTCCTTGAAATCGTTCAGCCCTAGTGAACACCATATTGGAAGGAGTGTGGTCTCCTGAAAAAAAAACAAAAATTGGAGTTTAGTCAGATTTTTGTCATGATATACTAATTTTCTCAATAAATACAATGACAATTCCAGTCAGCAAAAGTTACATCTGTTAGTATGTGTTTGAAATTAAATTGAAAAAAGAAAAAACAAAGTTTTTTTTATCAGAAGTTGACTATCCTGAAGTATCCATAGAGCAAAGCAATTACATCATGGTTGTAACTGTCGGGATGAGCATTTAAATTACTTTTTGATGTTAAATAAATAAACAAGTCTCGTTGATTAGTCATGACATCATCTAAAAAGCAGAGTATATGAAGTATAGGAAGCACAAGAATACCATTTAAACACTTTAACAGAGTGATATGTTACTTTTTTAAAATGGAATTATATATTTTAAAGCATTTCTGTGCAATCGACATAAACTGTAAATGGTCTGCTTGGGTCTGAATTCTTCATTAATTCAACTCCACAGCTCCATCCAATCCAGATCCAATCACTTTTACTAATTAAATAATCAGGTATTCGTGCATGGCCCCACTTCAGTTTGTAAGATTTAATATCAAATGGCAAAAATGAAATGTGATCTGTTATTATGCTTTATTAGTGTATAGTTGCCTGAAAACAGGAATTATTGTATTATTTTACTGTCTAAGATTGAACTGTTTATATTGGAAATATCAGCATACATTTTTACATACACAGACTGGCCTAAACTGGCCTTAGCTTCAATTAATGGATGCATTTTCCATGGCCTCTTTTTGATAAGCATATGTCATGTAACAATTTTAATATCTATTATTTTTTCATATTTATTGATTTGATTTGGTTCTTTTTTTAGGTAATGACCTTACTGACCCTGACCGCATAAAGCAACCACAGATCATAATACTGTCCCTACAGGCTTTTTACTGTAGGCACTAGGCATGATGGGTAATCATTTCTCACCCTGATGTGCCCATCACTCTGGAACAGAGTCAGTTTGGACTCATTAGACCCCACGACCTTTTCCACTGAAACACAATCGAAATCCAATCTGCTGTCTAAAAAGCTCATGATTGTTGATAAAATGAAAAGCTACTCACTGAATCATTTTGGGATAAAGCTGAAACCTGTCAATCACTACACTAATTGAGTTAAATCCAGGTGGTAGTTGCATGGCTGGGTATATTTTTATTCTTAATATGTCTAACAGGCTGCTGGCTTCACAGGTTAGTATTTACATATGTTTAAACCAACCACAGTGTAACTAGGGAACTGGTGCAAGCTGCTCCTTCTCTGTTGCTTGTGTACAAACCCACACATCTACAGTCCGTTCTGGTGTGTAAATCCCTGAAGGCTATCTGTCACACTGCCGGGTAAATATTTGTACCAAAATAGGCATGGAATTAAAAAAAAAAAATGTTGAGTTTCTGTTGTGCTTCCGGTATCATTTGTCAGCTTCTGTCCTCTGCTTTCTGCATATCAGAGGTTGACATACAGGTGCAGCAAGGGACGCAATTAGGTGTACCTCATAAACTAATGGTGCATTCAAGTGCATTTCAGAAACTAGGAGTTATATACTTGATAGGCCATGAAGGCTGTCTAAAAATAATGCTTGGGTTTTTTGTTTGGTTGTTTACTTTATTAAAATAAGCATAAAGTAAAATTTTTATGTTTTTTGTGAATTTGTCTTCTATTACTAGACAATTTATATAATTGGTATGCTCTTTTTGAGTGGTTTCAAATAAATACATTATATTTAACATTGTGTTTGCATGTTTCAACCTGCCATGTTACACCACCTTTATCTTTATCACATGATGGGCAGATACGTTTCACATCAATGTATATCAACACCACTCATTGTGCTGAATGTGAATTAAAGTCCCCTTAACCAAAAGCTTATAATGGACAAAATAAACACATCTTTTTCTGGAACCTTGTCCATTTTTCATGACCACCATAAGGGAGGCAAGGGTTCCAATTTGTTTCCAATGGGCAAACCTGCGACTGCTATTAAATGTTACATGATAAACCATTGATAAAAATTTAAATAAAAAATTAATGCAATGATAATAAATCTTTAGACTTATTTGATGTAGTTTGATACATGATCCCTATAGACCTGGGGTATCAAAATCATTTTATTGGGTAGGCCAAAAACACTTCTTTTCCCTTTTCTCCCAATTTAAATCATGCATTTTGACCTTCTACCAGCTGAAGTTAAAACACAAAAATTTAAGCTAAATTAAACAATATTTGCATATCTTTCTTCATTAGCTGAATAGAATAAACGGAAGAAGAGGGGGAAAAAATCCTACTCCAGCTGATTGAAAATCACAGAAAAAGTTACCCTGACTCAAAGAAAGACACAGTTGTCAAAGGTCACATCTTCCAGTGAATGAGATTGAACTGACTTGGTTGTTGGGTTATTCATTATAATTAAATGCTAATTTCTATAGTATATAATATGTATGTATCTAATAATTTCCATTATATTCAAACATGTCCTTTATGCGTTTATATATTAAACCTGTGGCATATAAGGAATACATGATTTTAAAAAGAATATTTCTGCTGATTTATTCTATTCAGCTAATAAAGAGAGAGAGTTGATTTTTTTCTGTGGTGTTGTGCAACCTCTAAATGTTATTTAATTTAGCTTTAATTTTTGTGTGCAAACTTAAGCTGGTAGAAGGTCAAAATGCATGATTCAAATTAGGAGTAAAAGGAAAACAAGTTTTTTTTTTTATTTTTTTTTTTTTAGCTACCCTAGTGTCCAACATGATCTCAAGTGGGCTAAGCCACTGAAATAAAAACAAACACAAAAAGCAACCTAACTAATAATTCAATAAATACTATAGGCATAATAATAATAATACACTTCATTTCTTATTTATTTTGACCAAGTAATCAAACAAAATACAGCATGCAACATTATCAGATAATGCGGACATCCTACAGAATATATACATGTACAATAAATCAATTAATTCATTTATGCTTGAAAAGGAGTCGGAAAAAGAAAACTTATTAAATCCCACCCCCATTTCTCACCAGCAGCCGACATAAAGGGATTTCAATACTTTCCCCTGTCTATAAACTTCTAAACAGGGTAACAAACAAGGAGGTCAATAGAGATTATAATGAACTCATATCTGCATTATAGAGCAAAGAAATGTGTGAAACCAACGAAAAAAAGACAAAATATATGAACAATATCTATTCAAGGTGGCGTTGCTATAGTTAACGGTTAACTACTAACTAACTTACACATGCACAGTGGCACAAATAACTTGGTAACAGACATCTGGAACTGACATACATATTTAAGCAATTTTTGTCCTTCACAAATTCATCCTGTGGGTCAGATTGGACTCTTTGGTGGGCCAAATTAGATCATGACCGTACGTTTGACACCTATGCTAAACTATACAGGCATCACATGGCCAAACTTGATTCAAGGTCTGTGTATAATATTTAAATCAGCTTGTATCTCTATAGCCCTCACATGTAAAAACTCATCAGCAGGAACCATCCCTTGAAAAGTATTTTAAAAAATGACTAACAGCCTTGGTGGCCTCTCTACTGTAAGATGGAAAATAATCTTTTTAGAGTCAGGCCACATGACTGTGATGACTACAGGGAAACGTGTGAGGAGGAAATTGTGAGAAAGCAAAGAAAAACAAGAGTGACTAGAATGAGGATGGGCAAATGAGAGAGGAAAGCTCAGTTTTTCCCTTTTCGACTTTGAGAGTAAAATAAATTACTTTGTGCACAAATGACAAAATGTCACATTCATTTCCGTTGCCAGATGGATATTCAACACCATACAATGCAGAGCAACACTTGGAAAGCAGGTGGCTAACAGTTGATACAAACGGCTCATTTTCTAACCTACATATTCAGAAGGGGGCACCGGGCAGGCCAGGCAAACAGCAGGCCCAATCAACATGAGCCATTTAGAGAGAAGCTGCCCGAACTGCACTGGAGCCAGCACCACTAAGGTTCACACCGCCCATTACCAATTATCTGCTTCGAATGTAGTCAGCTACATAAAGCATTAAAATATGCTGTTAATTTAGGCTCCAATTTAATGGCTGTTGTCATTGTCAACAACTGGTTTTTCAGTGGGTGTAAAGTGATAGTGGTGCATTTTAATCTCAAAATCAACAGGCATTTTCACATCTCAACATGTTTGAGTAATCAAGTAATCACCTTTTTCCACATGTAATCTCATTAGTTAGGGAGGAGTGTTTGCTGTTCTTCTATTATAATGTCATTTATGGTATCTCATTACATGTAATCACTGACTCCCCAAACTCAATCGCTCGCGTCATTTCCAGTAACCTTTAAACAAAGACCTCTACACAAGGGTACTCTGTCTTTTCAGCAGTGTTCACTGGAGTACACACATGCACACATATACGCATGGATGCTCCACAGCCACCAATGCCATTAGGACATCAGAATAATGGCTACAGTAATGAAGTGAAGGGTGCATCAGTGCAGAATAGAATTGTTTTTCCAAAGCAATTGATGAGGTCTGTGCCGTGTTACAGTGATGAGTTGAACAAGAGCAGCTATGAAAATATTTCTTATTATAGTGCTCATTTAGAGACATCGATTATTCAGTCAGGGTTCATCTTGTGCTGGAGGTAACGGGGTCACTTCTGTGTACAGATGCAGTCTTAACATGGGAGTGTATAGGGTCAGAACACACTTCCATGTGAGTGTGCATTTTGCTTGTTAGACCACAGCGTGTGTGCCAATGCAGACAAAGGTTCAAGTTGACTGTAGATCAAATTAAGATACAGTGCAGTGGGGGATTGCCTCGAGTTCAGATGCGTGCACGCATGCATGCAGGTGTAGATTAAATTAAGATCCAGCGTCTGGGAGTTACATTATACACCTCATGATGAGTGTGAGATTGCGTGTATGTTGTTTTTTTTTTTTTTTGCCATCTGTAAATGCCAGGCAGTGGAAAAGCCCCAGGAGTGATGTTCCTTAAGGTTCAGAAGCCTGTGGCAGCACTTGTCCTCCATCCTTTGTACTGTGGTAAAAGAACACTCCACGCTGTCCTTGCTGCTTTGATGTTAAGAGTGAGAAAGACGGAGCTAGCTCCTCCCCACTTCAGAGCCCTGCCCTTATTAGAGCATTTAGCTCATTCATGCTTGTCCTTCAGAACTTGCTGGCTACATGACTATATTAAAGGTTTAAGGTCCAATGTGTACAATTTAGTGAGATCTAAAACTGAAAATGGGAAATAATATTCCTAATTAAGTTTTTATTAGTGTGCAATTAACCTGAATGCAAGAATATTTGCTTTTGAATGAGCCATTCACTGCTACAGAGGAAGCCGATCCTCTGCCATGTTTCTGCCATAGCCTGGAATAGACTTCCTTCTCTTCTTTTTTTGTCAGGTTATAGTGTTTGGATGAAGAGTGAATATCCTCTTAAATTAAAAAAAGAAAAGATAAAAAAAGTCAATAACGGTCAATGACAGATGAAATAAACTCCCTGTATTTTAGTGACCACCATAGGGGAGGGCAGAGCAATGGAGTCTTCAAAATTACACATTACAGTGAAACTTTAAGCGAGTGGCATTTTTCAAGCAGTTTTATCTGATTTACCAGAAAAAATGTGTAAAAATGAGAAGAAAAATTGCATAACTTCCAGAAACTCAGCATACAAAAATACAAATATGCAAGCAAAAATAAAAGCAAGACAAAAAACTCAGAAAAAGCAATTAATTACGTGAAGCAAATTCATTAGTTATCTCACCATTTTTAAGGGCTTGATTCTTCATCCATATGAAAGCAATCATAGATTTACACATGCACAGCATTAATACTGGTTCCATAATTACTTTAGAATTTATTAGTTTTAGCCTGCCCTCCAAAGAGAAGGCAAGGGGTATTGTTTTTGGTTCAATTTGTTTTTCCTTGGTTGTTAACACTCTATCAGACAAACTATTGGTTTAATTCATACCAAACTGGGTTTATACATTGCCGGAGGCCCATAATCGATGTCGCTACATTTTGGGAAAAGTAGGTCAAAGTTCAGTTTTTTTTTTTTAATCTTTTTCTTCCATTTACTTGAAATGGGTGAAATTTCAAAGTCTGTAAAACATCCATTTTGTTTCAGTTTACTTCACATGTGCCACATATATAGAAGCAATCGATATGCTGACATCAGCACATGCAAGCAATGCCAAAATATGCTACAATACATGCAAGAGAAGTCATCCAGGACTTTGTGGACTGGTGTCAGCAAAATCACCTCCTGATCAACACCAACAAAACCAAGGAGCTGGTGGTGGACTTTCGTCAGTGCCCTCACCCACCCCCTTCTCCAGTGAACATCCAGGGAAAGGATATAGAGATGGTACCATCTTATAAGTACCTGCTTGTTCACTTCAACAAGAAATTGGACTGGACACAAAACACCAAAGCACTTTACAAAAAAAGTTACAAAGCAGGCTCTATCTGTTCAGGAGGTCCTTTGGGGTGTGGGGGGCACTCCTGAGGACCTGCTATGGCTGGTCTGCTGGGGGAGCAGCAGCACAACAGCTGACGGGAAGAGGCTGGACAAACTGATAAAGAAGGCCAGCTCCGTCCGAGGAGGTGGGGAGGAGGAGGTTGGCAGCAGAGCTGTCCTACATCTGAGCCTGAGCCTCCCACCCTCTGAAACAAACATTGACAGTTCCTTCAGAATGAGACACCCCCAGGCAGAATGAGACACCCCCAGGCAGAATGAGACACCCCCAGGCAGAATGAGACACCCCCAGACAGAATGGGACACCCCAAGTGTGTAAAAGAGAGGTAATGCAGGTCTTTCCTTCCGACAGCTTTCAGAAACTGCAACAGAAACTGTTCCAAATAAACTGAGCAATAAACCATCCAATGACAATGTAATTCATCCAAAACAGTGCTATAATTTATATTAATGTGTATATTGTGTATATATTTATTAAAAAACATGTAAATTGTATATAGAATTACTATTTATTTATTACCTCCGCCAAGGAGGTTATGTTTCTGCCAGCGTTTGTTTGGATTTTTATTTGTCTGTTTATGGTCAAAATAACTCAAAAACTTATGAATGGATTTTGCAGAAATTTTCATGGAAGATTGAGGATGGTCAAAGAAACAAATGATTCAATTTTGGTAATGATCCGGAAGAAAACCGAATGGAGTTTTGGGGATATTTATGTTTTTGGTCCAACCGCCGCTGGCTCCGGATACTGTAGGTGTTAACGTGATAACTTGAAAAATATTTGGTTTTACAAATGTCATCTTTTGCATATGAATAGATATAATGGAGAGGAAGAACTGATTAGATGTTGGACGATTTACCATTTCTAGATTGCCCACAAGGGGCCGCTCAAACGCTGGAAATCATTAAACACCATAGCTATCTGGTTAAGGACTGGGGGCGTTCAGGGATATACCCCTAGCTATCGCTAGTTGGCTAGTTTTGTATTTGAGATGGCCTGTTGGAAAAATTTGATGTGGCTATTACTCATATAGTGTCAGATCTTGCTTGATCATTAAAACTTTGTTAAGTTAGAGTTTTCAGCAACTCTCTTAAGCGTGCCTAATTAGTATTTTTCCTGTTACTTTTAAGAAAAAAACGTGACTTGTTTGAGTTGTTTGCAGTTCAGGAGGAAAAGGTTACCCAATGTGATGCTTATTCATGACTATGTATTATTCATCTTTTAAATAAGACCAGAGCCATTTGTAAATGGGTAAAAATCAGTCACACCTTTAATGTGTATTTCTTGCTACTGAAATTTAAGCTGTTGAAAGGTGTTGGACTTTTGACTTTCCATTTTAGGGATTTGACTTTTTATGTGTGTAGTACCTTCTTTGGCAATAACATCTGGCTTGCAAATGCAAAGTGTTTTAAAGCAACTGATGGGGTGTATTTTTAGCAGCAGCATCATCCTCATTCATTGTAACATCACTGACAGCCACCTCCTCCTCAGTGGCATTCATGTCTTTTAGTTAGTTTGCTTGTCTCCTTCTGTCTTCTTCATGTCTTTTTAATTCCACTTTTGATATAATACCCACTAATGTTGACACTTTTGATATTCAATTTAAATTAGTCATTTATCCGTATATAAACTGCAATGTTGTTGCCCCAGTATTTGTGGAGTTTCCATGCATGTTATGTTGACCTTTTGTGAGGTAAAGGAGAGATAAGACAAAGTAGGAACTTGTAGACAGTTAAGTACAGGATGTGTGATATATGAAGCACAAAGAAAAAGGATGCAAAGAGGAGTTTAAGGACTCAGCTTTTCACAAACTGCCATATGTTCCTCCTCATCACAGACCTTTGGAAAGCCACAAGCCTGATAAAATGCACACACGTACCCTTCTGGACATACCTGCACATACATGCAATTTTTGTACACTGTATATATTTCTGTCTATAGTTCATTATAGTTTATATTTACAGTGGTGTATAGATATTTATACCTCTGGTATTTTTTTACAATTTGCATGTTTAGTATTTATACTTAGTACTTCTATTCTATTTTTTACTTATCTTATTTTTACTTCTATTTTATTATTTTTATTATTATTTTTAAATCCTCTGCACCAAATCACCAAAGAAAATTCCTCGTACGTACGAGCATACCTGGCAATAAAGTCTTTTCTGATTCTGATTCTCTAAACAGTTGACAGCATTTGTAGATAACAAATTATTGTGCTTGGCAGCACTTCATTTATAAGTCAGGCTGTTTTGGCTCATGCCCTGATATCAGTGGTGTTGTGCAAAAATTGCATGTGCTGTTTAAATTGCATCAGTTTGTGTAAACTGCATGACCTCACAGCACCCCAAAAAAAGCTTTTTGCACCCTTCTGCATGGGAGAAAGTCTGATCAAATGAATGTTTTGAGATGTTTGTATACCTCTCTGCATAAAAGAATATGGAAGGGGGAAAAAAACAGCAAAATGTCACATTAGAATTAAATGGTACCAAAAAAACTCTGACCAAAATCAATTCTCATTTTCAGCACTCATGTTAGAATAGTATCAGGTTTGTGAAGTTTTAAGAGTTGGGGAGTGTTTCTGTTGAGCTTTTGTAAAATTTGTGAAGACCGTGGAAATTGAGACAAGCCTTAAAACCATAGTAACTGTCAGCTAACAGCAATGCATTGGCAGTAAATGGAAGCTTGTAATTGTCCTTTCAGAAGGGCTTTTCACACCATGGTTTGCTCTGGGTTAGGACACTCATTAGCAGGAGTTTATGGATTCATTGGCCCTGGCTTCAGTCATTTAACACCCATAACAACCACAATCTATTTATTATTAAACACATGGTAATTCTAGAGTTATTAAAATTTTCAGCATTTGGAGTCCTGACTTCATATTACGGACATTTTGTTGAAGTACAGTCACATGCTTGATTTTTTTTGTAATTGTTTTGTAACGGGAAATAACTTTTTTTATGTATGTAAAACAATAGATTTAGTTCACATTTTGACTTGCACATGGTTTCATATTAGTATTGGCTTGTGTTGTGCATGTGGACAAGTGTAGCCCAACTACAACAGTGTACATGTATTAAAACATCTATTTTAATGTCCTTCATGACCTTGTTTGTGTTGTTTGCATTAATATCATTACTATGTGTTAACGATATTTTGGAACTAATAGGTTTGCCTTAATGCTTACAATTTTTAAAAGTACTTTAAACACATTCCTCAGCCCTGGGCTTACTATGCTCCTAAGAAAGTTTTTTTTAATTTATTTAAATTTTTTTTTGTTATCACCAAAAACACAGGTTTTAAAGTATCAGTAAAGACTAGTACACAATTGATAAAACATTAGCTTCCAGTCTAAGGTAAATACGTCATATGCTGTGAGTGTTGTGAAAATGCTCACCATAAGTGTTGATTATCAAGTCTGAACCTTATAGCCTTGAGTTAATAAGTGAGGTGAAGTAGGGTTTACTCAGTCCTGAGTCTTATTTACCTTCTATTGGACTTCCTATGTCCCTCTCACTAGCTGTAAATCTCTCAAACCTGATTGTTTACGGTCTTATCTCATCAATCCCTTTTAAAGAACTCAATGTGATTGGTGGGTATTTTTGGGTTTATATA
>JAPTYR010000012.1:14673722-14685586 GCA_029814505.1 Siphamia roseigaster
GGTGAATCTCGACTATTATGTTCTTTACATTATGTAGAAGTGATTTATGCATATAGTCGAGATTCACCAAAAAATGAATTTAGCTGGGTTATCATAGGCAGGGTCACATATATACATATATATAATTTCACATGATACTATTGTGAATTTTTCCTTTTGTGTGTGAGGATTTAGTATAAAGTCTGGGCATGGCTGAGGTGTACTTTTTTATTTTTTATTAAGTACGACATGTTAATATGTAACACGTATTTCTTGTATTTATTCATTTTTTTCCTATGCTGTAAATAGAATTGCAGGATTTTGTTAACTGGTACAATAAAAACACAAAAAATGCGGCCCATCCTGCAGAACTTTGGAAATGTGGCACACTGTGACCTCTTCATGCCAGAAACCTGACAGCACGACAGTCAAGAATGTCAGAAACTCTGGGGAACTTCACATAAAATTGTTCTTAAGAACGAATGTCACACAAGGCTGTGGGTATGTTTGGACTCAAAGGATACAGTTATTCCCTCTAATTATAAGTGACTCCACAGAGCATGCCCATATGTTCCACCTGATTTTTGTCAAGCTCTTGTGAAGTTGCCCAGAGACCCCTTAGTCCTTTTTCATTTTCTTTTTTTTTTTTTGTTGCAAATATATGCTTGTTAGTACAACTAAACAGAGCCACCTTCTCAGTCTAACCTGAGTTGGTGCTTTTGACATGCATCCTAAATGTATTTTTTTGGCAACATCAATGAGCTTGATTTTCACGTATTCATGAATGTCCCATTTATTTTTTTTTATCCGTTTTTTTTTTGTCAACCTCCTCTGCTCTTAATACTCAAAGCCTTATTATAAATAATCAAACTGCATCATGTGTGCGTATACATGTCCTTCTATCTAAACCGAGAAGCACGATAACTCAGTGTTGTCAGCAAGCAGACAGATCAATATTTATTACTCCTGTATGTCTGTGTATTTCGATGTCACTTTATTATGAGTGACTACATAAAGCATTCTTGTGTGTGTTTATTTGCTACTGGCCAGACTTTTGTCCATTTTGCTACTGTTTGTAAGTTCTTATTTACATGACCTCATGTTTGTTTACGTGTGCATACTCTTAACAGCCTGTTCCACTGATAACTTGTTGAGCATTAGGTAATACCAGATGTGCCGTGTTATTGTTCGCTACTGGTAAATTGTCTGCTTTTGCCTTTTAGCCGAAAATTACATTATTTAAAAAAACAAACAAACCATGTGATATTGGACAATTTTGATTTACACCATCTAAGAGAGGCTTGGTCGAACTAAAATGTCTTTAATCCATCTATTGCTCTTCATGTAAAAATGTGAATAAAAAAATTATTTAATGTCTTTGAAACATGATATTTATAGTTGCAGTATGTCAATGTGCTAACGGTCCTTGGAGTCAGTTTATTTGTACTGCACCTGTTTAAGTGCCCCACATACTCCAGGGGGAAGTTGTCATCAGCTCTAAACGTGTGTTTGCTTGGTAAGAACAGTGCATGTGTGTGCACTTAGTTGGCAAAGAAAGATGGTTAAAGGTCTACGTTCAAGGTTCCTTCCTGTTGTTGGTATAAATAGCTCATCTCCGGCTATTTTTCCAAATAATTCCTTTCATATTTAAATTCTAGCTGTAAATCCCTTCACTGTGCTGGACTACAGGCATGTAATGGGTCATAAAGTGGTAGAAATGAACACACATTTGACTGGACACAGACATATATGCTCATCTTGCTTTGGTTTAGGATCCAAGGAAGTTTGGAAACTTTTATTTTATAATAATTTTTGGAGTTTACAGTTGTCTAGAGCTTATATATAGCTCTGTTTTTGCACTGACGTGGTTTCAAACTTTTCATTTCAGTATAAATTCCCTGTTTGGTCCTTTAATTCAGTCACTTTTCTGGAGACGGTGCCTTTTTAATAGCAAATCTTTGATAACTTAGAAACTGTAATTATGACCTCCAACCTAAAAATTACATGAAACCTTAAGCCATAAAGACCCAGTGCTACTTCTGTGGCAGTTCCAAATAACTTTTTCTCTATATGTAACCTTTATTAAGTGATTTATTACAATATATTATAATATTATCCTCTGTATTTATTTATTTTTATTTTGTCCAATGAACTTAATGTAGTTTTCTACTTTTTAGTTCACTGACAATGTAGCTGTCCATAAAAGCTCTGATTAAAGTTAAGGGTTATTCTATCAAAAAGGACAAAACTGAAGAAAAAGGTAAATCTGTTATTAACTGAACATAAACCCAGTGTGTCCAACCACCGTCATTGATCCAACTTCATGGGTTTTACTGGTGTTTTACTGGTCAATGTTGTAGAAGAGGACAGTGTTTCCACTGTAACTATGGAGCCTCTGAACGTCGAAATGGCTCATATCTGATGACCATGAAAAGATGATAAACTGAATTTTACATTGATCATTTACATGTATTGATAGGATTATTGATTCAGAATTTATTGAACATTTTAGTTCAGGAGGTGGTTTTGGTCATCAGTAGCTGGTTTGGTCTTTATGGGTTAAATAACTGCTAATAAGTATGATTTAATTGCTACTAATAACAAAATGACGTTTAAATAAATATGGTGATGGATGAAGTGAAACTACATATTTTTAGAACTGCCGAATTCTGTAAAAAACAAAACATGAAAGTGATTTAATTACATGTTCATTCATGTATAATTCTGACCTCTGTTTTTTTTTCCAACAAGAGAAATACCCTAGAAGTCGTTAAATAGTATGTTCACCAATCTATTTTGGTCACCACTACATTTAGAAGCGGATACACATACACTCACAGAGTATTTGTATTCAGTGTGAGATTCACTAAACCCATGCATAAAGATCACTGGGATGTCACGGTCAATTAATCCAGATTACAGTTCTGTTTCTCATTCCACAGGAGTACTACATGCTCACTATTACTCATCAGTGTTTCTAAAACCAATGTTTACCTTTCGTAACAGGTCAGAGCCCTTATTCTCATGGGTCGGCAACATATTTCATCAGACAAACTTATCACTATCATTGAAATTGAATGCATTTTCCCATCCAGACATGTGTTTATTTTGCAGACTCGCTGTAGTCGCTGCTGATTTCATACAGTTTGTGTGAGACTCCACAGGCCACGATGACCAATTTATCAAATGATGACTAAGTGAACTGTCAGCTATTTTGAAGAAGTAAAATGTATTTTGCTTGTTGGGTGACATAACAAGTCACCATATCCTTTTTTCCTCTCCATTTGTGCATGTTTTCTCTTATTCCGTGCCGTAGAAGGCCCCTTTGTATCTGCCTTGTCTTAAAGCTTTGTCTGCTCATGTGTCGCCCACTTTAACAGATGCATAATGAGTGACTGTAGCCATTGCGTTGTCATGAAATTCATATTTGAGGACATCTGTATTTCCACTTAAAACCCATAGCCTGGAAAATAGGCTCTGATGGAGAAGAGGAGATTGCTTATAAGTGAGGAATGGAGGACTGGGTAGGTGGGAAAAAAATCATTTAATCTGCAGACCATAGAAATGGCTTTGCAGTATCATGAATGCAATAAAAATGTACATGGTGAATCTTCACATTCTTGATAATGTTCATATTTCCCATTATTGTATTAGTTGCAGCTGTTTCTGGCAGTTTCTTGTTGAAAGAATGCAGTATTTAAGGCTGGAATTATTCATTGCCTAACTCAATTTACATGCAAAATATTCATTGCTGTCTCATGACATCTGGGTTTTGCCAGCATGTTTCCCTTCTCTCACACAGATTTGTACTTATTTTCTTTCTCAATTTAATGTAAAGATTTCTATGAATAATGTGTTCTGTGTCTGGACAGTGTAATCAGACATAACTCACACCCTGCAGTCTGTCTCTCTGTTGGACATTTTAAGGATTTAATGGATTTTTCTGTCTCCATAAGTGTGATAGATTTATCCCACCTGCTGCAAAGTGTAAACTGCAAAATTTTCACTTTAACTCCTGTTCCTTCCTCTGTATTATCTCTGCACACTCTTGAATCTCAGCCTATTGACTCCATTAACCTTCTAGTTCATTTCATTCATAGGTTTGTCTCTCTTGTTTGAGGGATCTTTGTTTGATGGTGTAGAAGACAGGAGAGGTAAATTTGCTAGAGTGACCTGAACACCAGTGCTGCTTTAGTTCATGGTCAGCACCTTTAACTTCTTTGCTACTGGCCTCCTGGGTTTTGGATTCTCACTTTCTTCCTTTCCTCTCTCTGTTATCTCAACTGTCTCTTATGCATAAGCTGTCTAGGGTCTTATCCTGCACACACACACACACACACACACACACACACACACACACACACACATACACACACGCGCACACACACACCATTACAGAAGCTGCGAGGCCGGATCCACAAATAAAACTGTGTAAATAAGCAAGTTTTGTTCCTGCAGAGCAGTTATTGCTGTTTCCATGACTACCTGTTGCTCATCTCGAGGGTTACCAGGGACAACCTTTAAGTGTGTCACTGCATATGTGTATGCCTGCCTACTCCATTTGGTCCGTGTGTAGTGGAAGGGCAGCAGATTGACGGTTGACAATGACCAGACTGAGTCTGTCTAGTTTCAGGTGTTATAGTTAATCTAAATACTAAGGTAATAAAAAGTAATCTATTTGCTGTACTGCATATATCCTTTCCTTCATGGCATTATTCTGTAAATATTTTATAAGTAATAGGCTGAATAGACCCATTAATGTAGATTTAGAATCAGAAATAGAAATCAGAATCCATGTAAGACTGTTACGCTTCTTGCTGCAGGGTAAATTAAGGCTTTTCTGTTGTGGATTTAGTGTGATGGTAGTATTTACCTCCGTAATACCCCTCACTGTCCTGTGTTAAAGGCACATTTCCAGAAAACATTCGTAGAAAGTTCCTGTGAAATTGGGCTTATAGTTTATGATGCATAGTTTTCATCCCAACAATGTACGATATGTTTACTTGGCAGCGCTAGCACAAGTGTAGAAACTGTCCATTAGTCCGGTTAGTGTCGATGAGGACAGGCTTGCAGATGCGGAGTGTGGGCGAATGTGTGTAAACAGACAGACTAATGGACCTGACTGAAATCTAAACAGTGGAACTGGCAGGTGATCAATGCTGTTTACTTCCACAGGGTGAGATGTGCAGACTTCCCTTAGTGAGGGCTAGAACAGGCCCCGCCAGGAGAATTGTAGGTTTATGTTAAGGACATTGCAGCAAATATTGAGGCAAACATTTATTTGTAGTGAAATAGATAGATGGACACAATAGATAATGTATGACTTATGTGATTGTATGATGTGCTATTGAATTCCTTCCTCATTTTTGTCTTAATTTTTTAACCAATATATCAGTAGTGTCTACTTTCATTGTTTAGTTGCAACGATTACCAGTTCTTTCATCCCTCTCCCTTTGTTTTTCTCATACCCTCCACATTAAAGGCTAGATAATTTGGCATGTGAGAAAGTAGGATCACTAATGCAAAATTCCATCCTCCTCTTTATCTGTCCAGAACGTCAGCTGGCTAACAGTATGACCAGCAGCAGCTCTCTTCCACCCAGTGTCAGTGGGATCAGTAAGGAACTGGCCGACCTGCGACACCTTGTTCAGTTCCCTGAGGAGATCGCCTGCATCCTCACTGAGCAAGAGCAGCAGCTCTACCAACGGGTGAGACCTATTTATTATAGATTATTTACTGTAAAAGCTAGCACCAGATCACCCCTCCCCCCTCTGTGCATTTCTCCCGGCCATCTGCAGGGCCGGCCCAAGCCTTTCTGGGGCCCTAAGCAAAATTTCTTTGGGGGGCCCCCCATACCACCTCGGTCCCGACATATCGCTGCTTGCAGCTTTAATTATAGATTATTTACTGTAAAAGCTAGTGAATGAATGGTTTGTAAAAAAATATCCAATTTGAATTTTATATATCCATATTTACCTTACAGAACTAGGAATTATTGTTATGTTATTTGCCGCTATAATTACTGTGAAGAAAATGTAATCTCTTTTATACTTCTTCCACAGGTCTTTCCTTTGGATTACCTCTGTTTCCTCACACGAGATCTGGGCAGTCCAGAGTGTCAAACCAAACGCCACCCAAACCTCAAGGCCTCATTGTCGGCACCCATCATGCCTACCCAGAATGCTCAGCGAAGTAATGCTGTGGAGGACTTGGTGGCACGGTTCAATGAGGTGAGGACTCTTCTTTAAAAATTTTATTGCTGATGATCAGATTGTTTTGCCTGTATATTAAGAAAAATTCCAGATGAGTTTAGTGTTTAATGGCTTACAAATGTTTAAGCTGATGTTCTGTCATGAAACCTTTCGTGCCCTCCACCTAATCAAATATTGAAACTACATGCATTTCCTGTGACATTAATGTGAAAGGTTGAAATGACATAATAGACCAGTAATTGTGTTTTCCTTCAGCTGAACGTATGCAGTTGTATTTACTGTATGAGTCATTCCACCTTATCTAATGACTGAAGCACACACTACGTTAGCTAACATTACTCTACCGGTCACGTCTATTATGGTGAGTGACTTGGAGGGTAAACAATCACAACACTGTATTCCTGAGAATAAGAACGTGAGCGGGAAGGAGAGATTGATTGGGAATGTTGATGTCATCTTTAAGTTGCATGCCTTTCTCATCAGCTGGTTTTCATTTAAGTCCGTGAGGGGAGAGACAAAATGTAGTTTCCTAAATGTGCATTGTAGCCATATATGGGCACAATGGAACTGAGACTGGGATGACAATAGTGATTCTCTCAGGAGATACCAGTGTAAGGTATTATGCTACTATTTAGCCTATAGCTTTACTTGCATACTATTGCCAGTTCTATCCACAAATAGAAATTATTAATTGTTTATAGGATTATGTCTATTAAGTACAAATGCACACATGCAAATATGCTCTTCCTGTCATTTGCATTAAAAAAAACAAACGTAATATGAGTCACTAACAACTGTTTTGTTTTTCATAAATAGTGGCCAGTGACAAACTATTATGTGCACTGCTACTATAAATTATTTTGCATTTGGTTTCACCACAGATGGAATCATTTGCAGTGCATTCACAAACAAGATTTTCGAAAGTCTTCTGTTGTCACAAAATGAAAAAATTGACTGTTATCAGACTGGAATCTCGAAGTAATTGCAGTTTTCCTGACTCATGAGATTTAGAAAAAAAAATTGTTTGGGGGCACATTTATTCATTCCGGCCTGTGAGGCACACTTTTGTCATTTAAAAAAAAAAAATCTTGGTTCATTTTCAGGCCATTTATGGGAGTGAAAGATATGAGTGAAGGAGATTGTGAACCCATTTTGTTGCTGTCAAAAGTGTTTAGCTGTGACAGGATGTGCCTGCGTTGAGTTTACAACAGTTCTCCATCAACCTTGGTTCATGTATCAAGGAGAAACCTACTGTACCCTTATAATTCAACTAATAACAGTGACGGAGACAGTCGGAGGGACAGACGGATACACCAAACACCAAAGGGGATCAGCTTGTACCCAGATCAAGTTCTATTTGTGTGTGTGTGTGTGTTCATGTTTGTTCGTGTTAGTTTGTGTTAAAACCATTGTCGAGACGTGAACTGTTTTTTGTTTTCTTTTTTTATACGATTTAAGATTACTTGAATGTACTCTCTGTGTGCTCTTTCCTATTATCCTCTGTTCATGTTATCTCTATATATGGTATCTTCTCTTGTATTCTGGTTTGTCCAATGTCTGCATGGACACTTTCGCTATCTGGAATATCCGAACATATGCCAAC
Organism: Siphamia roseigaster; assembly: GCA_029814505.1. Classification (NCBI taxonomy): domain Eukaryota; kingdom Metazoa; phylum Chordata; class Actinopteri; order Kurtiformes; family Apogonidae; genus Siphamia; species Siphamia roseigaster. Next base: position 14,681,517 of record JAPTYR010000012.1, read on the forward strand.
TCTGTACTATGCCTTGATCTGTGGCATTTCAAAAAGCCACTTTGCAGATGGTCAGAATGGTTTTGATGGTGAGTGTAATTTAACCCTGCTGCTGACACGGCTCCACATCATGTCATAACACTAGAGGTGACTGATGCATGCACATCCTGATGCGCGCACACACACACGCACACACACACACACGGGCGGGCGCACGCACGCACGCATAAGCAGCATAATAGATTGCACACTGCAGGTTTCACAGAAGAGACTCTCACCACATTCTCACCAGCTAGAACTGACTGCATTGTACACTCTCAAACAGATTCAGGTATGCTCTATAGCAGCCTGAAAAATGAGATGATATCATTTGTTTTAATTGTCTACAGAGCAGAATCTTTTATGTTCTGTTTTTATTACTGTGAGTGAATAAACTTTAGACAGGACAGTTAACTCTGCGAGATTGATTACATTTTGAGGGTAACCTTCCGCTTTCCTCATGCCTGTACTTCTATCACACAGGAATGTGTAAACTGCTGGGCTCTTACTCATGTTGGACTGAGAGAAAATGTGAGGAGTAAGCTGTGTGTTTTTAGTGTTTGATAAATAAAACCTGTAGAGAATATGTTTTTGGATTTTAAAGTCTGTATACAGAGGGCTGAAGTAGTTGTATACAGATCCATGACCCAGTTTATGTTTATGGGTCAGTATTATACATGTAAACAGGGTGGGCAGTTACATATCTTATCACCTCTGGGTTTATTTGTCTATTACATTGAGAACTGAGAGCTGACAAAGCAGCACAAATGGCATTAATCAGCGCTGCATCAGGTAGAAAGAGAGTGAAAAGAAAATATAGTGTAAATCTATGAACTTGGTTACATTTTCTGTGCTCTGTGTGTGTGTGCTGTGTGTGTGTGTGTGTGCATACATCTTTGTGGCTTTATTTAGCCCCTCTGAAGTCAGACTCTGGTGGGCTGCAAAGATTCTTACATAACCCAGTAATAGATCTGGGGGCCGGTGGATGTTTTTACTGCCTGCAAAGGGGGTTAGGGAGTTTTGAATCTGTGTGTGTACAGTATGTGTGTGGATATTATCGTTAAGCTGTAGAGAGAGAGACGCACAAGGCAGATAGAAGCAGCCAGAGGAAATGTGACATTTTTCTGTATATTCTGTCTGCATGTGTGTCCATGACAGAATGTGAAAGGAAGCCGACCTGATGCATATCTGCTTTTGCTATCTTGTGTTTTGCCTGTGCTAGAGGGCAGCGCAGGCACAGACCACAGCTGATAGATATCTGATCTCATTCTTTCTCGCGTGTGTCACTGTGTGGTCAGTCAACATACTCCTGTGCATGTATTGTGACTTTAAGCAAAGGTTTTACAATCAGAATTTTAAAGCTGTGAATGTAGCCCAAGTCACCGCAAATATCCTTGTGGATATCAGTACTGCTAACTTCAGAAAGTCTCATGTTGCTATTTGCCTTTTGTTCCAATAAGTATCAAGGCACGGAGCATATTTTAGACAGGAGGTCATGCATACAGTATCTTTTTACCTTCTAAATCTGCTTGGTTTTAAAGGTAACGCATTAATTTCCAGTTTGTTCATGGTAACTTTTAATAATAATGTGTCTAAATATCTGTTTCACCAGGTGAGTTCATGGGTGACGTGGCTCGTCCTGACAGCAAGTTCAATGGAGGAGAAGAGGGAAGTTTTCTCCTACCTGGTTCATGTTGCTAAATCCTGCTGGAACATGGGAAATTACAATGGCGTCATGGAGTTTCTCGCTGGACTCAGGTACTAAAGGAGTATTTAATGTACTCATAATCACTAGGTCTATGTACTTTACACTCTCACCCAAAAGTATTTATCCTATTTATTTAAAAAAAAATGAAAGTAGCTTAAGTATTTCTGTTCTTTCCTAAGGTCTCGCAAGGTGCTAAAGATGTGGCAGTTTATGGACCAGTCAGACATTGAGACCATGAGGAGCCTGAAGGATGCCATGGCTCAGCATGAGTCTTCCTCTGAGTACAAGAAAGTTGTCACCAGAGCCGTCAATATCCCAGGATGCAAGGCGGGTCGCCAACACCAGTGACATTTAGAGTATAATGAAGTTTGTCATGTCCATCTGACCTGAATCAATGCCTAAAGTGATTTGTTTCATGAAAATGGCTCAATTATTCCTTTGTTCTAATCACAGTAAAAGTCAAATAAAACTAAAATAATAGGACAAAAGTATTGGAACACATTGAATTCAGGTGTTTCTTTTCTAACAGAGGTCTGGGATATAAAATAATGACACTGTCATGATATAGCTTTACATTGTGCTGAATATTATTGCATTTAGTTTTGTTCAAATTATCTTTGCTTCCAAAGTACCCCAGAGATAGTGTTTGCTTAACTTTAACCCCTGAGGCATTAGCAGTTCCATAGTCAGAAACGAATAAGCAAAAAGATGAACAAAAACAGCCAAAGGGATCAATAAAAATGAAATAAGAAAGACGCAAATGAGAAAATAAGCAACAAATTTAACAAAAACTAATGAATATGTACTAAAAAATAAATAATAATAAAGAAATTTGCAAGAAAGTAACATCTAGTATTGTAATTTGGTTTCATTAGTTTAAGTTTAGTCTTTTTCTTTTTCTAAGTCAGTTTCTTTTTGACACCTGTTTATCTCCATACATCAGTTCCATCAACAAAACTTGGTAAAACAGTATAAAAAAAAAAAGCAGTTGAATTACTCTGAATATTTAAACTAAACCATCCCTTCAGAATGTGTCAGCGCTGATGCATCAGGAGTTAAATGGTTAACTTCCGTCAAGATTGATTTTTTTTTGTCCCCCCCTCCCCATCCTTGACTAAGATTTTAGATGTCCCATCTCTGAGTTTCTAAAATATTTTTCGTGCTCTGACTGTAAATAATTTTCTATCCCAAAACGATCATCTATTTTCTTCACATCTCACTTAGGAAGAGAAATCTCCCATTCAGCTTTAAGTAAATGTTGATGTATATAAACTATAAGGACAAAAATATTGGGCCACATCATGACTTTGTTCCTGTTCATGCTGATTTGAGATACAAACATCAATATTTCCTTAAAGTTTGATGGGAGATTTTTCTTCCTAAGTGAGATATGAAGAACTTAGATGGATGGTTATGGTTAAAAAATAATTATTTGCAGTTGTAGCATGAAAATATTTTAGAAATGATGTAAAAAATTATGGCATTTGTCATTATTGTTTTGTAGTCCAGACCCCTGTTGGAAAAGGAACACCTGAGTTCAACATGTCCGAATACTTTTGTCCATGTACAGTAGTGTACAATGGATTGAATTTTTAATTTAATTTTCCATCTCTACACTATAGGTGGTGCCTTTCTGTGGGGTTTTTCTCAAGGAACTAAGTGATGCATTGGATGGAACTGCAAGCATCATAAGCCTTAAACCACCTCTAGATCATACGGAGGACTCAATAGAGGTAACGCAACAAGCCTGGACAAATTCATTCAACTTTTAGTGACAACGGTGAAAAGTAAAGGACTACATAAACACACATGCAGACTTAATAGATCTGGTTGTGTTTGTTTTTTTTCCTTGAATAACATCAGTGCTAAAGAAGAAACCACTAGCACTAGCAGTAGTTTCTCACTACCTTTTCCCATGACTGTGACACTGAGACCTCCACCCTACATCAGTGTATTTTACCCTGTATTATTTTATCTGCCTGTTTATAGTTTGTGTCCGACTACAGCGGCCAGCACAATTTCATGTCACGGTCCGGTCCAGATGGACTTCATGTCCCAGAAAAAGAAGCAACTGTCAGCAACATTCTCCAGATAATCAGGTACTATGTTGTTAGCTATTACAGTTCCAATGTGGTTTTTGATAAAGGTCTTTTTGTTTTACTCCGCCAAGGAACGGCAGAGTCGTTTTTGCTGGCATTTGTCTGTTTTTCTGTCTCTCTGCCTGTTGGTAAGATGATGATATTTGGGATGATATTTGCGAGCTATCTTATACAGGGTATATACACCAATCTTTGAGTCAAATTTACTACCATTTAATACCTGTTTTTACTACCTTCAGATTTTT
>JAPTYR010000012.1:14718349-14730736 GCA_029814505.1 Siphamia roseigaster
AAGTGATTTATGCATATAGTCGAGATTCACCAAAAAATGACTTTAGCTGGGTTATCATAGGCAGGGTCACAAATTACAGTTTGAATCTGAACAAAGCGGATGTGCCAAACACTTAACCATCCCTTTCCAAAGGATGTTGCAGTGGTGTGGTTTATTGAATACCAGTGGGCAGAAGGGGAAAGTAACCAAGTAGAAGTACTTTGTTACTGTACTTAAGTATATGTTTTTTAGGTATCGGTACTTTACTTGAGTATTTCTTTTTCTGGCAATGTTTTACTTTTTTTACTTTTCTACATTTTTGCATGGATATCTGTACTTTATACTCCTTACATTCTCAGAATAAACTTGTTATTTTTTTAAACTAAACAGATATGACAGTATGAAAAATAAGTCGCTTCAGGGGGGAAAGCAATGGAGGAAAGAAGGAGCACTAGGTCAGAACCAGAGTGCTGCAGGAGTCCACTTTTTCCAAACTTTCCAATTGTCTTTTATTTTTTCACATCCTTGCCCACTACCCACCTGCATTTTGTTTAATACCTGTGAAATTTACATATTTTTTCTTTTACCGCACATATTTTTGTGTCTTACCTGTCAGGTACCAGACCTGGTGTTGAACTCTGGTCAGTTAAATTAGAAAACTGAAACTTTTCTGACTTTGCCATGTTAGATAAGTATTGTTACATTCATGACAAAAAAAAAAAATGCAGTTTTACTTTTTATTTTTATACTTTTTAACAATTCAGAAGTTATCCTTTTTTATTTTTATTTAAGTAAAGGTGTTGAATCAGCACTTTTATTTTTGAGAGTATTTTTTCTAAATACTATAGAAAAAATAGTTATAGTTCTGTGTCCTTTGGGTCAAAATGACCCGTCTTCAATAAACCCCCAACATAAGCAGCTTCATTGAATATGAAACACCAAATCTTCTTTTGCTTGAAGAAAGAACTTGTTGTTCACCAGAAATTGTGCGAATACCTGAGTTTTCCATTTTCACCTGCAGAAAGACTGCATCTATTCAAGACACCACTCATTGCTATTTGGGGGTACTGTCATCTGCCGCATCTTTATATCCTCTGAAAATCCACAAAGGGTTAATATTGTTCCATTTGGGTCAGATCAAAGGTAGTGCAGTCCACCAGAAGACCTCCTGGTGCTGTGGCTTAGTTGGTTAAGCGCTTGTCTAGTAAACAGGAGATCCTGGATTCAAATCCCTGCAGTACCTTCAAGAAAACCCTGCGAACAGTTGGCAGAGGTCTGCGCTCTCCCAGTGCTTTTCTAGTTTACATCTGCTACTGATTGATCTGAGTCAGAACTAAAACATTATCACATTCTGTGGTGTGTAACTAACTCTGACTGATTTACGCTCAATTTGACTGTCAGGTCATTTTGACAGACAAAATGTGTACCTTTTTTGAACAGTTTACATGGAAATGTGCATAAAAGCAACAATTCACTTTTTCTGATGTTGGGGTCAATCTAGGAAAAGTTATCCAATTTCAGGTTGAAAAAAATATAATTTAGGGGATTTTTCGGGGGTTTTAACACATTGGTGGGTCATTTTGACCTGGGGACAACAGGAGGGTTAAGTACAGAATGTGAGTACTTTTGTGAGTACTCTGCTGCTGGGCATGGTGAACTTACAGGTATGAGTCTGGTAATGTGACCTGATTTAAAGCAGAAGAGGTATTTATCCAACTAACCAAAAGGGACTGGACACACAGTATTCAAATGAATCCTAAACATAGAAAATTATACATTAGAAGGTTATATGTGTGCGTGAGGGAAGTTGGAACCCACAGTTTTAAACCAAGTTTGAGCAAAATGCAGAATCCAGTCACTTCATCCAAAGATCTGTGTCACAGGAAGTGAGGAGGGGGTCTTTGTCAAAGATCTGTATCAGGAGATTTTTTTTTTTGTTTATTTGTTTTTTTTAAATCAAAGAGTCCTATAGGTCCTTCATCATTTTTTCCTCAAGGATCTGTCTCTGAAAAGTCTTTACTCTGAACCATGATGCAGTGGAGGATGGTGTCAACATTTAATTATATAGATGTTTCACTATTGACAGATGATATTTACACAGCGCAAAGACACATTTTAAACAAGTGTCAGTGCCTGATTTTTGAACATCACCACAACATCTGGTTATTTCTTCCACATTACTCAAACAGCAAAAAAAAAAAGTGTAGTGAAAAGTGAAAAGCTGGCAATTTGAACAGAATAACGGAAAGTTGTTGCCATGGTTGCTCAAATGATTCATGATCTCATCTCACTGCATCAGTATGAAATGGCAGGTTTACAAAATATTGCAGACCAGAGTGTTGCAAATAGTAACAACATTTTCAGCCTGTTTCTTTCTTTATTTATTTTTTAATCTGATTTATGCTTTATGTGAAAAAATACCACCCATCCCGACAAAAAAAAAGCACAACCTTTGACCTTATTGGCCACACCAGTGTCTTACCACTGATTTTGCTGATTTTAAGCATCTACATAGTGATAGGGCTGAGTGTAGTTGTCTGCAGGTTAAAAAAATTGCTAAACTTCCAAAAACACTTAAAGGAGAAGCTCTGTTTTTATGGTTTGGACCTTGTTTCAGTGATATTTACTCACCCATTTCAGTTTGATGTAATTGTAGCCTATGTCCAAAGATATTGCATTTGCCGATATCCATATAACAGGAGTGGTCGGGGCACAAATATGTAGCCAATAAATGCATTCATTTCCTAGATGTCTGTTGTAATGTGGTTGTTCTATTTCTGTTTCAGTCAGAATTACTCTGTTATAGCAATCCACAGTCAGAGTATTGATAAAATTACCTGGAGCTCTGAAATGATGACGTCATCACCTTGCGCCACTCACAAAAGTTGTTTTTACGTGGCATGGCAGAAGAGTCGGAGTCTGAGTTTGAGGAAGGGCAGCTCAATTAATTGAATTTAAATCATGATTACAATTTTGGCTACAGACAATCTCAAAATTCATATAATCGAGGAAGAACAATTCTTTAGGGTTTCCGTTCTGAGATGCATAACCTTTCTAGATTTAATTTTTTTTCCCCCTTTACTTTGTTGGATGTTGTGGCAGTAATAAATTGGTCCAAAATCAGATTTCTCACATTTGAGTGCAAAGTATTCATTTCGGACTAATTTACTCAAATATATCTATCTCATATTGTATTTTATTTGTTTCTTGTTTTCAAAATACTGAGTGCAGTATAACAGTTTATTTTTCCTACAACAATATATTTTATATATTTGACAGGAGAGGTTTTTTATTTTTTAATATATTCAATAAATGCTGCTCTAAACATGTTCAATAAATGCTGTTCCAAATTCAAAGACATAACCATGTAAATAATCGTGATTTCAATATTGACTACAATAATCGAAATTCAGATTTTTTTTTTCTCCATAATTGAGCAGCTCTAGTTTGAAGACAACTTTGAACATATGAAGGATGTCCCTATCATTTTAAGCCTGAGTATACGGATGAGGAGCTGTTGTAAAAGAGGATGCTGAGTCAGGCGTCGGTGCCCCGACTGCTCCCGTTACATGAATATCTGCAAATCCAATTATCTTCAGACATACTCCAATTAACACCAAACTGAAACAGGTGAGTTAATGATGTTGTTTTATCGCTGAAATAAGGTCCAAATCATAAAAACGGAACTTCTCCTTTAATATCAAAGAACATACCCAGTGACACAACCACTTGACAGAGCTGTCACAGGACAATAAAAAGTTCCTTACCTCTGCACGCGGTACCATTCTCCACCGGTTCATACCCAGCTTTGCACATACAACGGCCGATGGGAACCATCCACTCCCCATCTCCATTACAGTACAACTTGATGGGTACATCCACCTCCTCCCCATTGGGAACACACACCCCTCTAGCTGCCACCAGGGAGGTGCTCTCTGCCCCAGACAGAGTCTCAGGAAAGACAGCACCATTCAGGACAACTTTGGGACATTTCCTGTAGAAGACACGCACAGCAATGATTGACATACAGGCGCCATAATCCTGAAAAGCGAGATAGAATCCATTGCGTGAAACAGGTCCAAAACTCCGGACTTCACTGTTGATCTTCATGATACGGCCACCCAGGTCCACCTGAGAGAAGCTCTCATCAGCTGCTATTGTGTCCACTTTTATCCAAGGGTTTTCCATCCAAGGCGGGGACTGCTTAGTTGCCATGTCGGAGTCAGACTCATAGTAGTAGAGGTTAAACGTCTCTTTGCATGAACCTGGAACATTTGGTATTGAGCTGCAGTCACGCACTGAGAACTTCATCTGGACATGAATCCGCTGTGCACCCCGACGACGGATGAACTTGGTGCGTACCCAGTTGTTTTGGCTGCTGTCAAAGACATTGCAAACCTGATATGTGCGGATGGTATTCATGTTTTCATCGTAGCCGCTAACTTCCTCCCACTAAAGGAAAAAGAAGAAACAAAAGTGTTACCACAGAATAGTAGTGTTAAATCGATGGCATAGGTTTACAGCGACAGTAATGACTTGACTATTGATGTTCAAGAGCGACACAATTATTTTTACCTATATATTGCTTTTTTTCTTTTTTTTTTTTAAACATCTCAAAACCTGTTTGAGGACAGTAAACATAGTCATAGAACAACATGCCAACAATAAAGAATGGAACTTTTTTTTTAATCTCTTTCACCATTTTTGCTGTACCACTGACTTTGTAAGTGGTTCCCCATCTATTTGCTCAAATAGGGTCATTTCTACCAAGAAGTCTGAGATGGTAACACCCAAAATGCCAAACTTAAGGTATAATGATGGCAGTGTATATATGAGGGGGGTTTCCAGCCAAACATATGCTAAGTTTTAAGCACCTTTTCTGTTCGGAGGAAAATACTTAGGCTTAATACTTAATATGTATTTATTTCCACTAATATACAAATATTAAGACTCACTACATTGTTATCATCATCATAGTTTAAAGTAAGGCTGGACAATTAATTGAATTTTGATCGTGATTACCATTGTGCCTTGTCACATTCATGAAAACACTGTAATCGAAGAAAAACGATTGCCTCCTGTATGTAACAGGAATGAATATAGACTGGGTATTCCTTTTTTTATTGCTATTATTTTAATATATTATTATTTTACTCCTTTGTTTTTTATTTATTTCCATTTTTTTTTTAAACGTTATATTTGTGGTTGAGTTTTGGTGGTTCAATAAACCCGGATGCGTCAGCGCTGACGCCATGTCAAGGAATGTTTTAGTTTAAATATTAAAAAAAAATAAACCTTTTTTTTTTTTACTGTTTTTACTGAGTTTTGTTGATGGAACTAATGTATGGATATAAACAGGTGTCAAAAAGAAACTGATTTAGAAAAAGACTAAATTAAAACTACTTGAGCAAAATTACAATTTTAGTTATTTCATTCTTTATAGTAATTTTTGGGGAAAATGTTTTCAAGTTTTTATTATTTTGTAAATATTTATTTTTCCTTTTTTGCTTATTTTGTTTATTTTTCTACATTTTAAAAAATATTTTTTCTTAATTTTTGTTACACTTGTGTCTTACTTTGTCCATGTTATTTATTATTTTGTTGGTTTATTATTCATTTTTGTTGGTTTTTATTCATCATTTTGGCTGTTTTTCTTCATTTTGTTGCCTATTTTATTCTTTTTGACTGAAACTGCTAAAGTCTCAGTAGTTTAAGGGTTAACATACAATGTCATCTATTTAAACATCTCTATTAAATTACAGATTGAGATCAAGTCTGTCTATTCCATACATTTACTAGTGGGCCTAAAATATGTGTCCACCTCAGGAGAAGTTGTCAGACCTACATTACACAATTGTTGTATAATCACCATATTAAAGTTGTTTAAAACAACCACACCTGCTTTACATATTTAAACTATATGTCTCCATCCACCTGTATGAAAACAGTTCTGTGATACTAGAACAAACATTGTTTACCATTGCTTGTATGTCGCTCCTACACTTTTACTGATGCTCAAGTGCTGTGAATAGAAATAGAATTACTTATATTATTTTCAAATCTTCTAATGGATGTCTCTAATTTATGTTTCTGTGCATAATTAAACTATTATTTGAGTTATGCTACAGTAATGGCATAAAGTTAACAGAATTGACCATAATATAACATGTTTTGTTGGTGGTTTGGTTGGTGTGAAGCCCAACTTCTAAACTTTAGTTCCATTTTAAAATAATCCATGTCTTTTGTCAACACAGATAACATTCTGGATGACAAGCCAGAGGGGAAGAGCCCAGCAGACAAAGAGGAACAACCTGCTGATGAAATACCCAAGAGGATGAAGAAGTCTGACAGCACAACGCAGAGCAAAGGAAAGGTACGGTTGTTAGAACTTCTGTACTTTACAAAACTCCCAAGAAGAAGAACAAGAAAGGAGGAATCTTGATGAGCCTCACAAGCGGCAGTACCTTTTTCTCCAAACTGCTGTTGATAGGTGCCAGAGGCTGTTTGGGTTCAGGTGTTTGCTTATCTTGTCATTTGTTTTGATGAATGTGCAAAAAAAAAAAAAAATTGACTTGGATTGGAATCTGTCAGGCAACACGGCAACGTCGTTCCTTCTTGTTACTGTGATTTTCTTTTTCTGCTGTAGTTCAGTGTGTGCTCGAGTGATAGAAAATGTATTGTAGTGTCTTCCAACAGAAAAGGGAACTACTTGATTTTTTTTTTTCTTTCCCTCTTCCTGCACCTATAGGTTTTTGACATGGAGCTGGGTGAGGAGTTTTACCTTCCTCAGAACAAGAAGGAGAGTCGACAGATCGCCCAGGAGCTGTCGGACCTTGTCATCTACTGTCAGGCTGTGAAATTCCCTGGTATGGAATATTTCATCTTCCCCTGCTTTGCTGAAACGGAGGACTATCTCTTGCTTCACTTCTCATTTCCGAGTGTTACTGTACGTTTCCCGTCTTTTCCATCTTCCAAACACAGTGAGATTCCGGTCTCTAGAGTTTTTTTTTTTTTTTCCCCCTCCAGTAAGAGGTGATTTATTCTCCATAAAATCTCCTACTTTTGATATGACTGTCTTGTTCCACTCTAATCCACTCATGCTATGTTTAAGAGGTCAAACCTTTCCCCATGTTTTCAATTTTTTTCCCCCAATATGAGACATTTAATATCCCTGTGTTACTCTTAATTCCTCTCCCACACAGGACACCCACTAAGATGATGAATCTCTTTGTACCCATGGGAAAGATATGGTTTCTTTACGGAGTTGTCAGACCCAGAATAGAACAACAAAAGTAGAACTGAAAGTAAAAAAAAAATAAAAGAAATTGAACTAGATAGGAAAGTCGTGATGTCTCCTATTCAGATCCATGTCTCAATCATTTTTTGCATTTTTTCCCCTTAAATCCAGGATGTCATATATAAGCTACTTAAAATATTTTCTCATAATCATAGTTGGATTTCCAAATGGAAATGGCCTTTGTGGATAAAGGGTACTTTAAACACTTGGATGACTCTGCTCCTCATAAAAGTTCTCTTATTTCCTATTAATTTGATTCCGTCCTCATTTTATGCCGCCATTTATCTAAAATATTTCTTTTTTTCCCATTAAGCATCAACCTCTTATCAGCATTTCCTCCCTAAAGTGTCCTCTTCACTGCTTTTCTCCTTTTTTCTGTACATGACATTTGCCCTTGAAAACCCGCCTGTGTTTCCATTGGTATTTTATTTGTTTACTGTTTCTAGGGACCTGAGCTCTGCAAAAGAGAAGTCTGGAAAAATGGCCTAATTAAGGCGGACGGCAGATAGTTTGCTGCTGTGCTTGGATGTACTGCTTTTAAAAACTTAAAATGACAACAATAAAAACATAAATATTAGCTGTCCATCACTGAACATAAAAAACAAACGACCCCTCACCTGTATCAAATGTTTTAATTCCTCCACTCAAGTGACCTTTTCTTTCATTTCATACACTATGTCAAAGTTTCACACTAATATTTAATAAGCCATGACATTTTATTTCAAAGGTCAACTTCACTGTGGCTTCATAATGTCCTGCAAAACAGTTTTCCTATTATTACTGAATGTCAGGAGCACAAGAGGGAATAATGACCAGGTTTTATAGTATTTACCGATACGGACATGGGAAACTACTTGAAATCTCTGGTCAATAGACATGTCCTGAAAGGTTAGAGATGAGTTTATATTTTCCAGGTTCTCCAAATAAACAACCTTGCAACACATGCAGCTTTACATCCGATCGCAATCTGCCTCATTCACCAAGCATGTCAATATGTATCTGCATTTCGTTTAGGAGTTAATTTACACAACAACATGATGGACATTCAGAAGATCAAAATCAGCAAACCAGAAAGTCAGGTAATTGCCTGTATGCAATATGTACTGTAGACGTATGAGAACAGACAGATGGGATGTAAACTGTGGTTACTGGAGACAGAGGAGACGAGGCAGTAGTTCAACTCGGGGAGGGAGACGGTGATTTGACACCAAGTAATTATGAAATGACCACTTAATAAGGTTTACGGAGATGGATGCATACAAGCACGAGTCAAGTATCGATTTACAAAACGGATACAACATAACTTTTAATGAAAGCTGGAAACAATTCTACTCGAAAACATCTTGCCTTGGACCTGTGTACTGATCAACAACATCCGGTATAAAATAACAGCGTTCAGTGAGAAGGATTTCTTGTTTTTGAGAAACCAGTCGGGAAGTGACAGTGACACAGATTGTGATGTAATTGCCATGTTGTCTCCAGTCAGTCTGTACTGCATTATTGACCGCTCTCCTCCGTCTGCCTCTTGTGTGGGAACCCAGGCCTGTCCACGCTGTCTCCGGCAGGCTCTGGCAGAGGGAAGGACCGGGGCAAGAGCAGGAAGTCCATATTTGGTACAGCTCCCACTCGCTGCAGCTCAACAGGGGAGGTCACGACCCAGACCCGCACCCCTGGGAAAGGTACGCAGGGTGAATATGCTTAAGTTGGGTGTGAGGCTATACAGCAGAGAATGACTGTAAATATTTCTCTTGAGCTTTGGCTTTAAACGGTGTCTTTAAAAGTCTTGAATTTACAAATGTGCATTTAATACCTTTAAAAAGTCTTTATGAGGTGTTTAATTTGGTAAGTCTTCAGTTATGTTGCGATTATCACTTTTGCTGTGTCTACAGGGTGGTTTGAAAAGTAACTAGGCATTAAAAATTGGTAATAAAATTCACATTCCTATTACAAATGTATTGAAATTAATTGTACATGTTCTTGACTACATGGGAAAATGAAAGTAAATCTTCGTATTTCAACTTAAACACCGGTGGCGTCAACCAGTTTCCTCAAATGGCCTGGGATGAAATAAACAACTGTCTAAAGGATGACACTGAGAACCTTCTGAATCCATCAATTAGAAATAAGAAATAAAATGTATTCATCATGATTTCAGTGATACTAAAAAATTATATAATACATTCCTAATGCCTCGTTACTTTTCACCCACCTTGTATTTTATACAAGCCAAGTGGCCTCTGTGTGTGTGCGTGCATCCTGGGAATCATACAAAATCTGGAAAGAGCTGACTGCTGCGTACTAATGGATTTTTGGTCAAGGAAGACGGTAGCAAAAACAGCATGTCGATGGGACTAATATTTTGGGAGATATTGGTCATTTTAGTAGCTATGCCCAGAACGCTTTGGCAGTGACTGCTGGACAAATGCGGTACAGCATGCATGAAGACACAACAGCAGAAAAATATCCATATCCAGAATCCATGAATCCCCACGGGGTGATGTGTGTGTGTTTAAATGTGTCTGTTAAATGTCCAAGCTGCAAAGAAAGTAATATTAGTCGACTTGGCTCCACCCATTCCTTCCTGACAATTTATATTGAAAATGGGAACCAATTATGTCTAACTTTGCAGCCACTGGTGAAAAATGATCACAGAACATTCATCAATCAAGGCCTTGGAGTGAATAAATACAATTCCAGGAGTTAAAAATTTTTGCCGGTATGACCAAGAAATGTGTATTAAATTCTGATTTGAAGTCATTTTTTAAAAAAAGTCTTAAATTTAACTTGTAGGAACTTGTACGAACCCTATTTAGAATAACTTGAAAATGAAATATTATTTTAAAGGGACTTCACTCTATTTTTCTTGCTGTATTCTAGGAGGTAGTGAGCGGCTGAGCTGGGAGGAACAGCAGATGTCTCCAGTCCTCAGCGCCCCCACCTCGCTCAGCGCCATCATTCGCACACCCAAATGCTACCACATCTCATCTGTAAACGAGAACGCTGCCAAGCGCCTGTACCGGCGCTACTCTCAGAAGCTGATCCACCACACAGTGTGCCAGCTGCTGCGAACATACCCAGCAGCCACCAGGATAGACTCCACAAACCCAAACCCTCTGCTTTTCTGGCTGCATGGGATTCAGCTGGTGGCCCTTAACTATCAGACGGATGGTGAGGACAATGTGGCTAAAAGATTTTCTCTTCATATGAGAAAGTAATATCAACTGTGACATCACTTCTCAGACAAAATGTTTTTATTTTATTCTAAAAGTGTCCAATCTTTCCTTCTATTTATTTCCACAAAACCTGAAAACTGATTCTGTGTTTACTTAGAGGGGTCGTATTTTGCTAAACCCACTTATGAGTCTTTGGTTCTTTAATTTGTGCATTTGGACCCTAACGGTTAATAAAATTTGAATTTGAACCCTCCAGGTGCTACAAAGCCATCTCGATATAAATTTTTGCAAAAACAGTGGATTTCTAAATCACTTTTTAAGTCCTGCTTGTTGCATCGATGAGTACTGGCATCACAACATTTGCACATATAAGGTCAAGACTTCCAACGCACATTTCTCTGAATATGACATAATTGTTTATCGACAGCAGCGGTTGTAGCCCATATTGAACATGTGAGCAGATTACCTCAAATGTAGAGTTGATTGAATGGGAAAGAGCAGCACAGCCAACAACCTGGAGGGGTTGGGGTATGAAGTGTCTCATTTGTATTTAATGGGTCAGCGCTCAAAATGATCTTCCTGGTGTCATTCCTCCACAGGTCCAAGGTGGACCTGTGGAGTTGAATTAATGAAGAATTCAGACCTATGCAGAGCATTTACAGTTTATATAGATCATAGGGAAATGTTTTAAAATGCATATTTCTATTTAAAAAAGCAAAATATTAGTCGCTTAAATCGTCATGATAAATTTTTCCTCTTCCTTTTCATATTAACTCAATCCTTTCTCTTCTTTGATTAAATTCCTGCTTCAGTGCTACTTAAGGTATGATTATTACTATTCCGTTAAACCTTTTTCCTCTCTGCAGACCTGCCCATGCAGTTGAACGCAGCATTGTTTGAGGCCAACGGTGGTTGTGGTTACGTGCTGAAGCCAGCGGTGCTGTGGGACCGTAGTTGTCCACTCTACCAGCAGTTCTGTCCAATGGACAGAGACGTGGAGAAAATGAGCCCTGCTGTTTATTCCCTCACTGTAAGTGTTGTTAAACAAACATCTAATTAACCCTTAATAGAAGGCTTGTTTCTATTCTTCACCTGCACAACTGCACCAACACTGTGAAGGTAATTTGCAACACTTTTTATATGCGCTCATATTACATCCATTAAGGTGTTTAGACAGTTTTATTGTAGAGCAGGGGTCACCAATCCTGGTCTTCGAGGTCTGCTGTCCTGCATGTTTTAGATGTTTCCCTCTTCCAGCACACCTGACGGTCATTATCAGGCTTCTGCAGAGCTGGATGATAGGCTGATCAGGTGTGTTGGAAGAAGGATATATCTAAAACATGCAGGATAGTGGCTCTCTAGGACCAGGGTTGCAGACCCCTGCTAGAGATGAACGTCCATATGCAAATGCAGATCCAGTCTGTGAGGATGCAACATGGGCAGGGTCATCCATCAGACAGGTGAGGGTGGGAGGAAAGGTCCGGGGTCATACGACAGGACAGGATACAGCTGAGTCACTGCAGATCCTGTTGTCTATGGTTTCTTTATTTCTGCTTTATGGGTGCTTAAGGCTTAAAGGAAAACTACCGTTTTTTGCAATTGGGGCCTAAATGATGATGTAAACTGAACTATACTACTCACCCATGGTAGTTTTTGGCGATTTGGAACTCTCCCGCAGATATTTGGTTTGGTCGCAAAACACCATAGGTATTCCAAACAGCATACGAGAGTCAACGGGGCATACATTTGCAGACGTTCAGGCCCGTAGCTCCGCAGACGTACATAACGCGCACTGCGTAGGGCATCAAGCGCCCGGCAGGGCACCAAAAAAATCAGGGTCGTGAAAAAAAAGTATATATTTATATTAATACTATAAATATGCATTAATATGGTTAAACAATACAAAAGCAACATAAACCAATTTTCCCGAGAAAAGGG
>JAPTYR010000012.1:15376980-15388213 GCA_029814505.1 Siphamia roseigaster
CAACAAAGGTTCTGGGAGTCAGCTCATTTATCCACCTTTTGACCAGACTCGCCTTTCTTTTCCCTCTTGCCTTGACCCACTCTTACCTTTTTCTCTTTGTTCCTTGCTTTCTCATTTCTGATATCCTCCAGACACCGCACCCTCATTTATATTTCTTTCCATACTCCTGTTCCTGGCCATAAATGTGAAAATCTTTGCACTGAATCAATCATGCCCTATGACTGGGCTAACTCCTGGGGGCTACATTAAACCTGTGCCCCCATTTCTAACATAAATATACCTTCATTTATTCATCTCCAGATCTTTATTCTCCTTGGCTGTCTATAGACAAAAGCCCCAAGGCATCGTAGGCATGCTTGCACTGTGAGAAATGTCTGTGGAAAAGCCCATGCTTGGTGTGGAGCAATCAAAAAACAGTTTTTTTTTATTTTTTTTATTACTGTTGTCAGCTGGCATTGCATTTAAGCGAGTACAATTCTCTAATCCCTCCATCTGAGCTACACAGGGTTTTCGGCTTTATGATTGCTTATTGGAACAAAATTAGCTCAACTCGGTCTTCTAAATCTTCACCTCTTGCATTTAACTTTCTGCTCAGAAGTCATTTATACAATGCAATTCTTCCATCTGTTAGGAGTGATATTATTATTATTAACAGTCCCAGGTGACTGAAACCCAGCATGTATTGTTGAAAAGGAAGTGGAAAGGTCTTACCACAAGGAAAACACACATATACAGAAAAACACATTCACACCAATGCCGTCTAGAGGATTTCATGTGTTATATTAGCACTAAAATACGGTCATGTACACATGGAACATTTATCAGGTCATAAGCTCACTCATAAAGCCCTCGTTTAACTAAGAAATAAAGTGGGATTAAGTTATGTTTGAGCTGTATTTCTCACTTTCTCTCCTTTCCTCCTCCCCCTTTTCCAGCTAGTTCCAAGTGATGGAATAGAGGTTATTTGAGAGTCTCAGCGCGGTGGTCGGCTGTCTTTGAGCAGAGCTGGCTGACATCATTCTCACAGGGGGGTGGAGGGTGTTAGCTGGGGTTGGGGCAGGGCTTGACTTGGAATTCAAGCCAGCTATAGCTAGAAATCTATATGATCTGTTGAAGTACAGGAGTTGGTTCATTCACGTTTAGAGTTTTTGGCAGCCTGTCATCTGAAATTCTGCTCTACAATCATGATGTACTAACGGTGTCTTCCTTTCTTATTTGCAGTACTGGGATGATTTTGATGGAGTGAGACATTGCTGTCAGAGGAGATCTAACACAGTCCTGGGTTAGTGCTTTTGAAGAAGCGAGTTCAAATCTTATCTGGTGCATTAAGTCGAAAAAGCAGCTCTTTGAAGCCTGAGCTGTGTAAAACTACAAATGGATGGAATAGACACCTTGCAGAGCTCAACCCTGGAGACGAAGGCTGAGCGAATTGCCCGTTACAAGGCAGAAAGGAGGAGAGAGCTTGCTGAACGTTATGGTAACACAGAAGAATTCACCTCCAGATATGTCCGGAGGGACAGGAAAATTGGGGAGTCATCAGAAGCGGCGCCCTCAACAACCAGGAAGAACGAAAGACTAGAGGATAATGAATCAGAGCAAACGTATTCCAGGAGGGAACACAGGAGTAAGATGGTAGAACCTGATGATGTGCCCACCCATCCCACAGAGGACACCAGTCAAACTAAAGCAGAAACAGTTGTGTCCTCTACAAAGTCCTCTTATTTCAGGTAAGTTTATTCACACTGTCACAGAGACGGAGCACAATTTTTCCCATTGTGTATCCAAGACAATGCATCACTCTGACCGTATAATTAGCTTTTGCTAAATAGCTTTCTGTGGGTCCTTAAAAAGTCATCAAAAGTGGATTTTCTAAAATCCAATATCCTGAATTTCAGGATTTAACGTCTTTGAGTGTTCTCATAAACTGATTAGATTTACTGCTTGATTGAAGCCTGCTGAAAATAATAAAGTTGCTCCTTTGCTGTTCCTTTGCAAGAAATTACACAAATTAGGTATTGGAGACACATAGAGAGCCAGAGGACTGCCATCATCCAATATTGTTCCCTCATCACATCAAGAGGATCACCAAAATCTGACCCATCCCAGTGTGTATTGTCTGGTGCTGGAATCAGGTGTTTTTCAGCTGATGACACACTTCCCCAGAGCAAAGAGGAATAGAGCACTGCAATTGAGTCAGACTTCAGTTTGTACAATTAACAGCTGTGAGTCAGTCAGTTCAGTATTGTCTTTGTTCTCTGGTATGATGCGAAATACTGTAGGTCTTAAATTATACTTTTAATAGTCTCAGAGTCTAATATTTACTCCTGTGGAAACCTGAAAAAACCCTGTATGATAAACATGTTCATGCATGAGGCACTAAGCTGCTCAGGTGAACATCCCAAGAATAGGGCTGTTATGACGTCTTTAATAATTTATGCGGAGTATGAAACATAATATTTGAGTCTGAGAAGGATACAGTCTTAACGCATAAGGTGATTTACAAGAGGGTGTTGAAAACCTCATATATCCTGGTTGCAATGAAATCAAGTGTAACAGCTTCCTTATAAAGTTCAGAAAGTAAAGAAATGGCAGGGAGGCATTTGGAGAACACTTAGTGATTTCTGCTGTTTGACGTACTAAACAGAACTACTTTCATTACCTAAATTGGCCATGTGTACACAGCAGAGAGGACAGTCACATTTATTTTGCCATGGTATGTTGTGTTGCGATAACATGCTAGCTGATTGTTTTGGTTTGTTCTCCAGTCAGGCAGGAGATACTATTTCACACTCTTGTAAATAACCAGCAGGACTTGACAGGGTGACTCTGAACACTTTTGGAGTTTCTCATTAGACGCCAGGAATGTTTTTTAAAAGTGTACCAAGTTTGAGCGCAACATGTCCAGTCGTGGGTCTGGGGCTGCTTTTTAGCTGTAATCTTGTTGGGGATTCTGCTGCGTGTACATATCTAGGCTTGTCTGTTCTTGACAAAAAGCCTTTGGGGAATGAAGGGGGAGAAATGAGGTGGACAGAGTTATGAACATGTCAAAGTTTGTGGCTTGTGGTTGTGTAAGGTATTTGAGTCCTGCCAAGTTTTCATTCCCTGTGCTTAATGAACAAAGATGTTAAGATACATGTGATTGATAGCCTGGTAGATATTATGGACCAGTTAATTTTTCTTATTTTGTAAGGTATGCTTGTGTCGTAATAGTCAAACGGATTTTAACAGAACTTTGTTATAAAGTGCTCTGATAATCTCTCAAGGCTGTGGTTTAGCTTCAAAGAATGTTTGTTTTTTGGGGTTAGGATTACTTTGCCCTTGGTTTAACCCATAAAGACCCAAACGTCCACCAGTGACCAAATCTCATTTGCTCCTCTAAGCTGTTTAATACTTTTTTTTTTTTTAACCACTAATCTTATCAATACATGTAGATAATTGTTGTAAAATGCAGTTTTATCATCTTTTCATGGTAATCAAATATGAGCCATTTGGATGTTCAGAGGCTGCATATTGACTGTGGGAGCATTGTGATCTTCTACAACATGGAGTTGGATCAGTGATATTGGATGGACACACTTGGTTTATGTTCAGGTCATGATATATTTTACTGAAAAAGTCACATTTTATTCTTTTTTTTTTCCCTGCTTTTGATATAACCCTCAATTTGAATCCAAGCTTTTATGGACATCTATATGATAATTAAATTAAATATATTAAAATGCATGATTTTAACTTGCAGTGCACAGTACAGAGTATTATAATGGAATATACAGTGATAAATCCCTCTAAAGGTTAAAAATAAAGAAAAGTCCATTTGGGAACTACCACAAAAGTCTTTATGGGTTCAATGTGAGATCTGTCACTGAGAAATATCCTGTAATTAAAGTGCATTGCTTGGTAAAATTTTTTTAAAGCATCATTATGCTAAAATATAACTTGGCTACCTTTCATCATAAAGTGGTCTAACAGTACATGACTAGTACACATTTATTCCACACCAATTTCAACTGGCGGGACTTAAATGTATGATTGTATGATTATCAAATGATCAATTCTCTCAGTGATTCTACTGCTCCACTCTGTGTCTCAAAATGGAAATTTACTGAAGCAGCTTCATAACACTGGGGAACAATAAAAAAAAAAAAGTTACATTTTTATACTGATTAAAACTAAAATTGGCATGCTGATTCCAAAATTTCAGTCGTGTTTGTTTTGTTTGGCACGTCAAGTCTTTTCTCCATAGCTTACCCTCCAGATAAGCAAAATTCCACTGATTAGCTGTAGTAAGACTTTCCAGCTGATTACAACTGGACTCATCTACAACTATGGGGTAACTTGTTTGTGCAGTTACAATTAAGAGTGTGGTGAGATAATTACAGTGGCCATATCCTTTGTAAAAACATAATAGTGTTAAATATGTTGCAGTCATTCCTCTTTCTTTCATATTTCATTGTTTGTAAATATTGGAAAATTCTTATAAAACAAGCACCTGTTAAGTTCAGTATTTTTCATGTTCTAAGAAAACTGGGATCTTATAGTTCAAAAATGTGATGGAGGAAAAGCTGAGATCAGTTTTGGATTCCATACCCAAAAATTATTTAAAAACAGCTGTCAGACCTAGCTCAACAAAAAAATGTGTTCCCTGGTGTAATTTTCCATAATGGCATGGCATGAAACAACATCAGGTCATCTGTATATTTATCTGTAGGTCTTTGATTTGGAGTGAGAAGAGATTACTTCAGAAGGAAGGTTTTTTGTGTGTGTGTGTGTTTTAAAGAATCAGCAATGTTGGTAATGTGGATATGGATCTAACTAGTTTTTGTACATTATGCAGCATACAAGGAACCTACGTCTTCGTACTGTAGGAACACAGTCACCCAAAAGGTTCCAAGCTATGTTTTTAATTATAGAGAACACAAAGGCAAGCTGACTTGTTGACGTGTTTGTCCTCCATGCTTGTCACTTTAATTTGTAATCTTGTCAGTTATGTTATGACGTTGGCATTGTGTCACACAAAGCTGTGCAGTTGTATTTACAGGCATGGTTATGCAACTATGAGGAAGAGGAGATGGAGAAGGCAATCTGCAAAAATGTATTATTAGTTAATTTTTTACTGGTCATTCACAATTGACTTTGCACAGAATATCTGAACTTCCCTCTTAGATTTGATGTGAGTTTTGTACGTATTTGGTTAACGTTGTTGGGTGAGATGTCAGCTTGTGCGAGTGACGTAAATGGCATCAGGAAACCGGAACTTAGCTCTCCCAATGATAATGAAAACTGTCAATCGACAGGTTTATCTGCCATAGACTGGAATCCTTCCCTTGTCAAGTTAGTCAATGTTGAAGGGTTGCATTCCAGAGTGCCACGTTTTGACATTTAAAAGGAACTGTTACCTGAAATCCACACAGCCATCTGAAAACCTCACATTCTTCACTGTCCCACTGTGGTTTACATTTACAGTCGATGTAGCCTCGGCTGTTTGTCTTATGGTGACATTATCTGAAACTCTCTCCAAAGAGAAATTATGGCTTTGCAATGCATCATTGTTTTGTTTGCACAAAAATTAAGACTTTTTAAAATGTTGTGCATTTAAAAATCATAACAATATGGTCATTGTCATGACCATAAAAGGTCACTGTTACAAATACGTCTAGAATTCCTGAAGAATTCTTGAGTCAGTATCATAACAGTCTACAATAAGATTACCTGAATTTTGAGGAGTTAATACATTCAATGACTTTTACTTTTGTCACAATTGTTTGTTTTTTATATGCAGATTGGGCACTGTATTTCATTTTATTGAATTGGATATCCTGTTTGTCTCCTTAAGCCTATGTGGTAAATATGGCGCATTGGGATTAGCCATACTCCTTAGATTTCATGGGATTTGGGTAATTATTGTTTACATGGCTGAACAGCTATACCTTCTGAAGGGCTGTGCTTTCCAACAGTTAAGTGTGCAAATTAGAGACAGCAAGTCTTTAATCTTTTAACCATGCTGAAGTCATGATTACATCCTCTCTTTTTCTTTTCATCCTCTTCCTCCCTGATTTGCTGTCTTACTTATAGCTTTTTTTTTCTTTGCATGGCATAATGTAATGACGTGAGGAAGTTTACTGTAAGTGTTTGATTAATGACCTGTCGGCTTTCATTTCGAATGTGTTTAGCTTTTCTCTCCTCAGCTTCCCCTATTACTCTATGATGCTGTTTTTCTTCTTGTCCTCTTTCTGAACTGCACTTCTCTTCTCCAGCCTATTTAGTTTTAATAGTTGTGTTAGGCCCCTGGGCCTGCAGTCAGAGTGTGGGTGGGGTCGATGAAGTGTCATTTAGCCCTGCAGTTGCAGAGCAGGGCTTTGTGGTGCTAGAGAGCTAGGTGGCTTTGAGTGCTAAGGCAGCCAGCAGTTAGACCTGCAAAAAATGGCAAGAAGAATGAATTTGCCTACATGTGTGGTTGAAGAAAATTGCATGACACTGAGTTTTAATTTTACACAGCTGTATCGATGCTTTGTCCATGTAACTGTCATCACTGTTACACCTTCAGTAAATTGTAGTGTATTTTTTTTTTTTTTTGGTTTGTTTTTCCCCCTTCATGCTCACTGCACAGTATTCATACGCACCATCAGTATCTTGTATTAGTGTTTTCCATTTTTGCCACCAAATCACAGCACAACTAAGGCAAAAAGTGACTAAACTTTTTCCAGTAGCCAAACCCAAGACCACAATTACTCATAATAATATACTAGTGTAAAAATCACTTTAAAAACTTTTTTTAGCACTCTTCTGCCCACTTTTCTGGGGACTGTAGACTCTCCCCTATAAAACAGGACGGCATAAAAATTAGCTGTTTTCCACATCAAAATAAAACTGAGATTGGAAATAGAGCTTCAGTGTATATCTTCCTCTCCAGGACCATAATGCAACACTGAAAAGTAGCAACAGAAATTCCTGCAGGCATTATATAATAAATTAAGTAAACATCAAGTTTCAAGATTGAAGATAAATCGCAGCAATGTGAACTGCAATTTTATAGGGCAATTACTTTGACATCATTAGACTCTCCAACTTGTACAATTGCATATGTTAACTCCAAATAGTTAAGTATAGGATTTAAATGAAAATGAGAAGATGGCACTGGGGAGGATAGACCCAAAGAAAAAACATATGTAATAAATAGCTATCCATACTGAAAAATGGAACTGTAATAATAGAGTGAGCATTTGCACTGGTCAACAGTAATGTTGTGTTCCTGTCAGAGCCCAGAAATGAATACTGATGATCAACTTATTGCAGAGTGTAAATTGAGTCCAGAATGCTAAAAAGGAAGTTAATAATCCCAAGTGTTGCTCTATGTATCGAAACGTCCCCCAAGGAATGTGTAGGTACAAAGTGTTTGATGCAAAATGAGGCACATTATTTTAGTATTCTTATTGTTGACCGCTACACAAAGATCCTACCTAGGCTGACATCGAATGAGGAAAATAATTTATATTATAATACCCAAGTGGCCTCTGTGTGTGTGCTAGGGATACAGCTGTACGGGCTAGCCATGGTTTGGTATGTAGTGCAGATACCAATGTTAATCTTGAAGGTTAGTTGGCAGTACAAGGGTTGAACTCTACATTTGGCTCTGCTGGGTTCTGGTCTAGACCTCTGCATCCAGTTCGAACCAGTAACAGAAGCATTCTGTAAGTCCCTCGTCTTGCAGAGGTCTAATATGAATGCGAGTTGTCCAGAAACGTAATTTGAAAATGACAAATGAGCCATACCACAGTACATGAACTCCTGCTCTCCTCGTGCATGCATGTGTCTCTGGGGCTTCTCACAAAATCCGGGCTGATTGCTATGGTTTGCATTTTTGGTCAAGGAAGAGACTCTTATCAAATGGCAAGTTGATAGGATCAATATTTTTGGAGATATGGTAATTTTGGAATACAATACCCTTACAATCACGTTTCTATGGCCACAATGCTTGGTGGCTGCTGGACAAATGCGGAACAACATGCAAGAATACACCACAGCATAAAAACTGCCACATCTAGAACCCCATAGATCAATGCGCTAGTATAATCATAAGGCTGCTAGTGCTGTTTAACCATATGAAAATCTCTCTAACGTTGCATTTTTCACTTTACAGGAAAAAATTACTCCTGAGCTATTTTTGCGCTATTCACAAAATTCATACGACATCAGAAAACTTAGATCCTGAGCTTTCAACACAATATAACACTTTATGGCAGCAGTGTGGGACTCCATTACAAGTAGAAAGGAACCATTTCAGAGACACAGCCTAAAAAATAACCAAGAATAGCCTAGAAATAACAAAAAAAAATGTGAAGCCATCATATGGAAACTAAATGTTTTAGACCAAAAAGCATGTTTGAATAGATGGCAGATAAGTTTTTTTTGCAATCTCAAAGTGTTCATAATAGACATTTACAGTTGTTTCTGATCAGAAATATGCTAAAACATCAAGTCTATTTTCTTTTCTTTTTCTACCAAAAAAAACTGCACTCTTTTAAGCATTTATCATTCATAATAATGATAATTTAATGGTCAGATATTCAAAGTTTAGTCCTGCCTGAATACAAATGTGTAGAATAATTGGCAAAAAATACATTTTCTGACACTTATGGCAAAGAAAACATGGAGACACCTAGGCGACCTCTTATAATGACAGTCTTTAAAGGTTTTAAAGACCTGGAAAGAGCCTGCGAACCTGCGAACCTAACATAAGAGGCAGGGGATACATAAGCAGATCTCTTTTGGCAACTTGAGGATTAAAAACGACTTTGTGTGCATGTGCACGTGCAATGTCAATGGAGCAAACACGGGATAACTAAGCCTGACACAGAATTAGAACCAGATCAGGGTTTCCGCAGTCAGCATGAACATTTATAAAATGGCTGTCTCAAACTCTTTTTGACAGATTAGCTTGGGGCTATGTCCCCTTCAACAATAACCTTTGACCCCTCCCCAGCTGTCTACCACGATTCTCCATTGTATTAAAAGCAGACCTCTCTCCTCCTCCTATTACATCACTGCTGCTACCCCACAGGCAGCTGCTGTCCCCATCCATATTTAACGCCCATTACTTAGACATGAATGGGCATCTTCACAAGCATCGCTGTCGTTCTATCATAGCGTACATGGTGCTGAAAGAGCAACATAAGTAAATGCTGTAGGATGACATTCGGATCGGGCACAGTAAGTGGTTTCTTCCCGTTCCCATTTGTTTATGTTCATTTGTCTTTCAGTTGGATTATAGTTGCACATGTATGACTTGATATACTGTTATTTGGCAGTTACTAGAGCCATATAATTTGTGTCATCACTCGTCAGTGTTTTATAGTGGCTTCATTTGTCTCCGTCTCTTTCCTAGGCTTCGGGAAACAGAAGACACGGAAGAGCCAAAGGGTAGGAAACTCTCTCCTTTCACTCCTCTCAAACACTACTGTCTGACCGACTGCTTTATCTCTGTACCCAGTGAAGCTCTCACTTTTACTCAGTGTTAAAGGAATACTGAGCTCATTGATGAAGTCAGATCACCTACCTGGTTTATGGATGTAGAGGTTTTTTTTTTTTTTTTTTTTATATATAATCTGCCACCAAGGAGGCGAGAAAGAAAACAGATCTATTGGTTTCTTTGGCTTTCTTTGTTCTAATTTAGAAAGAGTGCTTGGCCTCAGGCATTGACTTTTTCATTATAATGTAGATGATTTTTGGCACGTGGCTGCAAAGCTTTTGTTCCATGACATAATGTTTGTTTATACACCTGTGAGTCTCTCGGAATACAGGTGTGACCATATCCTGCAGTAGGCTTCTCGCCAGGGCGGCATCCAGGCGTCTTTTGGACACCCTGTACTGAAAATGATAAGACATTGGATGCCCTACTTTTTGGTGGGATGCCCTATTTTTTTTTTCCCAGGCTGTGTTTTTTCCGGTGACCTTGCTGAATGTGTTCAAAATTCACTGAATCCAAGCGTTCCAACAATTTTAATGCCACCATTTTGGATTCAGGAAAAAGTCTCGCATATTCACGTTTTGTTGACATCTCACAAATTGCAAGACCTCCAGACCCCCCTAAAAAGCTTGCACCTCCGCCGAGGCACCTGTGGCGACTCGCTGTGTGGCTTTGCTGTGCATAGCATACACTACTACAAAAAAAAAAAAAAAAAAAATGGACGCCCTACAAAAAGTCCTACCTAAAAGCCTGTACTGCAGAATGAACTAAGTTTGGATCATATTGCTATAGAGAGATGAAAACCAGTCTAAAGACCGAGAGGCCACTGTGTCAGTGGCTTCCTGTCTCTTTACAGACTGATGAACTTGTGTGCCTTATTGCTCATGTAGTTCATTTGTTTGCAGTTCTGTGTGCTTACTTGTTTCCAGTTCCCAGTCAGTGGTGTTTGTGTGCAATGGACAAGAGAAAGAGACCAATAATAATTGATAAAGATAGGCTGGAAAATCTGGAAAATGATCATATGATGATCTCTTTGAATTTTTTCGTGTGTGTGTGTGTGTTCATAAACTGCGTTTTTTAATCATTTTAGACTAACGTTACAGCAATATTTTGACAATATCTAGACTACATGTATGCTATTCCCTGTTTTCCTTTCCACTCATCTGTGATTCTGCAGTGTTTCCACTAAGCCAGAGGTGTCAAGCTCATTTTAGATGGATGGAAAATAGCTCTCAGCTAAATGTGGCATATGTACACAAAGTAATGTTTTTATTTCTGCAAAGTGTTCATCAGTATATGCACTGTCGTTATCAGATAAACGACTAGACAAATAAAGGACGTTTAAGGGTCACATACAGCCCAATATGATCTCAATTGCACAGGACCAGTACAATAATGAGTGAAAATTATATGAAAGTGTTAACATCTCGAACGTTTCCTTACAAATCTGAAAAACAAAACCTAAAGAAAAGTAAGTACATGTTTATTATTATGTCTCAGTTTATCGTTTACACATTGACATTACCACGTACAGATCACAAGGGATCTACATGGATTCAATTACACAAAACATTAGTAACAGGCTTAGGATTGACAAAATTGCACTTATTTCTCTTAAAAGGGTCATATTTTGCTAACCCTTTTTTTATTAGTCTTTGGTTCATTTGTATGTGTATCCGGGACCCTAATAGTCAGTGGCGGTCCGTGTATATGACACCGAGGCCTTCAATGCCGAGTCACTTAGTCCAGCCTACATTTATGCAAGATCGA
>JAPTYR010000012.1:15679508-15691784 GCA_029814505.1 Siphamia roseigaster
ATAGTTATGAAAATGACATTCATAGGCTCATTTTCTGACCCCTGTGACCGGGTCACAGGGGTCAGACAATGGATGGATGGATGGATGGATGGATGGATGGTATCAATGTGCCTACAATGTCATATGTATCCATCACCTGGTATGAATCCTACACACAGAACAAAAAAAAAAAAAAATTACATATTACACATTTAATCTACAAAAGGTGAAAACGGTCAAAACAGAAGATTCACTGCACATTAGTTCACTTTTTAAACACAACTAATCACCCGGTGCGAGGATGAGGCCAGTGTGTGCTCTGTGGGTAATGATCCAGGATAAAATAAAAAAGGTGTGAAGAATACGACCTTCAGTCCGTGATTATCATGAGGTAAACAGCCACCAGTGAGGAAGAGGAAAAATCCATTTTACTTACATCCTGGTATTTCTGTTTCCTTCTGGAACCCCCTCTGCACTTCTAATATATATGAGCATAATAGCATTTACAAAGATGAATACCTTAAATTAACCTGAGATTATATTCTACTGGTTTGAGTTACAGTCATTCTGTAGTGCCTCACAATGTGTAGCCAAAGAAAATATACTAAAACACCTCTCCACCACTTCGTATGATTTTTCTTTATTTTCTATTTTAACTTCTCTCTGGCCTGAGTTATGACAGCTCAGGTCCCCACAGCCTCCCCAACTCCCCGTCAGTCATTTTCCAGCAACACCCTCAGATCACAACATTCCATCTATTCTGTAAGTGTTTGTGATCGCATGTAATTTGCTTTTCTCTTCACTGTCCTAGTGTTGATGGCAGCTGATGAGGTCTTAGAGAGCCAAGCCTTTTATTCTCCTGAGAGCATGTCCCAAAACAGCATCTGGCCATGCCTCACAGCCAAACACATATACACACAAATACACACTCAGAGATTCACAATCTGTCGCACAAACTGCCGCACACACACACAAAACATACTATATTTAACCAGTTGTGTCTATCCCACTGCTGCATTAGCTCTAACCATCCGTCCATCTGCAATCATTCTATTAAATCTCTGTGCAGTCTGTCGTCTGCTGTTTAAAATCTCACTGCTGCATAATTGTAGTAGTGCAGGGACATATGGTCTCTGATAAAATGCACATATTATGTCGATCCAAACGACAATTGCTGTGAATTCATCACTATTGCATTGCGAGCATTTCCTCTTTCATAAACAGCAAATGACATGATTGCAGCAAAAATGTACAAATCACATGAATATAATGAGAATGACAGGATGAGAGATAATATTTCAATTGCAGTACTTGCTGGTGTGTAGTGTGCTGGAGGAGAAGACTCTAATATTTTCGGATTCTTATAATTTCTTGTCTCCATTCCACTTAGATTCTAATCCATTTCCAAAGCCATCCTTCATGTTATCTAAAATATAGCCTGCAGCAAATAAATGAGAAATATGCATATTTCTTTAAGATAATCATCCCAAGGATTGTAAATTATCATTTTCATTTATCCTGACTAACTACAGTTTGTTTAAAGAAGGGAAGAGAGAGAGAGAGGGAGGGAGGGAGGAAAGGAAGGAGAGATAGGAAGGAAGGAGTGAGAGAGAAAGGAAGTAAGGAGAGAAGGAAAGGAAGGAGACAGGAAGGAAGAAATGAAAGAAAGAAAGAAAGAAAGAAAGAAAGAAAGAAAGAAAGAAAGAAAGAAAGAGATCGAATTGGTCTGAATGTGGAACCTGATTTAAAATGATTTTAACACCATTAATTGTTAATGACATCAGTGTAATTTTTGCATTTCACAAATTAATCCCACAGAACAGATTGGACCCTTTGGGCTGGTTTTGGCCCGTGGGTCGCATGTTTGACACCTATAAAATGAGACATTACATAACCAAGAAAACCTTTTCTGTGGTGCCTGGTGGGTGTAATGAGTGTTTTCTTTCCACATTCAGGCATTAAAGACTCTACGGAGCGCTGAGTTCAAGCCATATGTCATCTTTGTTAGACCACGCATCAATGATAGTCAACGCAAACACTTAGGCTCCTCTTCCTCATTGTCTGCGGGGATAACGGTAAGATACTTCACAGCAATAGTCAAATTATATGAAATTAATTTCTTAGACAATTTCTGTTCTCATCCAAACTGTGCTGTTTGTTATTCTCTTCCTTCCATTATTGGCAAGGAGGAAGATCTACAGGAAATGAGGCAGTCAGCCGAGCGTTTGGACGAATGCTACGGTCATTGGGTGGACTACGTGTTGGTGAAGGAGGACCCAGTCAGTGCCTTAGTAGAGCTCCAGGTTGTACTGGAGAGGGTACAGATGGAGCCCCAGTGGGTGCCTGTGTCCTGGGTGAGGATCTAGCCTGAGCTGAGCTGCTTCAGCCTGGAGAAGTAGGCACAGGTGTGAGGACTGTCGAGGGTCTTAGTGTTAAAGACATTCAGAAGTTTACTGCCATCCACAAACACTGGTTCATTACAGGTGAATAAAACCTTTCATAAATGAACATCTGTAGTAACGCCAAACAGCTATTTCATTGGTCTGAACATCCAGCGAGCCTTCCTGTTACAAAAGTAGCTACAGTTCTGATGTGCATCCTGTCTGTCGTCACTGTCAGGCATAAACCTCGTAAGTCCGTTTTGGATTTGTCTGATTCTGTTCAGTTTTCACATTGGCCTGGTGGTTCTGGATATATTTAACCAATGAAAAGTGTTGACCCTTAGATGCATAAGTGGGCTCAAAAATAACCCCAGGGGTTGTTGTTCTTCAAAAGCATTTATATTTTAATATTCCAGGTATGCCTCGTGAAACATGTTCGACATGAGGCTATTGTATTGGGTTTTTTTAAGTCTTTCATACATTTTAAGAAACTGCAGCTTTTGTGTGTGTACATGTGCGTGGACGGTGTTATGGTCCCCAGATCTACTGTATGTTCATCTTCCCTTGTCAGATAGACGGACATACAATGGATTTTGACATTTTTTGATACCAGATTATTTTTGGGGGGGACTGAATAAAAAGTGAAATGAACATGTCAAATTAAATCACCCTTTTGTTGATCAAAATATAATAAAAATCAACAATTTTGGCTAAAGATATTTAAGTTTATTAAAAAAATGCATCGACTTTAATTGGGCTCATTTTTGACCCCACTTATGGAAAACTGTAGGTATTGGTGGGTTATGCGTCTAACAGTTAAACAGTGTCTACATCTCTTCTCTCCATTCGGAATATAAATCACTTTTTCAGTTTCCTGAAAAATAACCATTTTAGACATCAGAGGCTCCTGCCCAACAGCGACAATATCTAACCTGTATAATGGCAGTATAAAACTGAGGCATGTGGTCCATGCATGCAGAAGCATAGACGAGGATCTGTTCATCGTGTGATAAATTGTGTGAGAATCTTAACTATAGCAGCTATCATGTGAAGTGCCATAAATGTAAAATGAAAATAAATCAGCAGGTCATCTGCTAACACTGGACACTGTACTCATGTCATCTAATCTGCTGTCCCAGAGTCTTGTATTCTGACAAATAAAACTCATGAGCCATCCAGTATCATTTTGGGGGAAAACCATTTACTTTAGAATGACTTGTGTAACAATTATAAACCAAACCATAAACAAAAGAAGAAAAATATACATATATTGTGATCCACTCTGCAAGAATACACAAGGCCTTTTACTTCCACAGCTTCTTGATCGACATATTCTTCTCGCTGTCTTTCTGCATCACCTGGTGACGAAAACAAAGAACAGTCTTATTCACCAGGGATGGGGGGGTGTTATGACAGAACAGAAATCTGATGTTTAAAAAAGTCATGAATGAGTGACTTCCTAGATGGTGATGTGATTGTAATCTACAGGTGAGTGATGTTTACTTGCTTTTCAGAGAATGTTTACATGATAACCTTAACCTATAAAGACCCAAACATCCACCACAGACCAAAAGTATCTACTGATCTAAACTATTTAATACCTGTTCATCCTATTAATACATGTAAATAATTGGAAATCCATCAAGTTGGATCAATAACTGTGGATGGAGACACTGGGTTTACGTTCAGTTACTGATTGAAGTTGCCTGAAAAAGGCTCGGTTTTTGATATAATGATCTACTATACATGATCAGTACATTAAATACAGAAAAATACCCAATAAAGAGGATAATATATAAAATACTGATGAATTGGTGAAGAAAGTAAGGATTTTGAAAATGCCATAAAAGTAGCACTGGGTTCTTCATGGGTTGAATATATTTTTCCAAATCATTTAAATTTTAACAGACCTGTATTTAGTGTTTTTCAGAAAATGCTGCATTATGGGTTGCTTTGAGCAAATATGTTTAAGGTGATACTTGAGCATCTGACAGCATTAAAGGTTTTCAGTCTGTCCACTTTAAGCTGTGGAGTTTTTGTAATGTGTTGCTGCCGCTGATGAGATAGTTATGGGGACTTTAGAGCAAATTTGTCGGTAGATGTGTAAAAAAATCTGGTGTTTTTACACATGCTGTAAGCTACAGCCCAAAAACAATCTTACCCTGAAAAATGTAAAAGTATTTCCAGTTCATGAATCTGTGGTAGAATGCTACACTGTCGCCATCATGGCTCACTGATCAGACTTGTTTTGCTCCTCCTATTTATTGTCCATTAATCGTAGTATCACACGAATAATGAAAAAATGTCGTTTGTAAATAGCAAAAAGCCTTCTCAATACCTTCGAAGTAAACTATACGTTTTAGAATATTAGAGTACAATGTTGTTTCAGATGTTTATTCTACACCAAAAGATCATCATGTGATTTCTAGTAAACACTCATTCCTATGTACGGTCTTTTAAGACTGCAATTACCATATAGTTTCTTCAAACTATGAAAATGGTACAAGTATACTGAATGACAAAGTTGTACTTGCCTTTGCCACAGCCATCTCAAAGTCCTCCTGGGTGACATGAACTCTCCTTTCTCTCAGAGCGTACATCCCTGCCTCTGTGCAGACTCCCTAAAAATAAAACCGTTAATCATATTAACTTTATTTTGAACATGAGTATGAAGGAAAGGCAAAGAGAAAACACATACTGAAACAGAACACACCAGAATATTAAAGAGAACAAGCCAATCAAAAAAACAATATACAACTACCTCACTGTAGATCAACAGCAAATCATGTTCAAATATACATACAGTCCATGAAAAACAGATTAACATCAAATTACTGAAAAAGAGCTTCGGTTATAATATAGCATAGAAACATTTTAAACGATCAATAATTTCAAGGTTCGTACAAGGTTTCTCAAGGTCAAATTCACAGTTATAATTCTAAGTACTTAAACTACAATTCAAGACATTTCAAGCATTGTATGAACCCTCCCAACTTTCACAAGGTCAGTTCTCACCTTAACCTCAGCCCCAGAGGCTCCAGGCATCAGCTCTGCAATCTTCCTCAAGTTAATGCCACGTGTCAGGTTCATCTTCCTCGAGTGGATCTTCAGGATGTCAAGACGGGCCTAATGGTGCAAAATGAAGGTGTGTTCAAAATTAATGCTGAAGCTGAATAGAGCCTGAAAGTGTCGATGGATTATGTAAACTCTCAAAACTGAAATTGGGCCAGTAACTACCTCTTCATTGGGAGGAGGAAACTCAATCTTCCGGTCGATTCGGCCTGGTCTTAGTAGAGCTGAGTCCAGGATGTCAATTCGATTAGTTGCCATAATGACCTTGCAGAGAAAGAATATTGTGGTGAAATAGCAATAACACCAATAACATTGTTATTGCAATGGCTAACGACCATACTGTAACAAGTTTAGCATTCAACAAAATAACTCATTTTTGTGTCTGTGATACCTTAATGTTCTTGGTGGCCTCAAAGCCATCCAGCTGATTGAGAAGCTCCAGCATTGTCCTCTGCACCTCACTGTCCCCACCAGAACCACCCTCTAGACGGGATGAGCCGATGGAGTCGATTTCATCCATGAATATAATGGACGGAGCATGTTCTCTCGCCATGACAAAGAGCTCTCGCACCATACGGGCGCCTGTGTATGAAGAATGTAAAGTGATTTAAAACCAATGTCTTCATGAATGATTAAGGTAGAAACAAATGACAGGACTTTTGTTAATTAAAAAAATAGCATTGGTGCAGTTTACCCTCTCCGATGAACTTCTGGACCAGCTCAGAGCCAGACACCCTGATGAAGGTGCAGTCGGTGTGGTGGGCCACAGCTCGAGCCAGCAGGGTCTTCCCTGTGCCCGGAGGACCGTACAGCAGCACACCCTAAAACCACACAAAGCAAACTGTTTCTATCAGCTACACACTAAA
This sequence comes from Siphamia roseigaster, assembly GCA_029814505.1. NCBI lineage: Eukaryota > Metazoa > Chordata > Actinopteri > Kurtiformes > Apogonidae > Siphamia > Siphamia roseigaster. The sequence goes on from JAPTYR010000012.1 coordinate 15,685,807, forward strand.
TCTTTTCAGCTAGGAAGTCAAGTGTATAGTTGTATCTGAGCTGGACTACAATGCAATAGCTCCTCTTGATGACCCACCTTAGGCTGTGCAATTCCTAAAGCCTCAAACAGCTCCGGATGCTTGACTGGTAGTTCAATCACTTCCTTGATCTCCTTTATCTGTTTATCCAGGCCACCAATCATTTCATAAGTAGAGTCTGGCACCTTCTCCACCATCATAAGGGAAACCAAAGGGTCCACCTTGTTGGGGAGGATCTTGTGTAATGTGTAGCTGTCGTTTCGGAGAGCCACACGGCAATTTGGAGTCACCTGGCAATAGAAGAAACAAAATGAAAATTTCGACTGAAAAATTAAAATTCTCCCTGATTTTATGGCTGGATTAATATCTATTGTAACTGTAATGACCGGCGAAATATTTTTTTCTCTTCTGTAATTATTTCACATACAATATATATTCTAAATAGCTTTATTATTTAAAAAAAAGTTCTAGTTTTACAATGATAACAAGAGCAATACTTACATCATTAATGTCAATGTTCTTGTCGACATCCACAACAAATTTTCCCTCAGGATGCACCTGAAAATTATAAAAGGTTTCATTTAAACTGTTTACTACTGGTCAAAACAGAGTGAGTGAATGCTATAAAAAATAATATATAAATAGTCTGCATACCTTGACAAGCACTTTCTTTTTGTCCATTACCCGAACCACTTCTCCCACATAGGATCCCTGCTCCTGAAGTAACTGCAACTCCTCCCGAAGAAGGCGAACTAAGAGGAAAAGAGAACATTTCAGCTAAGAGTAACTTAATACGAACAGTGAATACTACTCAATAAGTATTAATGCAGTATACCTTTAGCATTGAGCTCATTCCTTTGAGCTTGCAGACGTCTGAGATTCTGGCTCTTTTCATTTACTGTCAACTGGTTAAAAAAAACATGATTGAAGATTAGTACATTGTGATACATTACAAGCAAAAAAAAATTTCTGTTTTTGTCTTATTACCTGTAACTCTTCTATCTTGGACAAATAGTACTGTCGGAGACCTGAGCCTCCTTTACTGTCCCCCATCTCCATCTGTCAAAACAAAATGATCAAATTTCTGGAAGTTCATCAAAGTATGTAAAAGTGACTTCAATACAGGGAATATCGTGAAATAGTAGCTTTTCTAAAAGTGTACAATTTAAAGATTTTCAATTTAGAGTAACACACAATAGTAAGGGTGTAAATGTTTATCTGGAAAGCAGCAATTATAAAATGGTTAGGTCCATTTTCTCAATAAATGAGTGACAGTACATTGCAGTTTGCATAGTTAAAACAGAAACCCATCTGTTCATAAAGTTTTTGAAACAGTTATATGGAAATACTGTTGGTTCCTAAATCACTTTTCCTATTAAAATAATTAAATAAAATCGGTATACGACATCAGGAAAGCACACTCAATAAATGTTTATGGTTTGATAGTTAACTTAGTCCAAAGAGTTATTACCACATTTGCAGATGACTTGTTTTCTTTTTCAGTAAGTAGACTCGATCAATTTTCCACAATTAGGCATTGAAATTGAACAAAATTCCATACATCAAACACGGGTCTTAAAAAATAGATCGTATTTCGACACTATCCTAGAACTGTATTATCCAATAGCATTAACCTATTTCTGGTAGCACTTTTGACGGCTAGTTTTACAGCTAATTAGCTAAATACAAAACATGACACAGCCAGTGTGTTGAGCTTAAAAAAAGAGTCGTTACATTAAGATGCACTTCACAATATTTAGCAGCTGTAAAGTGTCCTAAATATAAGAAGGAGGCAAGTATACATCCATTTATAACAGTTCAGTGTAACTATAAACATGTCTAGGAGTAGTAGCAGTCTTGCTAGGCTAGCTACAATGAGACAGCAAACCGGCAGCATACGCGGCATTCATTCAATTTCACATAGTAACATTCAATTGTTTGGACAACAGTCTGAAAAGCATAACATTTCCCAAATACTTCGAAATGCCACTTCGAATCGAGACGCGAATGCAACTTTTAATTCATAATGTACGGACAGAAACCAAGAAAACAGTACAAAAACCACCTACATGATCAATCCCGTCCACCTCCATCTTGAAGAGCCTGTTTCCGTTTATGAGGGGCGGGACTTCCGGCGGAGTTCTTCTTCTGCTTTTACTACTATAACGCTCATGACACCGCTTACAGTCCAGCCTGAGAATTACACTCTGTTTTCCACATTACCCAGTTATACGCTCATGTCGCACTAGTCCACCCAGTCGAGTTTAATAGTATAATCTGCTTTAAACACATTTTTGCTTTGAGTTTACATCAGTCTCACACATTCTAGCTTTGGACTAGTGTCATCCTACAAGCTGAGGCATTTGTATGAAAACACTGATGGGATATATTTGGCCATGCCGCTATTTGAGAAGTAGTAGAGGTTTGACGCGGGTAAAACCAGACATACCTGTTGCAACATAACTGTCAAAGCTCAGGCTCTTGGACCAGCCCAAACATGCAAACTCTCCATGAGCATCACCTTTCAAGTACAGCTACTGTTAATGTACTTGAGATATGGTTTTACTTAAGTATAATTAAAAGAAAAGTACAATAACAATACAGAGATTCAGAGAAAGGAATACACAGAAATTGTTCTATGAAATAAACATCAATTATGTAATAATTCAGCACAGTGTAACAAATATTTGTACGTATATTTATTGTCAAAAAAAATATTCCAAATGTAGAAAAGATAAAAAGCATTTGTTTGCTGACACACAACATGCAAATATTTTACAAAAGAAGCTGTACAAATAACAGACAGCAACATTACTGAGATTCACGTGCCATTTTCACACCAAAAAAAAAAGGCACAAAGATATATTAACCTGGAATGTTTACAGAAATTCAGGAGCTCCTATTATACAAAAACCTGGGGAAAAAAAGAAATTCAATTAAATGTTCACCCATGAACATGAACTTGCAACTGATTGGCACATTTTTTGGATGGCACAGGACATTTGCATTCCTATTTTATTAATACCACAAAACCTTCTTGCAAGGTATGGATTCAATGTTTTCTTTCATGAAAAAACTCAAAAGACTTCGCCACAATTCCTCTTTCTCCTATTACAACAATGAAAAACACCCCAATTACAAATGAAAACAACATGTAAACAGTCCAAAAGTACAAACAGCAGCTGACATACAGCTGGTACAGACTGGTCTCCCCAGACAGTTTCTTCAGTCTTTTCTTACATAAGAACTGGTTCTTCTCAAATAATGCATTCACAATTCGCCAAAACACCACAACTGCTAAATTTGTAAAGTTGTTTGTGCAAAAGTTCTCATTTCAAAACTAAATTAGACAACATTTGAAGATTACATTTAGAGAAGAAAATCTAGTTTTAATTAGTTTTATTATGTATTTGGATACATTTCAGGAATATGTTGCTTATTGTTTTTCATTGTGCATTTAGGAAACGAAAGGCATAATCTTACTGTTCCTCCCAATTATTTTATTTTATTAGTCATTTCATTCAGTAAAAGTAGATTTCATTACTGCTCTTATTGAACAGGTTATGGCTTTTAAATGTGATGGTAAACAGACACCCTTGACATTAGCACAACTTGATGGTGAAAAACACCTAGACAGCACCAGGACTTACACAGTTTTAAGCATATTGTACCATGAACAAAACATACTGCAAAACAAGACAAAGATTACTTGAGCATGTTCAAAATGATGGACAACACAAGGCAAAAATATCAAGACCATGGAAATCTTCACTTTGGTCCCAAACAATCTCAATTTTAAATTTGCAATCTTGAAGACGATATGAATGGCACACCAGTATGACACTCCAGGATGAAAGGATGGCTTTGTGAATAATTCACCAGCAACATAAGCCTGTTCCTTTCCGAGCTAAATACATGTTAAGACTGCATGTGAAAAGGAAACTGGTTTTAGCACAAAACACTCTGGAAAATGGCTTTAGGTGAGTCGGATACCCAACACCTGCTCCAGCTCTTGTCTTCTCTGCTGCACCTAAAAATAAAGAAGAGATGAAACTAACTGAAAACTAAAGTTAAGAACACGTTATTAAATGTGTTAAAACGTAGATCCAAATCAGTAGATCCAATTTCAACCAATAGAAGTAGTACCGAAGCGTAGTACTTAAGTACAAATATCCTGCATAAAACTCAAGTAGAAGTACTACATCAATAGCCTTAATTAATTAAGTCAAAGTACGAAGTACTCTGTTTTAAATTTACTTTAAAGTAGTTTTTAAAGTAACTCACACAATGGGTTGTCTCAATGTGTGGGCTGTAACATTTTGATAAAGGATATAAATATACTTATCCCTTTGCCTGTAATAACTAGAATAGCACAGACCTCTGCCAAAGCGGATCACTCCCCCCCAACGGGCAACGGCAAACGACGCAATCAATGGGATAATTATTTTTTCATGCAACATTTTGAGGAAACTGTTTTCATAAAATGTAACGAGTAATGGCATAAATTGTAAAAATGTAGTGGGATGAAAAGTACAGATAATTACTGCAAAATGTAATGAAGTAAAATAAAAAAAACATGCATCATTATTTTTTACTTAAGTAGAGATAAGCAAAAACGTACTTAAGTTCAGTAACAAATACTTTGCTACATTCTACCACTGGTTATAACTACAGTCTGAATGTTCTTACTTTGGAGTAAACGTATCTGCCCACTGCCTCTGGCACCCAGGCTCCCTGGTAGAACTCAGTCCTCCTCTCCTCCTCTGGGTTTCCTGTCACATCTGTCATCAACTGGGGTAAAACAGAAAAAAAACATTTAACACTGACTACATGTGGGATAGCAGCGTCATGAAGTCACTACACCATTTTATTCCCTAATGTCAGAATAATTCATTACAGATTGTCAGTTTTCTGGCGGCGCTAACGGAGGTTTTGTGGCTTATTCGTTGAAGCCCAGTTCAGCTCAATGATGGACCAGTTCACAGCACCACAACTTCTTCCCAGAACATCTCGGATCAACTCCAGCCAGCTGACGGCATTGTCTGACTCAGCTGGTCAACCCGGCAGTGGCTGTTATATCGTGTATGTTTTTCCTCAGTACTTATGGACTAGAGTTCACTTGCCATCATTAGCTGCTTCCTTGGTGAAACACAGTCTTGCTATTTTGTATTTACTTACTAGAAATAGTACAAATACCTTTAAACACCCTTTTGTTGGTAAATGGACTGAGCTTATACAGCACATTTTATGCACCCAAAGCGCTTTACAGATCCTCACATTCACCCATTCACGTAGACACTCATACACCAGTAGATGGGCGGCTGCCATGCACACAGCGCTGTCCGTCCCTACTGGGAATAACCTCTTATTTTGTTAGTGTTTTTGTTGTTCCATTAATAGAAGACTATAACTCACAATTACAATAACTATTTAACATTGCACTTAAATGTTCTGCTTATACTTTTATAGATTATTGACACTTGAATAAAAAGTATAACAGGATGCTTCCTCTTTATTCAAATAAAACATCCAGACTTTTTCAAAACAGCTATCCCCTCCTCCCCAAAGACCTAGACTCTATGCACTTTTATATTTGCATGCCTATGTTTTTGTACCCTTGCCGCCCTCCAGTGTTCTCAGTGTAATGAATACTGAGAAAACAATCTGGAATTGGGGCAGTTATTATGACATGTGCTCAATCTATTCTATATCAAACCAATTGACCCTACCGTGACTCCACCCATGAATGGCAACTGACCAATCATAGCTTAGCAACTGTTGCTACTCCACCAAGCTCGCCATTGTAGTGAATGGAAGTCTATGGGAGACGAGCCCTCAAGCTGGTAAAAAATGACACGTTGTGCCTTTGGCGTTTGCAAATCAGACAGCAGGTATCCTAAAACCATTGAGGGAGGGATTAAGTTTTATCCCTTCCCGAAACCCAAGACCCCGGAAGAGAA
>JAPTYR010000012.1:15760277-15770563 GCA_029814505.1 Siphamia roseigaster
CACACACACACACACACACACACACACACACACACACACACACACACACACACACACACACACACACACATACACATGTGTCAGCTGACTCAGAGGTGCCTAAAGGGACAATTGATGTTTTCGCGAACTCCCCTCTCTTGTCGGCAGCATTCCACAAACACCTTAACCTCAACACCTGACGATTTATGTCGACAGTACCACCTTTATTCTAACACGTGCATAATTCACCCTCACCAAAACATACACTTAAAAACACTGTTAAAAAGTATTTAGGGATTTCCAAAAACACTCAGTAGGTCAAAAATGTCAGTGAACAATATCCAAGTCATTTAACGGAAATATTACTTATGCTGCTCAAGACTGAGGTCAAGAATGAGTGTTCGACGCTAAAATCCCTCCTGTTACTTGAAAACGCAGGTAGAAAAATAAAAAAAAGTTTTCTTTGTAGGCTGATATGCAGTTTCTCCATCAGCTGTTTCAACTAAGCCTTGGAAATAGCAGTTAAAAAAACAACAAACCACGTCATGTGTCTGGATAGAATTAAAAACAGACTCTTTTTGTGTCTTCTTTGGCTCCCAGTGGTCTCAGTGAGTGACAGAAAACAGTTTTTTTTTTAAGATGTACAGAAGATTAAAACAACTAGTGTGAGAAGAACAGAATTAGACCGGTCCTGATGTAATGCTAAGGGCCTCGTAGACTCAACGGTCTCACATAAATTAACGACATCAGTCATCCTCCAGATTCAGACATGTACGCTTTAGTGTGCGCGGACTGTTTCCACTTGTATATAAAACACGTTGGTATACAAATTACTTATCCTGCCACTAATTGCACTATGTAAATCGATAGGTATGCACATGTGCACAGAAGACGTAACCCAGCTCTGCCTGTGTTGTAATATTTACTTAATGTTGGATTAGAATAAATATGCAGAGTATGCATGGAGTCAAGTCAGTGTACAGATGGATGGTTCGTATGGGTTTTATACAATCCAAGACCTGTAGTTGCAGGTCCAGGTTCAACCAAAGTGTGAATGTTCCTTTTTATACGGTTTCCAATATTTTCAGTGGCGCAAAGCCCAAAAAAAGTCCTCCATAATATACAAAACTGCATAAGTTTGGCATTTCAAACAGTCAATTGTATAGTCATTGCATTTTTTTTTCCAGCTCATAAATGATTTCACAACCTTTTCCTGGAAGAGTCTAACCCCTACACTGGGAAAAGCTGGTTTGGTTGTTCGGAGATAAATGTAAAAAGACAGGAAGAAAAAAAAACTTCTTCCACTGGGATCACTATTTATTTTGTCATCAGTTACTTCTACATGTGAAAATCTAAGATCATGCACATGATGAATTTGAGGATAATGCATGGTGCTAATGTTGCTTTAACCCATAAAAACCCAGAGATACACAAATAACCAAAATAATCAACTGACTTAAAATACTTAATACCTGTTGATCCACTTATTCTCACAATATGTGTAAATAATCATTGAAAAATACACTTTATCATCTTTTTATAGTCATCAGATATGGCTCATTTGGATGTTCAGAGGCTCCGTAGTTACCATGGAAACACCATCATCTTCTACAACATTGATTCACCAGTAAAACCGTTGTAGCTGGACCAGTGACAGTGGATAAAGACACTTGGTTTATGTTTAGTTAACGATATAATTCACTGAAAATGTCACTTTTTTGTTACCCTAAAATATAATCTCAACATGATGATAAAAATATATGATTAAGTATAGAAAAAGATCTGATTTTCACTGGAAAAAAAAGCAAAATAGAGTGGATGAGATAAGAATAAATAGTGATAAATCACTCAAAAAAAGGTTAAATAGAGAGAAAAAACATCATTTTGGAACTGACACAAAAGTAGCACTGGGTCTTAATGGGTTCAGGCAAGAAACACATCCAGCAATTTTGGCTTACATTACAAATGACACTAAATGTGAACACACCCTTTCTTCTCTTACTTTGTGTTCTCTCTCTGTTTTTTGGCAGGTTGGGACCTTGGCCAATAAGGAATTATGTCCGTGGGGAGCGTATACGAACACTGGGGAATGCTGCAAGCAGTGTCCACCCGGGGAAGGCGTCATCAAATCTTGTGGAGCCACACAGACCGTCTGCGCCCCCTGTGTTGATAGTGAGTAAGAATACAACACATGAAATAAACAGAACGCAAGGAATGTCAACCTCAAACACATCCCTACTTGTTTTTACTGTCACTGAATGATTATCGGTGACTGCACAGAGACTAAACTGGGACAAGATGATGGCTTTTATTGATCTCAGTTAAGCCTATAATGCTGAATGTGTCATATTTGATACCTGAGTTTTGAACCCTTCTACATAATTAGTGTGATGTATACAATTAGATCCATGCAACATAGATGGTTCACCAGAGGCCTTTCCAGTGACACTACAGGACTGTCATTAATGAGGAAGGAGGAAGAACATTGTAAATTTTGAAAAGGAATTACCAGTTTGGTAGACAAGTTTGTATTATACGATATTTTTGTTTATTCAAATAAAAATTGTATTTGCGCATTGAGACCCATTGTATCAAATATGATACAAAATTGAAACTCATACATGGAAATTAATATTTAAAAAAAAGGCTTTTTTGGTTGTTCAGAAGGAACAATGAAGGATCCAGTTTCACAGAACTGGGATTTTCTGTGAATTAATTAACCTTCTTGTTGTCCTCATATTCTGTATACATCCTGTGTTCTCCAGATCAAAATGACCCATCTTCATTAAACCCCCAATATGAACAGCTTCATAGAATTTGAAACAGGAAATCTTATTTTTCTTGAAGAAACAACTTGTCATTCATCAAAAATTGTGTGAAAACCTGAGTTTTCCCTCTTCACCTGCAGGAAGACTGACTTTATTCAAGACAAGACTTGGGGGTACTGTCATCTGCAGTACCTTTATAAACTCTGGGAATCCACAAAGGGTTAATATTGTTCCATTTGGGTCAGATCTAAGGCAGGTCAGTCCACCAGAAGAACCACCTGTTTGGTCTTGTTTCCATCTGCTACTGATTAATCTGAGACAGAACTAAAACATCTATGACTGTGATTGATGCTCAATTTGACTGTTGGGTCAATTTGAACCAAATACAATCTTTGTACCTTTTTTCATACAGCTTACATGGAAATGTGGGGAAAAAAAGGCAGCAGTTCACTTTTTCTAATGTTGGGTCAATCTAGGAAAAGTCATCAAATTTCAGGGTGAAAAACAAATCATTTACAGTTGGGGACTTTTTTGATTGATTGATTGATTTTATTTGAATCTCAGTCCTTACATAAAAGTAAATTTACTTTTAAGTAAGAGTCTGATGTAACTGATGTATTTATACATGACTTAGTTTCTAAACAAACCACACCACATATTTAACTTAAAAGAAAAAAAAAGAAAACAGAGAATCAGGATATCACAATAAAGCTCAAACAGGCTTATTTCCATTGTGGTCGTTAGATGTTGGATGTTGTTGTTGTTGTTTTTAACACAGTGGTGGGTCATTTTGACCCAAAGACAACAGGAGGGTTAAAGGTTCAGGGTTTACAAGGTTAAGTAACCCATAGTTATTTTGTCAAATTTATTTCAAATATATATATATTTTTTTTTATCTAAGAAACACATAACATAACTGCATAAAAGGCCTAGCCTGGCAAGTCAGACTATGATATGAAATTCATAGTCTGGGTTTGATCCATGGGGACAGTTCAAGCCTATGGGCGGGCTCAGTGGTTGTCTTTCAAACTGTTCTGCACATAATAGGTCAGGTCTGAGCATCTCTTATCGCCACAGACGCTTTAGAAACTCGCTGCATAGACCTTGTGCGTCAAAAACCGAAGCCTGGTCAGGGGGTTGATATTTGACGCGCTGGGAGTGAGACAGTACTGTGATTCCTAACGCTGTGCTAAGCCCCGCCCCCCAAAATCACTACACAGATAGATAGTTGTGATTGGCCAGGCCCATCTTGAACCAGGGCCTGCAGAGGATTTTGGAGGGGGTCTAGACTGACTTTCCAGGCAAAAAAAATGTTGCCACTGGAGGCAGGCTAGGGTTCTAGGCTACAAAAGGCCTAAAGTTCACATCTTATATTAGGAGAATCATGAAAACCATACTCATCTTAAAGGGACAGTTCGTGATTTTTGACATGAATCTATATGGTATTCTCGTCAGCAGTGTCGTGCGTCCACACTGACTTACCCTTGACAGTGTCCTGTGAGCCGAGATGTTGTCCAGTTCAATGTGCATGTAGTCCCGGCAGGTTTCCTGGGGTCTGCAAAGTAACACGTTTTTCTGCTCAAAACAGCATGTGTTCGAATGAGTGATTTATGTGCATAACAAAACCCTTGTAGTCCAAAAAGTCATACCTTGTAATTGCTTGGGGCTACTTTATCTTAATAGCGATCAGTGCACGCTGTCACTGTTAATTTATCTGAAAACCATGAAATTGGATTTTACAGTAGTAGAAGACATTTTTCGGACAGCTTTAAAATTTCACACAATCTCAAATTTCATAAATATTGTTATTAAAATATATTTAATATTTGTGGAAACGTCTTTTTTTTGTGTTTCAAAAGGTGTGGCTGCATCAGACAGACAGTGACAAATGGATTTCTCCGTTTCTTGTAACAAAACTAAATTCCTGGCAGTTTCAACATGTCAGGGGCTGGATGTGTTTCATTATCTACTGAAACATCCAGTTATAACCTCGACAGAACAGCACACATACAGAAGTGAGCGTGACATTGACTTAAGAGTGATTCTCAATGTAATATTTTACAGATGCATGGTGTAAAGGTGTCCAAAACCTTTTTTTACACCATTGTATTAGTATTTTATGTATAAATTCATATCCTCATGATGTTTTTTTTTATGTTTGTTTACAAAAAATATACATGTTTGAATCATTACAGTAGTGTATACAGCTGCAAATTTGTAAAAAAAAAAAAAAAAGAAAAAAAAAAGAAAGAAAGAGCACCAATTAATTGATAGCAACAATACTTTGTCAACAGTAGCACCAAACAGCTGTATAATACAGTTGAGTGAAAAGTAAACTAACCATAAAAAGATGCTGTTTTAAGATGAGCACTGACTTGTTCAGCTGCATGTTTAGAAGTAAACTAACTCTCAGACCTAATCAGTGCTTCAGCATTTCTGCCCTCCTCGTGGCCCTGACCATGTAGGGAGAGAGGCTGTGGTGGTCAGAAAGACTTTATGAGGGCAATGATATTGAGAAGATACAAGAGTGGGATCCTCTCCAAATGTGGTTGCAGAAAAAAAAGGCAATGGAAGACATTAAGCAAGTTGTTATATCATTGTGATTAAGATGGCAAGCAGTGTATTAGTGATTTAGTAAACACTACTGCGAGCTCCAAAGGATATTTAAGGTCTGGGTATGTCTCTGAGTGCAGAGAAGAAGTCTGTGAGGTCAAAGGTCAGGCTGCAGGCGGAGCCTAGGGTTGGTCTATTGCTGGTTCTTCCACTGTTCCCAGAGCTCTGGTAGTTCTGCAACCAGGAAGTAGTAGCAAAACCTCAATGGGTCAGTAACGGACAGTAAACTATGGGAGAAGAAACGTCGCTGTCAGGAAAAAAAAAAAAAATCAGATTTAGGTCATGAGAGAAGTCAGAGAAGCAATGTGGACACGAAGATAATTTATTTGTATTTCTGCGGGATTTTTCTGACTTCTCTTCTTTGTAATTATGTACAGTTTGTGTAGGCAAATGTATCCTAGCCCAAATGTCACGTTTATGAGATTTATTCCTCATGAAAAACATTACACTCCATTCATCATTGTGCTTTTTCCCCATTTATTTTGATATATGTCAGATATTAAGATAAAATTATGTTCCGTAATGTTTTTTTGTGATGGAATTGCAATGTTATTGCACAATTTCAAGTGTTTCAGGGTGATAAATTTCTGTCTCAGGGATCTTGTTCTGCTCAGACATGAACAAACACACTGTCAGACTCTCAAAGCTGTCATAAAGCCAAGCTCTGCACTAACTCATGGAAAAAACAAATGCAAAGTAGAAAGCACTCGATCAGCATCATGATGCAGATATATAAAGACCATGACAAAAGTATTGATTTCATCTGTACTGCAGGCTGATACAGCTGAAGTGTGTGCAGTAGTATTTTAATAACATTAACAGTATTAAAGCATCAGTCATCAGTTTAGTTATTTCTTTTACTCAATGACTTATTATTTTCTTTGCAGTATCTCAAGTATGTGCTTTTGCAAATCGTCCCTATAGCAGCAGCGTTCAGGGTGCATTTAGTACAGACGGCTGATTGGTCGGTCTGGCTGATGTGCTAAAAAGGAGGGCCAGTGAAAACACACGCAGACAGAGGCTGGATGAATGAACAGATAAGTGGAGATGAAACAGAGCAAGTACAGCTGGAATGAAGACTAGGTGAACTTCTGGGCCATCAGCTAATTGTTCATCCTCACACATGCCAACATGTGCAAACATGTCGGGATAAACACTCATTTCATCACATGGGAACAGGAACAGAAATTTTATGATTCTCTTCACTGAAAATCGAAGGTTTTCCTTAGAAACGGGAACACACAGTGACACACACTCCAGCTTCCTCCCACGCATGCACCCAACACACACTCATCCCACTACATGTGCAGTAGCTGGAGCGGATAAAGGCAGGGCTCCTTTTATGGTTGCTGAAAACAAAGCAACGGATTGAATGTTCGACCAGAGGCAAAAGCACTGTTATGATATGATATGCTGAGCCAGGACTAGACCGTCTGTATCCTCCTCCCTCTGCTTCTATCACATCCCACCCCCCTCCTGTCCTCTTCTCCATGCTGCAGGCTAGCGTTATTAATGTATTGACTTGCATTATTGATGCATGGCATTATGATAATGGCTCTGAGAGCACTCGTGTTGAGGTGGGGGATAGGGCTAGTCTGAGTGTGTGTCTGTTTAGAGAGGGACGGTGTTCCAGGAGATAATGGGTAGAGTGGACAGCAACAGGCCAACATGCAAGGGAGGGACAGCAGAGAAGCATAATTAAACAATAATATAAAGTTTCACACCGTCAGTGTCGGACTGAAATGGACTCAAGGATTCATGTTATTCTCAAATGTCTCCTTTCGTCTCTTCGTCGGTCTCTGTCGGTCTTTTTCAGTATTTATCTGTCCACATCTCTCTTTTAATCTCAGTGTCATCAGAGCATTCACCGAGGTTGGTGGGCCAGTTACCCAGACGGAACATTTGATATGCAATGAGACACTGAGGCACAAAAAGTCTTCATAGAGAGTGCATGCCAAAGGGCTATTGTTTGTTGCAACATAGTTTAGTTGTTAGCCATTTGCAAACCATTATTCAAACTTTTTTTTTTTTGGGTTCCTGCTGCTCAAATGTGAACATTTGCTGCATTGTTACATTTTCTGGATTTACATTTAAAATTAGCTCCAGTTCAGACCAAAAAACAACAACAAACAAACAAAAAACTGAACAAACAAACAAACAAACAAACAAACAAACAAAAAAAGAAAAACCCAAAAAACAGAACAAACCTGGGAATTTGTTGAATACAGGGCAGCTGTGACCCTATTATAGCCCTGATTTTCTAGTTGACCTACAGGCCAGCTCATCAATCAATAATAAAAGTATTAGAGTCAGTCCTAGTCTCAAAATCAAATGTGTCGTACACAGGATGGTTGTCAATAGATTAGACATAATGATAATAAACCTGGGATAACAGTTTATTTCCCCCATTTTTCTCTCTCTTGCACACACAGACAGACAAGTTGCTCTTACAAATGGATTTTTTGCATAATTTAGTGCGTTTCCCAGGTCTGTATCTGGCCGAAATACAATTCCATAAAACAGCATTCCATACCAATTCTGTCCTTTGTAGATATATTTGTCCTGTAATGTTTTAGGCAAATATTACATTTATGAAACATACTGTATGTGATTTATGTTGGTGTTGGTTCATCGTCTTAAAGAATTAAAACTAACACGTGTCACTCATTTTGTGTATTTATATTCATGTTATTCTAACTTTGGAAAGATGAATTGTGGTTTATTTACTTTGATACAATAGACAGACTGGATAAAAATATCTAATTATTCTGTGGCTTCAGTTATATAAGAGACACAGTAACACTGTTCAACATTTTGTTTTAGAAAAATATCTATACTTTAATAAGATGAATCGGAAAACAAATAACAAAAATGCTGGCTCGCTCATGTTTTTAATATATATGATGGTGCGTTATTATATATGTATATGGTGATTTATGTAAATGTATACAATGGATTTCTAAATATTACACTAGAAAGAACCTGTGAAAAGACAGACAGTGTTTTGAAGCAGATCTGAAATGAATATTCCTTTTGAGTAAAACATATTCTCTTGTTAATTCTAATAATTTCACATTTTGATCCAAGACTTATATTGGAAACTTCAGCCAACCAGCATTAAAGACCGGAGTTCTCATTTTTCAGTAACACATGTGATAAATTTCATTAGTTTTATTGTGGAAGCATTTTAATTGTAGACCAGTGTAATTGATAGATTCCAACTGAAAACTGCATCTCTTGCATTCAAATACAAGATACACAATAAACACACTACAAGCTGAAAAAGTCAAACATGCATAGTGTTTGATATAATACAGTGCTATTAAGAACTTAATGCAACTCTTGGCTGACACCGACTGGAGACGAGTAGAGGGGGAATATGAATATTGATTTGGTTAAACTTTGGTATGTACAGTAGGTAGAGAAAGAGGAATTACACAAATCAAGAATATTAGATAATATCATAAAAAGTGGGCCTCAAATCTGTAAACAGACAGAAAAGTAATGGGGAAGACAAAAAAGGCTCTGTCAACCACACACATTTGACCTGAGGATGCTGAGATTCAAAAGACTGTAAACAACTCAAAACCAGAGGAGAAACCATCTGTATATCAAAACAAGACCTTTTTCTTCTTTCTTTTTCCAGGTGAAACCTTCTCAGAAAGCTTCAGTCACACAGAAAAATGCCAACGATGCACACAATGCACGGGTCTGCTCCGCATGGAGACGCCCTGCACCGACTCCAACGACGCCATCTGTGTGTGCAACTATGGCTACTACCTGGATCGACTCAAGGGGAAGTGTATGCCCTGCACGAAATGTTCCGAAGGCTATGGCATGCTGCTCAGCTGTCAGCTCGACCACGACACCACGTGCGAGGAATGCACCCTGGACACGTACTCAGACCAGGAAAGCTCTCGAGAACCCTGTATCCCCTGCACCACCTGCGATGACGACGAGGTGTTACAAGCATGCACGCCTATCACGGACACAGTCTGCCAAAGTAAGCCAAATCATTCACAAGGGCTTAATATAATGTTTACTTCATGTCCAAGTGTTTGCATGTACTGTACCAGCTTAAGCCCTTGAGAAATGTACTTGAAGATGTGTACAAGGTCTCATTTATACTGTACATGGTGCCTTTACTGAGCACATTGTCGTCCATGTGAGGTCAGCTCTGACTCTTTATGTTTTCAGCTTTATCTGGACCTTCGTAGAAATTTAAACAGATGATAAAGTGCATTTCACATAGACTTTTACAACAACATCGATGCTCAGGCACTCATTCCTCAGATAAATCCCTCAAATTGTTATTTTATATTTGTGATGTGTACATGGATGAATCTCTTCACAAGGACATGAAGAGGTTTTTTCTTTTCTTCTTAATTGTGTTTTGGTCTCATACAACAATAATATCTTAAATAAATCATCAATTTTGACCCTAGTGCGTAGTGATGTATTTACCTGCAGGTACTTGAATTATTAAACTAATAGAAGCACAAGTTTACTTTCCTAAAATACTTAAAGTGTTGGTTCGGCATTTTGCACATAAAGCCCTATTTTTGGGTGGTCTGGGATGACTTAGCTGGTCATAATGTGGACATTTGGTGCTGAACCGAGCATTTTAGTTTTCTCTGGTACAGCCCCCCCCCACCTTTACATCGACTCCCATGGTGCACTCAAACAATCAATCATAAACCAGCATTAAACTTTCATTTTCAAAGACATGGAACTCACTGTGTTATCAGGGGCTGACAGTGATACGTAATGGTTCTAACAGATGTCTTAGCATTTGGTGGACCTATTTTTTTGGACGCATTTCTACCCTTATATTCTTCTGTTGAATAGCACTGTTCCACTCCCAACCAGTTGGTGGCGATAATGCGTCTTTTGCATCCCGGTCAGTCACACAGTTCAGCCAGACAT
>JAPTYR010000012.1:15987541-16001214 GCA_029814505.1 Siphamia roseigaster
TTCCCCCTGGCACTCCGACTCTGGCTGTGCCAACTCTGCCGCGTCTGGCCGCCGCCAACTGGAAAGACCAAGAAAACAGCAGATTCAAAGTGGACTGTTTCTTTGTGTGTCTCAAAGTGTGTGTGTGTGTGTGTGTGTGCGTGTGTGTGTGTGCGTGTGTGTGTGTGTGTGTGTGTGTGTACCTGCATTAAAACTTGAGCTGTCAGTCACTGTCGCAAACAACAGTGTCTGCACAAACCTAAAAAAAAAAGAACACTGCATTCTATATTTGAGCGTGAAAAATCAATAAAATGTCCTGAATGGTTAGGTGGCTGATGGGAAAATATGTGTGCATATTTTATATTTGTGCCTTTTCTGTGGCTGTGCAGGTGTATGCACAGAACTGTGATCAGTGAAAATGTTCACAGCATGTCATACTGTCAGTCCATAGATGCTGGTTGTGAATCCACTTGGGAATGGCAATGGAATTCCTGTTACCATGGAGATGTCCAAGCTCATTGGTAATGAAATTTCAACTTGAGAGAGATTAATTCAGGGGAAAGTGTTGATTTATTCATCCTGATGCACTTCCTCATTCGCTCTGATGTTTGGCTGTGATGGCTGCCCATTCACTCACTGGTTTTGACTTTTTTTTAAAACTATCTGTACTATACTGTCACTGTTGAAATCTGTACCTATCACTGGAAAAAAGCGAGAGCACCAACGAAACCCTTATTATTTCAACACACTTACCCACGTCCATGCATTATTTATGATGTGGTTACTGTAGGCAAAAGAGGCTCAACCACATATTACTTTTTATTGTTTTTTTTTTGTTTATTTTTTTAAAAGTAGCGTAAATCATTGATTTGTTTTTTTTTATCACGTGAAAAGAATGCTCACAATTTTTAGCTTGGTGCTTATGTTTGCATAATGCTTCCATGTGTTTATATGCATGAACACGTCTAAGTTATCTTTATAATCCTCAAGTCTCCATTTAATTCAATTGATAATACCCCACCCTCTCACCCGTTGTGGGCTTCCCATGTGGTCATGGGAAGTAAGAGTTCCTGTCTTTGTTCCTCTTATGATAATCTCTTTTAATCTGACAAGGCAGGCGTGGGCTATGATGTCAATGTCTCATCTGAAGACCACCACTGGGATGCACACTCCATTTTGTTTACCTCCTCTCAACATTCAGTGAAGGGTCAAGAGAGATGGATCAGCACACAAAAAGAAGCTGAGCATAAGGTGGAGAGAGGGATGAAGGGAAAAAAAAGGGGGATGGAGTGGGAAAAATTAGGCACTGACCGGTGACAACGGGGAAATCAGTGGCACTGAGTTGTACTGTAGGTTTGACCGATAAGCACCATTAGAAACAGGGATAATGGTAATAAAAGTTAACAATACCAGGTAATTTTCATACCGTAATCACCACTTTGAATTATATCAGCCGCTGGAAAACTTATTTTGATGTGCACGAGTTGAGCTGCATCCAAGTTTGACAACAGCTTCACTTTCTGATTTATTTATTAAAAGGTCAGAGAATGAACTGCACAAACACGTGAAACGACAGACAGTTAAATGCATACTTAAGATAGAGGTCAATCCCACACAAAGTCGAAACCTGTGGGTGGCTGTGAAGTCAAGGCCAGTGACTAAAGAGCGTGTGTGTGTGTGTGTGTGTGTGTGTGTGTGTGTGTGTGTGTGTGTGTGTGTGTGTGTGTGTGTGTGTGTGTGTGTGTTGCATGCATCTGCATATCTGAGGGACACCGTGGTTGTCTCGTTGTGTGAGTGTTTAAATTCAGTGACAGCTGTTCATTAGTCCATTACAACCCCACACTGCTGATTCCTCAAAGCAGGAAATACCAGCAGAAAGAGACACTGGTGAAAGCACAAACTCTGCAGAAAGGATAAGGCAAGTGCAGTTAATGCAACAAAGCACTTTCTGGTTTTAACAGCTTTTCATTCAGGGGACATTTATTTAAGCATTTAACAAATATTTTAGTGTTAACCACCCCCATATTACCACCTCCCCAAAAATATCTAACTTCTTTATAGTAGTAATAATAATATGCATTACATATTGCTTACATCAGCACCCCCCCCGCCCTTGAATTACCTTCCACCTGCAGCACTTGCTACAATACCAAATACAAATAGGCTTCTTGATCAGGATTTTAGGTCATGACAGCGTTGTATTGATGCACTACATCATAAATATTTGACGATGGGAAGTATGTCATGTCTTTGTTGTGTAATTACAGTCTAATCAGCGAAGAGAGGGAGCGTCTCATCCAAAGGTCACACCAATAATTTTCTCTTCTCATGCCCTATGGTAGTACAAAGAGGTGTATTATACAGTATAATGCAGTGTATTTATGGTGCAGTGTGTACATCTGGCTGCTGTCTGTTGTGTGTGAGAGGGACATTGTAGAAACATATGGGCAGTGACCAGCACGGGCTTATCTCACTGAACTTTAAATGAAATCCTCACACCTGCTGGAAACTTGTCTTACTGTACCTACAAATAATCAGGCCTGAACATAAGCTAAGTGCATAGATGTTTCTGGTCAATGCATGAAAATACCTCAATATATACAGGAATATTATGCAAAAAATACTTCTGTTTTGAGACAGATTAGCTGTTTATAGGGGGGGGAAAAAAACAACCTATGTTTAAGATTCTATTTTTGTTTTCTCTTCATTAAGAAACAGATTTCAACATGTTGATAGTGAATAGCATCAGTGAAATGTACGTTTCTAAGACAACCCCTACCAAGCAGCTGGTAACGTGTATTCATATAATGTCTAAACTTTAATTGTATCCATAAAGGCCTAACTGTATATAATAAGACAACTGTTTTATACATTTTCAAGATGTATATTCAGTGAGTAATTCCATACTGTTGGATACTGGATGAAACAATTATAAAACAAACCCTGCTTTAGTGTAAAGTAAGAGGCGTCAACTACTACATTTAAGAAAAAAAAAAAACAAAAAAAAACTACTTTTTTTTTTTTAAAGGGACTGAAATTAGTCTTGGTTGATGATCAGACATAACTTTCCCAAAGATGACATGTCTAAAGAGACACAATTGTAGGGGTGGGAGCTGCTCTGTGTGGCTTCGGAAAAACAGTTGGCTGAGGTGCATTTTGTGTGCGTGTGCATGTGTGTGTGTGCATGTATGTGTATGTGTGTGTGTGTACGGACAGAGAGTGTATATGTGTGCACGTGGGTGACCAGTGATGGAGGAGCTCGGCGAGGGTGTGATGTACTTTAAGAAGCTGAATGTGTTAGATAGAAGTGACCATGTGCCACTTAGTGCGAAAAACTGCAGAGAAAGAAAGTAAAGAGAAGAGAAAGGTGCGGGAAAAAAGTGATATGCCGGAAGGGGAGTGTGTGCTTGTGGGAAAAGAATAAGTGATGAGTGTGTGATTAAAGAGTTAACGGAGAGTCGGTATAAGTTTGCGTGTGGGATGAAGCAAAGATGGTAAAGATGGTTGAAAGGGCAGCGAGATAAGGGGAACAAAAAGAAACCAACATTTCCAGAGAAGAAGAGGAGACAGAGGGAAAGTGAGGCGAAAGGAGCAGAGGAGCGAGGGCAATGAGCTGGATTGAATACCATCTGACAGGTCCAGCTGGGAGTTTGCCCACCCTGCAGCACCGCAAAACCCCTCAATATGGAGGCCAATTACTGCTGCCCGCGTGACCGTGGCATGGCAGCATCAGATACAACCCTCCTCCTCGCCTCTCCTCTCCTTTCCCTTTCCTCTACCTCCCCCTCACCTCCTCATTTCCTCACCCCCTCAGCCCACCCCAAAAATAAATAAAAAACACTCCCACCATCTGTGCAGAGTGACAACAACCTCTTTACCCTACCATGCACAACACAGACTGTACACTGCACACACACTTGGGGCAAACAGACACATCAAACATGACAAATCCTCACTCATAAGCTCTGTGTGCTTTTATATTTCATGCAAGTGTGCGAAAGGTTCGGTTGTAGTGTTTCTGTCTATGTGTCATTCATCTTTCTAATGAAAATATAACAACCACAACAACAACAACAACAAGGCCTGATACTGATACACATTTTGCATGTTCCTACCCTCAAAGACAGTTAGCCATGATCATGGATGTGCAGGCAGGGAGTATTAAATAACAAATAAACACACACACTATTACCATTGTTTCACAGATGCAGTGGAATTTCATCCTGTGCCAGCTTCGTCTCTTTTCACAGAGCTGGGCGTGGTGTTCAGACTGGCAGGGTGGTGATAGTGGGAGGGTGCAGCACAGTGGGTGAGCATGATGCAGTGGCATCCGATGCCCACTGTGGTGGAGGTGACTCCCAAATTTAGCTCTTATCTGTCGCAAAACATACTCATCCAAGTCATGTTTTTTGTTGTTTTTTTTTACATTTTTGCATTTTTTTTATTTTTTTGTACTCTGTCTTCAGCTGCTGCATGGCAAAAAACAAAATAAGTGGCAGATGAAACATGTTGATGCTTTGTTCAGATCCTCACACACACCTACTTACCCTGCAGGAGCTTTCAGATGACAGGTTCTGGCCTCACACAGTGGGCCTTTGTCTCTCATCTCAATATCTGGCCACAGTGTTCTGCTGTCTCCTGCAAATCTGCAATAAAAAAATGTTGATAGATAAACAAATAAATAAAAGCTTCCCATGTTATGATTATGATGGCTTTTTTTTTTTAGTCCTGTGAAATACTTTTTACGATTAATCCCCAAATAATTAATCCGATAAATGCTCCCCTAATCTGATAAATGGGAGTAAAACTCTCCAGATGGAGATTTACGCATGCAGGCCTGAGCTGGGCCTACTTTGTGTAGTGTTTGCAGTGTTGTGTTACGATTTTAGCGGATCATTTGATCATTTTTAATAAAGCAGTAAAACTCAGCCCCATGCTGGATTATTTCATTACAGTAATTGCACGGTATTTCATAAACATTCATTTGAACAATTACGCTTGAAATCAATCCCAATTAATTGATTTTATGGATTTAAGTTACGTCAGTTAAGTCAGTTAAGCCTATTTGTCATAGATATTTAAAATGAGCAGCGCATTATGAGAATACGAGCCCGTTTTCCTGATTTAAGGGGATGAGATATGGGCCCGCATCTGTTTCAGATAGGCTACAAAAATAAACTTAAATGTTACTGAAGATATAGAAAATCTCGTTAAGTAGCCTACTGCAATAATAATAATAATAACAATAATAATAATAATAATAATAATAGCAAAAATCAACCTTAAATATATAAACTGTTGATTTAATCCCACTTATTTCTTTCTTTTTTCCCCCCCTAAAATGTGGCCCCAGGTGAGTTCACAGCCTGTGGATTTTTAACACCTCTTTGACCTTCCAGAAATATCCGATTAGCTCCACGCTTGTCTCTGCAGTCCTTGCAAAAGTGCGCGACCGTTTTATTCCAGGACACTCGTGGACATTCAGCCTCCTTTAACTGCGGAGAATAATGAACAGATGCTGAGTGAATTAGGAAAGAAATACTGGGTCCCTCCCACAAGGGCCACTTTGGCAGCGGACGCCTGGCTGCCACGTGGCGCAGCTGGCACCGGGTTGGTGATGGTGGGCTTTACTGGTCTCTGGCTTTACTGGTAGACATTTAGTGACTTGGCACCTAATCCTCCATCAAATCCTCTGCCAGCCGAGGCCCCTCCACTCACACCGACACCTCCACAGTGTAAGTGAGTGGATAAAAGTAGAAATGTGACTCTCACCTTACCCTTCACCTGGGACCGTAAAGTAGATTACTCCTGACCCAAGAGGATGCTGGGAATATGAGGCCAAAATGATATTCACCTTCAATGACAGGCTTCTTTTACACATTCTGATGGGCATAAAAGTGACTCTGTGACAGGAACTTTTTTTTTGCATACAATATTGGCATGTTAAGTAACTTATTTATATTGAAAATTAAAAAAAATGAGATTATCTTGACTTTTAGGGGAAAAATAGCCGTGCGTTTAATAAATCTAAAACTTTCTCAGTTTCAGTCAGTTTATTATTTCTTCTCATTTTCATGCATACTGCATTTATTAAAGGTTGTGATCTGTCGTTTTTGATGCTGACATTAAGCTAAGTTAATTTCATAAATATGTATATATATATAGATATATGCATGCATGTATGTATAAAGTTTCTGGAATCAAACAATTGCGTGTTTATGCGTTTAATATAATTTTAAAATAACAAAACACTCAGATGACACTGAAATAAAATTAAATTTGGGTAAAGCAGTCTCATCTGAATTTACACCTGCTCCACCCGAGGGATTTTTCTATGACTATTTTTATAATAAAACATGTAGGCTATATTTTTCTGTGTAAATCCTTGCCATGCAAAAATTACTTAAATGTCTCCTGCTCCTTTAGGACCGTGTTGGATGGACCAGTTTCCACCCTGCGGTGACCGGTACTGATTTCCCCTGGATGTCCGCAGCAACATATGGGACCCGGGGCAAGGTTCCAAACATGGAAGCTGCTCCCACTATTGATTTGAGAAATAACCGATAATGTGCATATGTAGCATACATAAACTCAAATATTCTGTTTCAATTTGGGGAAAAAAAAGTCTTTAAAATAAAACTGGATTCTGCATCTTTGGCAGCTATTGCTATCAGCAGATTTTTTTTTTTATCCTCAGCTCTGAGCAGGATGAAATAAATTAATAAAGGCTAAGAATATTATCAGTTATAAAATACGTATCAAGTAAGTCAGTCGATTTTTGCTTTAAGTCTTGCGTAATCCTTTTTTTTTTTCATTGAGGACTGCAAATATACTCACCTGCAGAGTGTGAGCTGTTTGATCCGAATCTCATCTTACTGCTGAGACCTGATCCACAGCCATGTTCACCACCCTGGGAAAATCTGGTGTCATGTGAAATTGCACCATGAGTTTTGTGAGGTGTTGGCACTTATTCTGCCTGTCAAACTGAGTCGAACGGGGCCTTAAATGATCCACTTTTAACTGATCCTGATCCCTCTGTTGTTAGATGTACTTTATTAAAGTATGCTTTGAAGAAAGCACGTGTAATTTCTACACATTTAAAGAGAATCTATTTGAACCAAGGATTTAGGGATCATAGTATTTTTGCTCTGTTTTTATTTTGTTAGCCTGTGCATCTCAATTAAATCACTTACAATGAAGCTTATTCAGCAACAGGTCTAAAGTGAAGAGACTTAATTTTTTTGGGTTGTAAAAACACATCGTGTGTGATTGGGATTGGTGAAGAATTGTCAGTTTTGCATTTCAATTTTATGTAGATATTTTCTCTATAGTAAAAGCTACGTTGAACCCAAAACGTGTTTTATTTCATTTGGTAGGATATTCGTACTCGTTCCTACTTAGAAAGTTAATGGAATTTTCATTGGGCTTTAATTAAAGCAAAAATGTTTTAATGTGAGGCTGCGATTACTGACCAGCCCCTTTTATTTTATTTCTTTAATGTAAATAAACTGCATTTAAAAACTGTGCATACAATACAATTTATTCTGCAGCAATTCTAGAATACGACCACATTAACCGTGTTCATCTTCCCTTTCCTAACTGTCTAATATGCAGGATTGTTTAACATTATTTTTCATTCGTTTATTTGACTGTATGTGTTAAAGCCCAGTAGAAATCAAGCTTAAAGTGTCACATAATTATTTAATGTCTAAAATGTGATAGATTTGGTTTTGTCCCCTACCATCACTTTCGCCACCCTCTATGCTTCTTTTATGTTCACTGAAAAAAATAGAATCTATTTTTTACTACATGTAACTATATATATTACCTACAATATACAGAAAATACTTATATTTTACAAAGAAAAAATCTGTCCATGGAAAATAATTTAAAATTGACCCATAGCATTTAAATTTGAGTTGCTGACTCAGTTTATAATACGACAATAATCTAATTGATATAAAGCATTTGCTTTCATTGTCTAAAGTTTAAAAGTAAAATATTTCGATATCATTATAAATTTATAAGCAGAGGGCCTGTACTAAAATCAAACCATATCGAAATGTTACAGATTATATCATTTGAGACAAAAAGTGTGTTTTTAAATGTTCAATAACGATGACACCAGCCTAATAAAAAAAAGAAGCTTGTGGTTATATTATACAAACAATGTTTGTTTTATTCACAGTACCGACACTAAACGTCCCCCTGTTTTTCAGAAGAAAATCTGTTGGATCATGTCAGACAATTATAAAACATTTTTTTTTATTTCTGTTGAGTCATAACATGTTTTTTTTTCTTTTTTTTTTGTTGGCCGATACATGGTTTATGTCAATTGCACTCATTCTGCATACAGGATAATACTGGACACACTGAATGTACAACAGTATAGGGATGATATCAGTAGAATACAGAAGGTAATCAGAGGATTCTTTCTGTCACTGCAATCTCCCATCCTTTCCGAAAAATCCTCTCGTTCTCCAAACAATATTACACATAATAGGATTGTCATTAGAAGGTGAAAAACCCTGATTGTGAGGGCTTAATTATGGAAAAAAGCATTGAGATCCTCATATGGAGCAGCTCTGTCGTGGTGCAAATGCACGTCGTGGAAAGGTGGAATGTTCTCAGAATGCGCACCGCCATTGCGCGCTCCCGAGGGCCCAAAGGGTATGCTGTGGCTGGGTCGAGACGCGGTCAGTCCGGAGTAATGCATAGAGTAATGATAGTTCCTGTCCGTCTCAGATGACTCCTGTTGCCTCCCGGTCAGTCCGCCGTTCAGGCACACGGGTGGGCTGTGCTGGCCCTCGTAGTCCGGGCTGCTGTAGTCTGGGGACGTCCCACCCGGTGGATACACGGCCTCGTACCCAGAGCCGTAGGTGTGGCTCCGCAGGTTGAGGGCTCCGCTTCCAGGCTGGTAATGAGGGCTAGAGAGGCGAGAACAGCGATAGGGGTACGGGTGGACGGAGAAAGGAGAGCCGGGCATGTGGAAGCGGGCTCCGTCCGAACAGGGCTCTGTCAGGAAGTTTCTAGTGTTGAGCTGCAGACACCCTGCCACCAGGTTGGTGGTGGGCTGGGACAGGCCTTTACACAACATCTGCACATAGGACACCACATCTGGGCGTTTGCCGTTGCGTAAAATCTCCCCCAGGGCTAATATATAATTCTTGGCCAGCCTCAGAGTCTCTATCTTTGAGAGTTTTTGGGTTTTAGAATAACACGGCACTACTTTGCGCAGATTGTCCAGCGCAGAATTTAAGTCATGCATGCGCGTGCGCTCTCTCGCGTTTGCCTTCTGTCGACGCATCTTGGATCGCTCCACGCGCGCCGGCGTCATCTTGCGCTTCTTTGGGCCGCGCTTCTTGGGTTTTTCGCCGCTGTTTTCATCATCGCACTCCTCTTCCTCGGCCTCGTCATCCTCATCATCATCACCTGCCATTTCAGACTCTGCTCGACTGCTGCCTTCCCGTGGTTCGTCCAGGTCGTCGTCTCCTAGGTGACAGGGCTCGTGGTGTTCTTCCTTGACCTTGCAATCCGCGTTGGCATTGTCCTCCACCCAGTCAGCCGCGAGCCTCTGGACGTCCGGCAGCACCTCGCTGAACAGACGGCTCAACATTGTGGCAAGCAACCTGCAAGAAAAACAGCCCACACTTTAGTTGGTGTGCGTCCTGCTGCTGTTTACGCACCCTGAGGTGCGTCGTAAAAGCAAAGTACTGAGTTCTTATCAGAGCCGTAGGTGCACCATCACTAAGGACTACAACATGAGGCCTAGACATGCAGATGACCCACACCGGTGTTAAACTGGACCTGGCATGGGTTGACATTCCTATAAATACCTGTGGTTTAACCAGGTCCAACGCAAGGCCTTCTGGGAAAATACCTGAAACATCACCTTACCATTTTATAGGCATGAATTTGCCCACCTTGTTTGAAAACTTCACCATCCTGCATACTCTGTTAATATATAACACTATAATGTTTATCTAAATAATGGCTGAACTTGATCCACCGCATCTATGATGAAAAATATGTCTGAAAAGTGGACGTGTGTGAAGCAGAGTTTTATTTAGGAGATGGTATACCTTATTTAAAGGTTTATATCTTCAAGTTATAAACATAATTACATCCAGAATTAAAAAAAAAAGATTATTTAAGGCCAGAAAGCAACAGTTATGTATGTGGTGTGTAGTCCCGTGCCTCGGCCTGTCCCCTCCAGCAGTCCGGCACACGGAGCCCTGGCCTGCTTCAGAGGGTCCCCAGGGGACGCATTAAAGGTGCCGGTACCCTGGTCCTCCTCCATCTCATAAATTACAGACCTGGAACAATTTCGGCAGTGTCAGGCTGCTATGTGGTCCACAGGATGCCAAACACTGGTACCCAAATATGTCTATTTTAACAGGCTCATTACAGTTATGGAAATCTCATTTTAGACTGGTTATTTATGAAATAGTCATGATAAAAATAATAATGATGACACCCTAATGACACTAATGAAAACTATTTTGTGTCAGCATCAGGGAGACCTTTACAGACTACCGAATGGAATTTTGGAAACCACTGATAACAGGCCCCACCAACATCCTTATGTGAATGTTTTCATGGTTGAACTCCAGTGTATTTCCTTCAGCACTTCAGTTGTAAATTAGGTGTCGTGTCTGAAAGAAAGCGCAGTTAATTTAAACTCTCCTGTGTGTTTTTCCTAAGTTACAAATTAGGGTTTGGGACAATCAGACCTGCAAGGGTCATGAGGCCAAAATATCTGCAAAAAGGCCTTTTAAATCCTTTTTTTATCGTTGAATGCCCGTAGATTTTCTTCTTAAATGCTGATTTACTTAGTGACCAATAGACTCAATAGAAGAATGAGACGAAATTTCAACCAATAAAAAACAATAACACCCACAAAACATTGACATATTTCTTGTGCTGGGCTCAGATGCGCACATTAACTTTAAATACATTTTTTTACAATGTAATTAATATCAACCTACAGTATACCCTGTCAATTAGCCTGTGTGTCTATAGAGGATTGTGCCCCTAGAGTGGTTTGACGCGCTCCGTGCAACACACACACACACACACACAGAAACACACACACACACAGACACATATAGAATATACACAGACACACATTGTATTGTATTATCCGATTGCCAACAAAACGTGGTTAAATTCCCTCTGTAATGTGAATTCCAATGGTAACTAACTATTCATACTAATGACGCCTCAGGACAGATTGTGCATTTTTACAGAAAGAAAATCCTAAAAATACACGTAGGAGGATTAATATGCTCGATCAGACTGGCGATAAAGAGTCTAAAGCCTTGCGATTATACAAAAGCAGCCCCTCATTTTAAGACAGGCTTAATAAAAAAAAAAAAAAATCTCTGTTGTTGCTACTGTGAGACGCACAACAGGCATGAAAACAAAGAGGGAAAAAAAAAATCGATTCAGATGTTTATCTAAAAGTCAAGGATGGATGTAAATGTGTAAACCTACCTCCGTGGTGGAGCTCGGTGACGGGGCAAAGCAGGTTTGTTTACACCATCTCTCTCCGGGTGGGCATCACATCCACACGCCCTACAAGGATGCTTGTGCAGGCAAAGCGCTGTGTTCTGCTCTCACACCTCTCTCCTCTCCTGCCACCCTGCTCTGTCTGCTGCTATCCCCAGTCCAAACGCGTGGAGGGAGCCGTGTGGCACCTCAGAGGCAGGACTGGGTGGGTTACATACCAGCTCTGATGCCAGGCCCATATGGCTGGCACGTCATTGGCAAGAGCCATCACATGAGAGCCGGTGATTGACATGCGGCCGCATTCACAGAGACTGGCTTCCCCTGGGGGAGAAGGACTCGCCATCTGTCACTGAGCTGAAAGAGAAAATGGAATAAGGAGTGAATGGCAAAAAAAAAAAAAAAACCTACTGGATTCAAACCGTTTCTGTTAGCCTCTCTCTATTGGAAAAAAAATGGGGTTAATCTCATATGGAAGGTTTAGGAAAACAAATGCCTTATGAGAAATAATTACAGTAGTCTGACAAAAATAGAATCATGTTACTCAGATATTAGACTACCCCTCATTAGCATTGTTACAGGCTTTCCTAATGATTGGTAGATTATTAAAAAGACCATTAATCAACACTCAAATCATGTAAATTATACCCTAAAATAATAATAGGCTATTAAAGGAGCAAGGGGAAGACAATGCTGCAGCTTCCTGTAGAAATGTTATAGTCAATAAGGATATATAAGCAGGACATTTACAAGACAGGGCTGATTTCAAACAAAGGCCTGGGCTGAAGAAGGCACTGCTATGAAGATCAGAGTCAGGGAGCAATTGCCTAAACGAGTCAATTGAACTAAGCTAAGCAGAGCATCTTGGTTTGGGTTGCCAGGCTTGGCACAGGTGCCGGTGGGCGGGCTGGTGCCAAAGGTGGCAGAGGCACAGATTGCACAGAGGGGCCAAAAGATGGGGCAAGACAAGACAGGAGGAGAGACAGCAAGACAAGTAGGAATTCACTGCCATTTGTTAATGCAGTTTTTGGACAGTTTTCTTTATTTCAGACCCAAAAAAAAAAAGAATATCTATGTATGTATCTATAAAACTAACTGAGTGTTGCTACCTTCTGCAAAACAAAACAAAAAATGTACAGGATGCAAACATAAATTACTTTTGTTTATTTACTTTAACATTTATATACTATGTGACAATACAGCCCCTGTCGAGATCCATTTTTAGGGAGATGATGTGCAGCATAAAGACAATAACAAATAATTCATGCATTAAAATATGGAAATTACACTAGTGTTTACCCAATACGTTGTTAAAGATGTATTGTCTTGTATCTGTATTCATTGATTTTAATGTTTATTCAATGATTTTCCAAAACTTTTGTCTTTATTTGACAAAAACAGAACAGAAAATCTTCCAAAGATCTGTAGATTAGATTAGATTAGATGTATTCCGTTTGTCTACATTAGAGCTTGAATGTTGCATTGACAGCTTGATATTTGGGATTTTCTTCATTTCACACATTATCTGCATGGTCAAATAGGAGCATGTGTTTTCTCTCCTTATTTATGGGTGACATCTACTGGTTATAAAACACAAGTGCATGTTTTTAAATGACCTCATCCTTTTTGCCATCTGCATCAGATTTATAACTGTTAATAATTTTTCTAATCGTTCATTTTAATTAAAGATTTTGCACTCAAATGCATTCTTTCTCAACACCCCAATGCTACTTATTGTCAGTTGATACTATATGTGAATATATAGTCAAATATTATCTACCAGAAAATTTAATACATTTTGTTGAGCCGCAGCATAGTTATTCCTTGGTCGAGAAAGTGACTATTTTTGATCATTTCCATATGCATTCCAAGACAGTGGCAGCAACATTTACAGTGACAGTGACAGTGAGTCCATAATCTCAGTTCTAATCTGGTTTATAGAAACCACCTCTGCATGAACAGTGTACCTGCTTTGTTCGGTACCATGAAGTAATGGTACTAATGTAAAGAATGATGTTCAAAGGGATAATGTGGATGTGGACCGGGGTCTGGATCAGAACAATAGTCTAATGTGAGAAAACTTGTGTACTAATGGTCAAAAATATATGTTCCTTTCATGTTACATGTGTTTTTCTTGAATTTTCATTTTTGCTTCGTTTTTGTTGGTTTTGTGTGTGTGTGTGTGT
>JAPTYR010000012.1:16034142-16044374 GCA_029814505.1 Siphamia roseigaster
ATTGTTATTATTATTATTATAACAACATTATTATTATTATTATTATTCTTATTATTAATAATAATAATAATAATATTTAATGTAATTAAAGTTATGATCATTTGTTTTAATATTGAGGCATGTGCACTTGCAGGTGGAGAAGCGTCTTGTGGCAATGGCAAGAGGGGTTGCCGGTTCAATTCCTCAGAGCAATAGAGAAATTGTTGCCTGATGTGCCCTTGTGCAAGACATCTAACCCCCTATTTTCTTCCCGGGGACCTGACATGGCAATACACTGCTAAACATAAATGTGGTGTGTTCCAACATTTTCAGCTAGTGATGGGTTAAATGGTTGGTTAATTTCAAGGTCTTGAATGAACAAAAATATGACAAACCTTTTAATAATGTTATTTATAATGTTATTTATTTATGTGTTTACATGTCACTGTGTCATGAATTTATTGTTAATTGTCCCCTTAATGACAGGAATTTGCAATTATGATATATTTCAGGAAAAAATCAGCCATGTTTACACATGCACGCACGCACGCACACACGCACGCACACACACACACACACACACACACACACGCGCGCACACACATGCACGCACACAGTAATAGAAGGGGATCAGTGAAGTCAGGAGCAGAGAGGGTTAGTTCCTCCCCCAGAGTCAGATCAATAGATAAAAGAGGAGAGAGGAGGAGGAACACAGAAGAACAGATAAAGAGCAAAAGTAAACAACAGAGAAAAGAACAGGACAGATATAATGAAATAATATACATTTAGCTAGAGCAACAGAGGACAATTTAGTTATCTATGACGCTAGGGGCAGAGGGAGGCCGACAGTGTCAGTCAGCTCTGCTCTGGCTTACTTTTCATTTGGTCACAGCAGGCTCATGCAGGTGCAGACCACTTTTATTTTTTTTACTTGGGCTTAATTATCCAACTCCATGGTATAAATATAAAAGGTGAACAAACTGGTAAAATGAGTCATTTTCAGTAGTTGGTTCTAATAGTTCAGCTTTATATCTGATTCAAAATAATAAGATGGCCACCAGCTAAAAAAAAAAAAAAAAAAAAGTGAAGAACTTCATGGACCTGGCTTGATTTAACATGTCATAACACATTTACGATATATATTTATATAGAGCAATCTTGTGAATGGGTAAAATTTTAGGCATCGTAGTAATCATTCAACTACTTCTGAATTAACCACTCTCTCTTAAATGAGTTTAACATAAAACCACAAATGCTCCGAGGATTAATTTTTTAATATTTTCCTGTTAAGAAAACAAAGTGAAATATTTATTTTAGTAGACACATATTTAAGATTACATATTAAGAGACAATAGAATTTATAAAGATAAAATGCTAAGAAAATATGAGGCTGATGGGTTGAGAATCTTCTGTTGCGTTGATGGCGATCTGTGTATTTTTTTTGCTATTGTGCTTCTCTTGTTTATCTGTTGTTTGTTTTTTGTAAACTGTAGTTGTTGGATGTCTGACTTTTTTTGTTGTTTTGTTTTTTTAAATTAAGATAGTGAGCAGTAGCTTTAAATAAGTTTATACTTCTTCCTACTCCTTTTTGATCATACAAACTTGTATGTACTTGAGAATAGATTTTGTTCATTTGAATATTATTTTGTTTTTATCTTGTTTTGCCTTGTTTTGTTTTTTATTTTGTTCTTTTGATGTTTGAAATAAATAAATTTAAAAAAAAAAAAGCTTAATCATGCAGTTTAAAAGTCGCAGGAGTTTTTTCAACAACGTGGTCCCAGATGAGATAATTGCACATTTGTAATTTATATTATACAGCATATTATTTTCATACAATGCTGTCTATCCAATATATGTGTTAAGTGGCTTTTTTAAGGTTTCTTTTTTTTCCTCTTAAAATATTGTTTTCGTGGAATTGTTATGTTATATGCTGTACAGGTTTTAAAAACGTTCTAATAATTATAAAAAAAATCTAATTAAAAAGCAGCTTTATTTGACGTTTAAGACGTTTATTTTGAAATATCAAATTACTTCCGCAACTCTTCCGGGTTCTGCCGGCCGGCTTAACGTAACTTCCTGCCACTTCACCGCCAATTTACGAGGTTGTGGGTGAAGAAAAGCAGTATTTTATACTAATGTCAGTGAACCTAAAGGTGAGTAATGGCTGCCGGTGTTTTCACATTAACGTTTTATTAACAGAATGTGAGAAAGCTGAGTAGGACGGAGCCTTTTTCATTTGTCGCAAACAGCCGTGACAATTTCATCAGCAGCTCTGATTTAGGGGAGGGGTCGAGCTCCTGTTCGTCCCACTTGTGCTGTGGTCCAACTGCCAGTGTGTGACAAATGAAGGAATAGCTGTGAAAAAGAAGATGAGGAATAGTCTGTAGAAGTTACACAAGGCAGGTAGAGACACAGGACAAAAGAGGTTGGAAGCCAGGAAGTAAGAACAACCATCTTTTCATTGTTTTACAAATAATAGCCTTTTGACTGTACATTACAAAGTGGCCTAGGCTTTTTATTCCAAAATTTATATCCAGATTCTGCAGGGAAATACTACAGTTGATGCTTTTGCTGAAGTTTGTCATTTGTCTGTCTTGTGAATGTCTTTTCCAGTTAAAGGAGGCCATAACCTGACAATGCTGCTCCGGAGGCTGGGCCTGTGTTCAAGGATCCCCCAGGATCCTCAGAGACACGTCTGCCATTTGTTCACCAGATCAGTGACACAAGGCAAGCAGTTATGTACTGTTTACATGGGTTAATGCATGCTGTGGGAATGAGCAATATATTAGCTTAATTCAATTAAGGTTTGGTTCTATGCAAATCATGAAAGATGCTTAAATTGCTAAATCCAGGTTATTATTCTGTCTTTTTTTAAGCTTAAAAATAAGTTGGAATGCACCTAATCACTTCTTGTTGTGGGGTGTTTTGCAATCATATGTGGTATATATTATTAGTAAAGAAATAATGTTTCCTATCACATTTTCTCTTCAGTTCATTGATTAAAAACATAACATGCTGAATCACTGGAGAAAAAAAAAAGATGTATCTTTTTTGCCCATGTTGCCCAGCTGTAGCTTATTGAATGACTACACATGCAATATGCAGTAGATGTGAATTTGGAAACTGTAGATATTATGCAGTCAACAAATGTTTCACAATGGGGTGAAGTAAAACAACCTGTAACCCTGGATTTTCTCATTGATGGAGGCAAAGTGCTCTTCTGTTAACGCAAATGTTTAGGTGTCTTTCTGCATAAAATAAAACATCAGTTTCAATAATCCAGTCTTTAAATCTAACAACTACTGGATAGAAGTTTTCTTATGTGTGTAGTAGCTGCTGTGTGTTTGTAATAGTATCATGGGTTGGAGATGGATACCTTAACTAAATGAGTGTTTTTGAAAATGTCATTTCGGACTGAACTTCTTTTTTTATTATGTGTAGATTATCATAGCAACAGTGAATTTTTCAAAACACAACTATTAAATGAATTTGTAATGCTGCTAGTAACTGCCTATAAAGGTCCTTATCGTTTTATACTAAAAGTAAATACCGAAGTTTTGACTTGGCCATGGTTGCATCAGCATAATCAGTGCAGTGTGAGAAGATAGGTATGTGTTTCCGTGCTCACTTTGAGATATTTTGCCTGCAGGGGCTTTTCTGACCTACTGTAGTCTGTACAAGATGTCATGGGCCTCTTTCTCTCTTGCTCTCTCATGCGCCTCATTGCTCCAGAGAGATGTGTATTGTCAGCATGGGCTTTGCTGCTCTGCTGATGTGGCAGTTTAAAGACTGTGATGATCTGTTTCCCAGGTTACAAATGGATCGAGGGGACAGCTTCAATGTGCTTGCCTCAGTCATGTAATCAATGAAAGGAAAACTTAGCAAAATGTGGTTGTTTGTACACTGAGATTTGGGGACCCGGTGTAGAAAAGCAGACTGTGTAACAATAAATTTATGAGTTAAGAGACATATTTATTTAGAAAATTATTATCCCGACCACTATGATGTATGTTTTATCAGATTGCTGGATGTTTGTTCTTTGTCAGATGAATTTAGAAGGCTCCGAGACCATTTTTACAGTCTGTATCACTATCAAATTAAATGAAATCTTAAGCAAGTTTCTTCCTCAGTCATTCAATAGTTACAACCATACATTTCTCTTGGGAAAATTCTTTACAATAAAATATATCTGCTACTAATTCCATCAACATATTACGTTATGTCAGACCACACTATTGAAATGAGCGATGAAACCCTTGAAAATAGCATATATTCTTTCAATACAGTTCCCCATGGAAGGGCACATGACGGCTCCTTTGCCCATCGCGGTGAACTACGTCAGGCTAAGAGGATCGTTGTAAAGCTTGGCAGTGCCGTGGTCACCCGTGGTGATGAATGCGGCCTGGCTCTTGGCAGGCTGGCCTCCATTGTCGAGCAGGTGAAGAGCACTAATTACTGACACTATACTGCCGACACTAAACAGTTTTTAGGTCTTCCAACAAATGTCATGCAAGGATTAAAAAGTCAGAAGTGTTTTTTTCTTAAATTTTGACAGAATCTTTTTTATACTTTTTGAAAAATAAATAGTTAAAAGGAAATTATGTTACTTTATTCTTACAACAATAAAGCAATTGTACAGTATCAGTTATAATAATGTTTCTTTAAGTATATTATTTGAGCATGACAAGAAAAGTTCAAGGCATCTCAAAATATGGCCAACTGAAGATTAAAAAAAAATCATTCAGGGATTTCTGTGTTTGTGAACCCATTAAAGGCATACACTTTATGGGTCTGAGCGAAGAAGACAAGTGGAGGCCTGGTCCAGTTCACAAATTCTAATTGGTTAATTCATTACCCAGGTGGCCATGTTGCAAAATCAAGGCAGAGAGATGATGATCGTCACCAGTGGAGCAGTAGCTTTTGGAAA
The DNA here is from genome assembly GCA_029814505.1 of Siphamia roseigaster. Lineage (NCBI taxonomy): Eukaryota > Metazoa > Chordata > Actinopteri > Kurtiformes > Apogonidae > Siphamia > Siphamia roseigaster. Next base: position 16,039,049 of record JAPTYR010000012.1, read on the forward strand.
ACAAAGATTAAGACATGAAATCCTGCTGTCCCAGAGTGTCCGCCAGGCCCTGCACTCCGGACAGAATCAGCTCAAAGACATGGTGAGAAAAGGAAAATGGTAGAAGAATGAAAGGTAATTACAGGTTGAAGGTTTACAGCTAAGATAACCAGAAGTCCTCCGTATTTTTCTGTCAACTTGACATATTCTTCTGTAGTGGTTGTTACTAAAATCAGCCCAGTTACTAAACGCTTCATAACATATTAATGGGATTAAATTGAAGCCAAAAATTTGTCTTTGGCTTGTACATGCAATATTATAGTTATTGACTTGCATGCAGTCAAGACGCATTAGATGATCTTTACACTTAAATGCAATATAACCTGAATTGAGAGGAACACTAGGAAAATAATGGTGATGAATTGGGACCAAATATTAACAATAACCTAATGAAGTGTCTACAGGTCTGGACCCGTGAAAACTGCCACACAGATATTTGTCTGTACCAGTTCCAGTTTACACGCACAGTACACCACTAAATCAGCATTTATTTGCACTAAAATTGGTTAAGGTTAGGGTTAGAATTAGGTTTAGGCATCCAAGCACACCTGCATATCACTAGATGACAACTCACTGCGTCCGTACGATGGAAGGTCCGGACAAATTGCTCGCAGCGACATGAGCCCAGGCCCAGACCAATAGCAACAGCCTACATTTAATGTAGATCAGAACAGCTGCAGTTCCAATATTGGCTTTTTGAGACTTAACTTGTTCTTGTAACAATGACTGGAATATTTTATGCATTCAATTCAAGATCTTTGTACCCGAGGGGGCAATTTTTTTCTGCTGCAGTAGCAATTAAAACAATAACAAACTGAGAGTTTATACTGTTTAATGGTTGTTTTTGTACTGTCTAATATTACTTGAAAAGTGCACATTAATAGACATTTTTATAAATGTACTAGTTTAGCTTTTTTCAGCTGTAGTACCCTAGCAATTGTAATATAATACACTAAGAACATAAAATGCATTAGTGTCATTTTTGACGTTGCTGTTTTGCTAAAATATGAAGGCCCTCTACAGTAGCTAGAACCTTTATCCTTGTTTTATTTTTTTGCACTTGAGGGGAAATGGATTTTCACAATTAAACCAGAAACTATAATGCATTTTAACACGGGATGCCATCTGCTCTGATACAGAAATGGGAAGAAAAGGTAAAGATGGCTTTATGCATTTTGCTTTCATTAGAGATGCTACATAGTATAGAAAGATGGGAATGACATGCAGCAAAGGACTTGGCCCAGGAATCAAACCCATGCCGCTGTGGTAAGGCTTCGGGCCATGTGGTGTGTGTTCTGCCAGGATAGTCAATGAGATGCCCCAGGAAGTCAGTTTTGAAATACATAATATTATAAAATGGTGTGGAGGTGACCTTCCCTCTGCAGATGGAAATGGCTCATTCCACAGTTGCGTGATTATAGACTGGAAGCATAAAAATTAATATTATATTCCATTTCTGTAACTGGATCATCCTAACTCTTCCTCTCTTACACACTGCACCTTTAAAAAAAAAAAAAAATAGAAACTGTGTTCTACACACTGTACACTGTAAGCATGTACAATAGATGCAATAAGACAAATAGAGAAAATAAGGATAATGCAAAAGTGCAGCATGTGTCATGTGTAAATGTACCGGTGGGTGGTTAAAAACCTTAAAACATTATTGTTCCCTTCTGAGATATCTGTTCTCTGGGTCTGTTCTTCAGTCCTTACCAGTGCTGGAGGCCCGGGCCTGTGCTGCAGCAGGACAGAGTGGTCTGATGGCTCTGTATGAGGCCATGTTCACCCAGTACAGTACTTGTACTGCACAGGTATCATAGGAGCATTTTATGCGGAGTAACACCACTTTATTTTTAAGTTGTAGTCGTTTCCTGAAAATGTCATCTTTTTGTCCTCGAAGGTCCTTGTGACAAATCTGGATTTTCATGATGACCAAAAGAGACAGAACCTGAACAGCACACTGCAGGAGCTGCTGCGCATGAATATCGTGCCCATCATCAACACTAATGATGCTGTGGTACCCCCACCGGAACCCAACAGCGACCTGCAGGGGGTAAATGTGGGTACAGACAGCAGGGGGGGTGACTCTGGTGGTGGTGATAGCAGTGGTAGCAGCAGGGGTGCTGACGTGGCTGGTAGAGATATAATGTAGAGTTTATACAATATAGAGGTAATGGCATTCATTAACTAATAGATTATCTGTCATCCACATGCTAAATCATCTCTGCTACACTGCCTCACCTCACCAGCTCTACCCTCTATATTTAAAACATGTGCATGCAGTCACTGGGGTGGAAGTGCTGTCGAAAGAGAATGCAACTAAACCTTTGGAGGTAGATGCCTCCCATTTTCCCTTTTTTCTGTCATTCACTAACAAATATTATTCTTCAGACAATATTCTACATAATTTTCTCTCTGTTAACTCTGTAATAATGTGAAATACTGCATTATGGAAGTCTAACAGAACCTGAATCTGAATTTCTTTAAACCCCTTAAGACATCTGATTCAATGTACCTTAATTATTACTTTTTAAATTATTCTGTTGCTCTTTCACAAAAAAAAAAATGCCGGCAAGATAGTTAGGGTAGTGGTGCATTAATCTGCTCAAACGGATGAATGGCAGATGGCCGTTGTCTATTCTTGTCTGCCTTTGTGAGCTTACATTTGCAATTTTCTGGTTCTGTAGGTGATCAGCATTAAGGACAATGACAGCCTCGCAGCACGACTAGCTGTAGAGATGAAGGCTGACCTGCTCATCGCTCTGTCTGACGTGGAAGGTATGTGTATTACCACAACAGCATGTCTAGGTCAACTATTAGGTAACAACACCATCTGCCTGTGCTCTTCACTGTAAAAACAAGAACTGTTCTCAGGGTCAACTTGGTGTCATATGATGGAAACAAACAGACCTTCTGCCTTCATGTTTGAAACTGATGCTGATGGGGTTGACGCAGAGTGTGTTTGTGTCATCTGTCATTGCTATGGGTTCTTCAATGTAATTGAGTGGATTATATAGACGATTTTTGTTGCAAATCAAATATTGAACCACTCTAGTCTGAAGATGCTATCTGCTAAAAACACCGGGAAACATTTTTGTTTTGTCTTTTTATAGAAATTGATAAGTATAAGAGTTCTTAAATGTTTTTTTAGGATTATACAACAGCCCCCCTGGAACAGATGATGCCAAGCTTATTGACATCTTTTATCCTGGAGACCAGCAGTCCATTACATACGGTACAAAGTCCAGAGTTGGAATTGGGGGCATGGAGGCCAAGGTATGTTTACTTTCAAGTTCAGATATGTTTATTTGTCCAAATATTTATCTCACTCGATAATCAATTTAGGGGTGCTAAGCGATTGACTTGTACTATGGATTTTCTTTAACTTTTTTCTGCAGTGCATACAGCTATAGGCTATTTGGAGTTTTACATTTGACCATTTCACAACAATTTCCCGTGTCCAGAGTGATGCAACAGACCAAAAAATGTTGTCTACATTTTTGTGTATTTACTTTGCACCTTATTGAAGTAAGTTTACTGTCAGGGATCCTTAAAAATTTCCACTTTTGTTTCTGCAGGTTAAAGCTGCCCTGTGGGCACTGCAAGGTGGTACCTCAGTGGTCATAGCGAATGGCACCCATCCCAAAGTAACTGGTCATGTCATCACTGACATTGTGGAAGGCAAAAAGGTGGGCACATTCTTCTCCGAGATCAAACCTGCCGGTAAGTTTACCTGTGATGAGTATTGTAAATTTTGGTTTTAACCTTTTGTTGTACCGTATTGTTGCTTTCAGACAGGAGCTGCAGTTCCTGTCCCTTTATGATTTGACTGAATCCTCTGTTATTTGTTGACTTCAAATAGGCCCGACTGTGGAGCAGCAGACCGAAATGGCTCGCAACTCTGGAAGGACCTTGGCCTCTTTGCAACCAGATCAGGTCTAGAAAAGCAAGAAATAATCAGCACTACTAGAATGTATGGCAATGTTTGTATTTTATGTTTATAGTAAGATTTTTATATTATGTTAAAATATCAAATATCTATGGACTGTTAACATGAAAAACTTGAGATGAATCCAAAGAGAAACACTGACCTCTTGTGGATGAATGTACTCCCTGCTCATCTTGTTTTTATCATTTTGTCTGTATTGTCAGAGGAGTGAAATAATCTGCCACCTATCAGAACTGTTGACTGAAAAGAAAGGGGAGATAATGGCTGCCAACAAGATGGACATGGATCTGGCTGTCAATGCAGGTATGGATTAACCTGACTACCCGGAACGCTCTCTAGCGTGTAGTTTAGCGATCGCAGCCAGATGATGACAATCAGGTTAGGTATGGATCAGTTTGATGGTGAATCCGACTATAATTCAGCTACAGTTCATTCTATTGTCGCAGTGGAGTTTTCAATCTCTGTTACAACATGGAAATACTAAAATAAGGTCTCTGTCATATGTAGCCCCAGTTAATAAACCTCTCCCCCTCCCTCCCCCAGGTCATTTGCCACCTGCTATGCTGAAGCGTCTCAGCCTGTCACCAGCCAAGCTCAACAGTTTGGCCATAGGTCTTCGTCAGATCGCTGTGGCTGCCCAAGACAGTGTGGGTCGTGTGCTGCGCAGGACCAGGGTGGCTCAAAACCTGGAGCTGGAGCAGATCACCGTGCCCATTGGGGTTCTCCTGGTCATTTTTGAGGCCCGGCCTGACTGCTTACCACAGGTAATTAGCAGTCGCATACAGTGTGTCCAGAAAGTACTCACAGCTGCATGTTTATTTGAATATTTTCTTGCTACATCTTTGTTCTAAAATAATAATAATTTAAAAAAGCATCTCAAAATTCTACACAAAATGCACTGTAGGGACAAAATTACAAATCTTTGCTTGAAACTTGCAAATATATTAACTCTCATGCATAATGTTACTTAAAACCATAATATTTTAATAATTACTCCTAATGAGTCATTTTTGGTGTAGATATAGTATTATACTGTAAAAACCAAAATTACTACAGGGATTGTCGGAATGATTCTCAAGAAATGTACTACAGTTATGTTTTACACTGTTTTCCTAAATGAATCCTATGTTAACTTTATGGATAGAGGCATTTGTACACTATGTTAAAAACATTTGGACACATTAAAGTACTTTTTGGGAGAAACAATGACGTTCACTTTCTTAGTAATTCATACATGAAAGGGTTAAAAAAAAAAAATCATCAAAACTCATCATGTTTCACCTTGACTGGAGTCACTTGTGGTCAATTCAGTTGATTGGATATGAGTTGGAAACATAG
>JAPTYR010000012.1:16047665-16077667 GCA_029814505.1 Siphamia roseigaster
AAAGGTCATGACCTGGGGATGCCTCATGTCATGACATCATAGCTGTCTGGTTAAGGACTGGGGGTGTTCAGGGATATTACCCTACCTGTCGGTTCCGAATGCTAGTTGGCTAGTTTGACTTTAGTGTTATGTCTGATTCAGACATGAAACTCATTAATTCAGTATCTTAAACAGCTTTACATGATTTATCCAATTCCAGTGTTTTCTGAGTTTGTGTTGCTCCATGATCAGCATTTAACTTATTTTTTTCGTTTTGATTTTTCAGTCAGAGACTCTAAATGTGATTACCCAGCTGCTTGTAATGCTATGGAAACCCTGCTGATTCACCGGGACATCCTCAGGACTCCACTATTCGACCAGATTATTGACATGCTGCGCACAGAGCGGGTGAAGCACCAAACATTAACCACCGAATACAATTTTTGGCCTAACATGAAAGGGGTGATATTTTGCTAAACCCAGTTTTACTAGTCTTTTGTACATTTATTTAGGCAAACTAATGGTTTAAAATTTTTCAATTTGACTCCTCCAGGGGCTGCAAAGCTCTTTGTTTATTTTGGCAAAAATGGGAAAACTCATTTTGATTCCTTCTTAATTCAAGCTTATAACTACTGATGTCACAGTCACGACATTTGCACATATAAGTTCAAGACTTGCCGTGAACATTTCTCTGAGTACCCCATAATTATTTGTCACCAGCAGTGATTGTAGTCCATACTGAAAATATGTCCAAACTTTGAACTGATTATCTAAAATGGTCAGTCGGTGGTATTATTAATGAACACAAGTGGCTGAATGGACGGAGAAGCACAGATGACAACCTGGAAGGGGGTAGGGTGCGAAATGGCCCATTTTCATTTAAAGGACAAATGCTGAAAATGGCCTCTGTGGTGTAAAAATAGGGTTGAAGACGCACTTGTGGAGTTTAATTAATGAAGAATTCAGATACAGCCATAGCATTTGCAGTTTATGTAGACCACAGGAAAATGTTTCAATAATTCCATTTATAAAAGCAAAATATCACTCGAATGAATATTTTCACTGCAGCTGATATTCATTCCTCCTTTTCTTTGTCTGTCAACAGGTGAAAATTCACGCAGGTCCTCGGTTTGCTTCCTATCTCACATTCAGCCCCTCAGAGGCCAAGTCCCTGCGAACAGAGTATGGAGAACTGGAGTGCTGTATGGAGGTGGTGGACAGCATGCAGGACGCTGTGGATCATATCCACAAGTACGGCAGCTCACACACAGACGTTATCATCACAGAAAACGGTATGTGCCTGAAGTAAAGGAATGACAGTCACATCTAAAAAGACATAGAATAAGAAGGTTGTGCACTGTCATGTGCCGGAATCAAAACACATGTATCTCAGAATTTTCATCGTATAACTGAACAGCACTTGCAGTTTTCTTGAGTGTTGTCATTTACCACATTTCCTTTGTGGTAGTCTAAGGTGTCTTTCATGTCCTATCTCACTTTAAAATGAGTACAGAGTGAAACTGACTAAGCCCATTTAAAAGTAGGGCTTATTCCTATCAAAAATGATTTTATGCAGTGTTCATCCTAAGGGTATACTGCCTTTGGATAGTATTGAAAATGCTGACAAAATACTTACATAAAGTGCAAAGAAATCCTGCATATCTCTTATTGTAGAGGAGGAAGCGGAAGGTACAAATGCACAGGAAACCTCTCTTCATGTTGACAGAAAAAAAAGTGCAAGCAGCAATATAAAAAAAATTGCTGATTTAATTTGTGCCGATTTCATTTGGACATTGAGGATTATGGAGGCCTACCGTGAAGAATGTGCTGCTGCCACCTAGTGACGACAGAAGGTACTTTGACAATTAACATTTAATGGTTCCGTCTCAGTGAGTCATAAATTTGACTAAAATAATGCTATGATAGTTGAGATGAAAACAAGATGGATGCATTCAGACTGTATCTTGAATAAATAATTCTGAATATAAAATGCAGATTGGGAAATGTATAATAAAGAAATGCGTAAAGGGGTAAATGAATACAGATGGCAATGTTAAAAAATTCTGACTTGGACACATTATTCTGTCACACGAGACTTGGGGTGAAGATTCAGTTGATACATTTTAAACACTTAAAGCACTGGGTGTGTATGTAAAACATGTGTAATAGTAAGAATGAAATTGAGTATCAACCATAAAAGGCAAGTTAATTGATGAAAATCCGTTCAATTGGAGCTACAAAGTTGTAATCCAGTAGCATCATTGAGGTATCATTTCTTTTCAGAGGACACAGCTGAGCAGTTCCTGCAGCAACTGGATAGTGCTTGTGTCTTCTGGAACACCAGCTCCCGGTTTGCTGATGGCTATCGCTTTGGACTTGGTATATAGTGTTTATTTTTTAGTGATCTTTTCCTTATTAATCTTAAAATAGGCGTTTTTTGTTTCCAAGTATGTTCTCTTAAATAGGTATTTTAACAAATTAGTGCTGTTCCCCACTCATCTGCTGTCTTTCTTTCATATCCAGGAGCAGAGGTAGGTATTAGCACAGCCCGTATCCATGCCCGGGGGCCTGTTGGCCTGGAGGGGCTGCTCACCACCAAGTGGGTCCTGAGAGGCGATGGGCATACAGCAGCTGACTTCTCCGAGCATGGCACCATGAAGTACCTTCATGAAAACCTGCCTGTTGGGCAGCTGTTAGCTGGTCAACGGGACAGCAACTAGACCAGAGACACTTGACGAACATGGGCTGGAATGGTTTAGTGTCCACCAGCAGATCCCTAGGGTCTTGTGAGGGGAAAATTACCTCTGAAGCACATGGCAAGACAGATGGCCAGCACACCTACAGTTCATTTTATCAAAACTATGCACCTACAGTTCATTTTATCAAAACTATGCAGTCTGTTGACTTGTACTGTTTTCAAAAACTAAAAATTTGCATTTGTATGAATTCTACCTCATACTTTGAGTTATGTAATGTTATGCAACATTGAAAAAAATTGATGAATTCCAAAACTAAGAAAGAAGGCAGTTGCTTAAAGTGCATAAATATGTATACACAAATGAAGCATGAAGCTTTTAATGCAATCTCAGGTTTTGAAGAATATGATTTTTTTTTTTTTTTTACAACTGACACTAATATGTAAAGTAATACTTTTTAGTATGTCATAATGTATGCATAGGCAATATCAATTAAACTTAATTTATATAAAATAACAAAGGTCATCTCATGACATTTCACATTTAAAACTAGTCAACAGACTCAGTTCAGACACTCAACTGGGTATTAAAGTATATTCCCAGTTCAAAACAAACTTGGTGTTCTCTAATGTAAAAGTTCTTATATCATCTAATATTTTCTCTGTGGATAATTATTAGCAAAGAGCAATCCTCCTCATGAAGACCGTATTACAACAATGGATATCATCCCGTGTTTTTTTTTTTTTTTTTTTTTTTTTGTTCCTTTGATCAACTACACTTATTCTGATTTGCAGAGGCCTGTTTCATTATTTTGCAAACGTGAAATTCTTGCTGTCATTTATATTTTTGCAGAATACAGGTGCTTATTACCTACAGCTTGTCAATTGTGCTGTTTAAATGCGCTCTTTGTTGTAACATCCTTACTCTACATTAAGAAATAAAACAACTGTAAAGTTGCATTTTCTTTTTCCGAATGTGTAAGTATTTTGATTAGACAAGGTGCAGGTCAAAACAATTTTATACATGGAACACAAGCTTGATCTTGATGTACATTTCACCTCCTTGCAGTTAAATTAATGCTCAGTGTGATTAATGACTTACGAATTACCAGAAAATATCAGATTTGCTAAATGGTTGTTACAAGATAAAATGCACTTTTGCCTGGTATCCGTACATTTTATTTACTGTTTTTATTCAAAGTTGCTCTTTTTTTTTTCCATGCTATGCTGCTTCCCTGACTTTTTCCTTGTGGTATGTCTGTCAGAGAAGGAACAGTAATTGACAAGCTGCCTCCTTTAAGCTGGAGGGTAGAACACAACTGCTTTTAAATTAAACCTCTGTACCATTCCAGCCTCTGAGCACCTTTCTGATGTCTTGCAATGCACATTTAAAGATTGGTTTGGGTTGTTTTAACAGCAGTATTGTAGAATAAAAAAAAATGTTGAAAAAGAATATTTGTGTATATTTCCTCCTTTCATTTGATTTTTGGAGTTGAAATGTTGAGGGTTTTTTTTTTTGTTTTGTTTTAACACGTATGTTCATCTCTGTCCTGGCACCAATCTTTCTACTTTCACAAAGAACACAAATTAATGGGGAAAAAAAGTCATACTGATCTGAAAAACAGATGTCTAAAAACGGCCTTTTTAAAGTTGCCCATAGGGGAATTTGCGTTGCTGGAAGTGGGGCAGGGAAGATGGAAGACAATACTATAGAGGTTTAATTATCCAGCCATCAGAAATGAAAAGAGGGAGAAAGAGAACTGAGACTAATAATGAAATCACAGGCTTATGTTCTGAGTTTCTCTGTTTCTTTTTCTTTTCCATCATCTAAAGAATTCATTCTCTAAAACGCGCTACTTACCCTTCAATCAGCCTCCCATCACCAAGTCCAAAGGGTTCAGAGATGAAGAGGGAGACAAAACTCGGATCTCACTCTTTTTGTCCTTTTTATGTGTGAAGCGATTGAAAATATCTAAATGACTTGAGGTAGGAAAGGAACAATTCAGGGACATTGAGTATTGCCTGTTTGATGTATAGTGTTTTATAGAACTACGATTTTTAATATCGCATGCATCAAAGTTGTTTTCTACATTTGCAAATGTTCAGGTTCTATTGTGCTTACGCTGATGTATTATCACTTTACTGCGAAGTAACAGGATATTGTAGCGCTTTTGTTTTAATATTATCGTGTATATATGATCATATTGTGAAATCCCTCAATACACTATAACCCAAGGGTTCTAATTTTACTGTGAAATATTCATATATTAGCAAAATTATTTTCGTATTCAAGAGTATATAAATGCCCACTTAAGTTGTTGTTATTGTCTCATGTTCCACATCTCAGTCAGCTGCTGAAAATGCAAAAAAAAAAAATCCAAACATTTCTCCCAAACTCGTGAAGAAGAAAATTTAAAAAAAAAAAAAAATGTTAACACTATGAGACTGTTGGAGGATGGCCTTGACATAAAAGAACATAGTGATCAGACCACTTCTATGTTTAATGTTACATTTGTGCTCATTTTGTGGTTCCTAAGAGAAATAAAACTAAACTAAGGTCAGATGTCATTGGTAATTATGCACTGTAGACCTCAGAAGGCTATTACCGTTTGTGTGTATAGTTTGCAAGGTCGTGGCCATAGACTTTTTTTTGTTGTTGTGTAAGTTTACTTCTTTCCTGAATTTGACTTATTATTTGAAACCATTGCCCTTTCATGACCTTAAATTAACTTTGAGCTTTTTCATCAGCTTGTGAATTTCCTTTTATATCTTATCAGACTTTGCCCCCAGACCTCAGCCGATCAGATCCCGAGCTGCGCCCTGTTGTTGGTGTGTTGTCTGTTGGGTATTGTTGTCCACAGATATAAAAAGGACGATGAGGGCAAATCACTGGTCTTCTACTGCAAAGCTGACAGTCCTTTAATTGGACATTACTCAAGGCCAAAACTCATATTTCTTGTTGTGCTTGATCTTAAGAGACTCTCAAATGTACTCCCCACTGGGGTAAAAAATTTTTTTTAATCAATAATTAATAGTCAAAGTTATTTATTCATGTGTATCTTTGCCAATTACGCAGCATCTAATTAACAATTTCAATAATTGATATTTATTTCTGAAAGGGCTCAGTATCTTGGGTTGATGAAATATGCATGAGCAGGGATGTGGACTGGGTTTTGTTTTTTGTTCTGAGAGAGCTTGATGCTTGGGGCTAATACCAGGCCACTTTGACTCCAACTCTTTGAGTTGGCACTGGCCCTGTGATGTGGATCTAATATGGGCATCTTTCATGGACCCAAAGCGCTTACTCTGTACCATGTGATCTCATAAAGACTCCTACATGCCCATCCTCAGATAGCCTTTTTCTGGTCTTTAATATTGTACTTCAAAGAAAAGCCTCTGTTTCCTTGATAATATTTCTTTGTGTATGTGGAATGTCGATATCATGGCAAACTGTAGAAACTCTTGGTCTTGCTAGGACCTCGTTGGTTATACTTCAACATCTAACTCTGTGGCCTGATGAAACTAAAGTTCAATCACCATACTAAAAAAGAAAAATCTCCCTTAGATTTATGACAAGCCATATCCCCCTGATCTTTTGATAGTGACAGCTGTAGTAGTCAGTAGAAAATTAACAAAGGCTCCCTTTAGTTGACTTTCATCAAATTTTCGTTTATTGTGATTCCATTAGGACAGAGGGTTAGGGACCGGCGAGGAAAACCATTTTGCAATGGGACGACCAAAGCAAAAATACCATCACTATTTACTGTGATCGTTGCTTGAGCACAGAGCTGAGGAGAAACTTTACACAACAGTGCAAAAGCAACCCAACAAAACCAACCCCTACATAAAACACCTAAACCCCCATCATTAAAATTTATGATTTCAGGTTAGGACAGCACAGTGTTGAGACCACACTGAAACAGTGCAGGCATCAGGGAAACAAGAGGGGTAAAAGCATAACTGTGGGGTAAAAAAAAAAGAAGCTAGGAATCAGTTGAGCTCAGTGACACGTCTCAGCGAGCCAAAGGTAGAGTTGGCACTTCCCCACTCAATGTGCCTCCTGTACTCGCCAGGACGCAAGAAGTATTGGCGTCCCCTGTAATTGGGGTGTTCATGCAGAATCCAGTAGCCCTCCATGACATTCAAAGAGGAGATGTCACGGGTGTGGAAACGCTCGTTCAGGTCTGGGCAGTCATCATTTAGCTCCAAGTTCTGGCCTGTGAAGTCAGACCGCTCAAAGATCTTCATCCTGTAGTTTCCGTTGTACTAGAGGGAAGAAAGGACGATGGAAAATAAGATGATGGGTGATGAGGTAGTGATGTTTAAAGATCAAGTCACTGCACTCAAGAAGTTTAATAGTCTACATTCTGATTTTAATGTCTCCCTTTTGTATTTTGTTGAACCAGAAAGTTATTTAAAGGCAGCCACAGGTTCTGGCACTGAGTGGTGAAAACAGTGCAACCAGGCTTGAGAACTGAATGATCTCTAAATGGCACTTGAACAAAAAAACTTTTTGTGGGCACAGTGTTGCAAGCATAGGGCATCAGTTAAAACTCACAGGTGGCACCATACGGCAGGAGCGGATACAGTCATTGAAGCCTGCCCAGCGCTGGTAGTCCTGGTACTCGCCCTTGTGCAGCATGTACTGGTAACCAGCGTAATTGGGCTTCTCATAGGCCACCCAACAACCACTCTCCACCCTTATTGAGTTACAGCGAGAGAAGAAGTTTTGCATCTCCGGACAGTCACCACTGCACTCATAGTGACGACCCTGGAAGTTCCTGTCTTCATAAAAGATAATCTGCACAACAGATTAATGTGTTATTACCACAGGGCTATGCAAAAGACAAACCTTATGAATTGTTAAATCGCTTCTAGTTGTCTATGCTCTTTTAAAAAGACAAATGTCTGCATGTTAGTCTGGCTGTTTTTCTTGTAACACATTTAACAACTCGGCACCAGGTTTTTAAGTTAACTTTATCTAACAAAGTTCTTGCATAAAGTACTAGTCAATCATATTTTCTTTTCTGCTTTTGAAACAAGTGAGGCTTTGTGTATAACAAAAATATTCGAAAAGATGTAGCAGAAGCAAAGTTATAGAAGAGTTTGTGGTTGATTTTTATAGCAAAAATAAGTCTTCAGTATTTTTTTATTTCCAATTGAAGCATTACCTTAGTTTTATAAACATAAAAATATAGTTTTTGTTTTGCCTCTTTTATTTCTTAAACCTTTTGAGTCTTTGCAGTATGAAGGACTGAACTTATACACACTATTGCAGAAATTCTAAATCAATTCTTTTATCTACTAAGCTACATGAACTCATTTTTTATGATTTTAAATCAACTGGACTATAATTATTGTGTCCAGGATAAATGATCTGTTTCTCAGTGGCTCTTTAGCATTTCTAAATGGAACTAACATTTCAGAATAATTCATCCATTTGATACACATGACCATTTAAACACACATAAAATATCAGAGTTCCTATTAAGAGTACATATCTGAAATTGTGTCCTTACCTTGCCCATTGTAACTGTGTTAAACTCAGTCCAGACCAGTTACTGGGCTGAACCAGACCTCTTTATAGACCCTGCAGGGATCAGGGCTTTGCAAATGACAAAGCTTTGTCGTGTCAGCACAGTGTACTCTATAGAGTGCAGAACACTATAGGCCTGTAAGCTGCAGCAGCTGCTTTGTCTCTGTCAAAGCTCTGCTTGTCTATGGAAAATACTGTACAACTGCACTTTCTCAAATGGCCTCAAAAAAAGTTGCAACATCTGCCTTTATTGGGATGAATGCCAGAAACCTACATGACGTCTATGCGGATAATGTACTGGTAGTACTAAGGATTGAGGTGTTTGATACCACACTATGCCATTCGACAGTAACCTGAGCTAGTAGTTTAGCAAAGACTTTAAGCTGGAAGTAAATCTGATGCGAGACCACAGAAAAACCTTGTGTTTCAGAATTAGTATTTACATGTATGTTCTTACTTAAAAAATAATAAAATAAAAACTCAAGAGAATTTTATTTCAAAATCATTCTTTAATGTTCATTTGAGCAGAGGTGCAGTTTACATCATAGTCCTCATCCTTCTGAAAGAGCCCACCATGGGGTTGTGGCAGCCCCAGTCACCGCAGGCCCTGTACTCTCCAGGGCGCAGGAAATACTGGCGTCCCCTGTAGTTAGGGTGCTCATAGAAGATCCAGTAGCCCTCCATGATGTTGCAGGAATAAATGTCACGGAAGCGGAAGCGGTCATACACGTTGGGGCAGTCGTCCATGAACTCCATTGTGTGTCCCATCATGTCAGGCCTGTTGTAGATTCTCATCCTGTAGGATCCCCTGTACTGTATTTTGGAAGTAATTGGAACACGATTATTATTCCACTTTCGTAGGTGTGAACACAAGAGAGCACTTTAAGAGCTTTCAGCCCAGAGCTGATCGCTTTGAATTCCAGACAGTACTCAGTTTCCTTAAGTAAGTAACCACACATGAGATTGAGCAACAACTCTTTGGGAACACAATAGAATTAGATTTTTTTTTCTTCCTTAAACTGCCAGAAACACTCAGTGTAACTAACAGAATTAGAATGGAGACACCAAGTCTTATGGGGGGTGTATGATATTCCTTTTAAAGGCTGACTAGGTCTCCTTGTGGGCCTTGCAACAGACACTTTTATGCTATGACCTGCCTGACTATTTGTAAATGACATCAAAAGCCCAATGATTGACACCCATTTCTAAAGCACTATTTGATGTACAAGGTGAGTGGTGGGGGTTTGCGGGGACTACCAATTCTATCTGTCCGTTTGATTGACTTACAGGTGGGAACATCTGGCAGGAGCGGATGCAGTTGTTGAAGCCCATCCAGCAGTGGTAGTCAGGGTACTCGCCAGGACCCATGATGTACTGGTAGCCCATGTAGTAAGGCTTCTCATAGGTCACCCAGTGACCGCCACTGACACGGATGGAGTTGCAGCAGTTGAAGTGCCTGAAGGTGTCCATGCAGTCGCTGCTGCACTCCCAGTGGCGGCCCTGGAAGTTGCGGCCTTCATAGAAGATAATCTTGAATGGGAAAGAGACAGAGGCAAAATCACTCAAGTTAGTGTTGCAGTACCTATAGATGGTCTGTAGGGGACACTGCTCTCCCTGTAAAAAAAACAACGTATTTTTCTTTCTCATGGGTCCTTCATATCCACAAGCCTTTCCAGTCTGCTCTGTATTTGTATATTGTCCTGAATGCTTTATGAAAATCATGGCAATCAACAAAATATTTAAGCCGTCCCATTGTATTTGAGCATGAGGTTTTCAAATTTAAGGAACTAATACTTTCCATTCAAATGCACGAATATACTGTTTAGAATATATGGGAACTCTAGAGATGTTTTCCCTATACATGATAAAGCTGTGGAGTTTTCACCCACCAAAAAACCCTAATACGTCACAATCTAATTTTGTTCAACAGGTTTTTAACCACATGAGTCGTTATAGCTATTTTACTATGTGTTAGCTTCCTGGTCTCAGTCACACAGTTCCAAATTATGCCATTTTTCATCATTCACAATTTCCTGAAAACTGTTACCATGTCGTATGTGGGGTCATACCTTTCCCATGGTTGCAGGGCTGTGAATGTTTGCGCACCGTAGACCTGCACACACTTGCAGGTCCTTTTATACTCTCCCACTGACGTTGAGGCCTCTGACACGTCAGGAACTACTACTCTTTACCTTTTCAGATGCTAACCACTGTTTCCATTGTCTGGCAGGCCATGGTTAACTTATCTCCTGTCTGCTAGAGTTTACCTATAGAATTGGCACCCCCTCTGCCAAAAATGACCTGCATACAAGTGCTATTTTGTGTTTGTATGACCCTTGTTCAGCCATGACCTTGTGATGCAGCCTTTTGAAATGTCAAACAAAGGCCTTTAGGTATGTGGCCCCCCAGTAACAAAGCATTTAAAGTGTACAGTGGGTTAGGTCATTTTTTGGGGGGGAATGTCCAAACTAGTACTTAACCAGGTCATGACTTTCATTTCATTCTTGCTGCAACAAAAAAAGTTACTATCAGTTTAGTGGCGTTCAGTTGTCAAGTGGTGCATTCCATAAAGTGGCACAGGTTAAAATATAAATGTTGGTGAATTCCTTTTCTAGTAATTGAAGCTGATGCCATGGACAGAGTGTTGCTTTTCTGTTGATATAATCTACAGTGATCTGTTGTCTCTTTCTGCTTCCATAGCCTGCAGTTGTACTATGATGCCAGACGGGACTGGTCTGTTTGCAGATGTACAGACAGAACTGCTCCGTTTATGTGTATGTGTAATATAAAAGAAGGGGTTTAGGGCATCTGTGTGTTTGAATTGTTGTATAAAGTGATGGCTGTTTGGACTTGAGTCTTTGGCTTGTAAGCATAGCCCAGAGCTGAAGGGGAAAAGGCCAGAAAGAGTTGCCGCCATGCATTGTGTTCCCAAAGCCCAGCTGATGCCAGAAAGGTCAGTCTCATCCTTTAGCCTTTCATCAGGATAAAGAGCCTGTGCCCCCTCTCCACTTTGTGTGTTTTTTGCAGCTTCAACTCTGTTAAAAGTGAAATGTTTTCAGAAAACACAATAGCCATTATGTTCCTGGGTAAAAACACAGCTACTCTGCCATAGTATATCCACAGCCATATGTGACACTGTTTCAGTGTTAAGGAACGGCGTTGATAAGCTTTTGCTTCTTTGATCATTCATTGACTTGAAACTCTCATAGGCTTCAATAGGTTTCATGTTTGAAGCTTTGCTCTTTTTCTATGACATAAGTAGATCATTGATATCCTTTCATCACACCGTGCCGTGTAATTGCAGCAGATTATCAGCTGGGATGTTTTGTTTTGCAACTTTCTAGAGCAAATATTTACTCAGAGAAAATGTTTTATCAGAACATATAAAGAACAACTGTTTAGATTTCTCTCATATGTTGGTTCACTCATTAACCAGTTCTTTTATCTTAGTTATTAAATGCAAATTCTTTTCACTCAGTCTAGATGCAAAAGGTCAGAAGAGTGACAGGAAACACGTACTTTGGGTAGAAAACTGTGATAGAGTTGCTCTGTTTTGAGCAGGAGTCTACCAACTTCAAATCTGTTGTTGTGTAACTTAGCCTGACCTTTGACCTTTATATTGAGGCTTATTGTAAAGGTGCAAAACAATGTCAAACTTCACCCCCCCCTAAAATGCCACCAACATTGTTCTGGTTTTCATCACTCCGAAGGATCGACTAACCCTAACTCATTAGCTGAGACCCTGGCTCTCTCCGTCTCTGTGGCTTCCAGAGGGGAACCTTGTTTCACAGGCTTCTCAAATGATCATCTTTAGCTTTTCTACAAGACATCTCCTCCCCACCCAGAAGGGAAAGTAACATCACAGAGGCCCTTGCCTGCTTTCTCAGTTCCCCCTGGAGGAGAAGAAAGCTACCCGCTGTGGAGCATTCCACTCTTCATCTCGGAATGATGGAAGAAAAGGAAAGGAGAAGGGAACAGAGTGTGGGGCTAGATTTCGAGCTCCATTGTGTCCGAGGATCTCATTGTGCAATCTGTGTAATCGCACGGGAGATGATGACACAATCAGCCCGCAGAATGACTGTCATTTGGGGACCTCTGTGATTGATGTGCACCCCACAGAGATAGGAGAAACTTTGACAGATAGCTACCCCAGCAGTAGTTAACTTGCAACCTTTTTCATCTCCCAGTCTTCCAAGAGAGAAACCTATTCGTGTAGCTGATACCTAATTAGAATGTGAATGTGCAATTCACTCAGTAAAACACATTTCAGGTCAGGGGAGACATCTTTCAATTCATAACAAATCATGTTCCCTTAATCCAAACTGTGGTCTCTCTGACCCTGGTATATACAATGAGTCTCACCCCTGAAATGTTGTAGGGAGAGATAGGAAAGCAGGCGTGCTTTCAGCAGCTCCAATGTGCTCTTTCACTGAACAGTCATTACAAAAACACTATGTTGCTGAGGTGTAAACAAGGGGGTCTATGCGAGTTTTGCTCCTGAGAACTGGCTAATCTGGTGCTGAAAATGTGGTATGATCGGAAAGCGGTCGCCAAAAAGCCTTGCACGCCGGGAGGAGAATGAGGACCTCTCTTTTGCTGAGAGATCATCCTCTCCATTCTTTCTGTCAGAAAATCTCCAGGCATCCTCCCTCTCTTGTCCCTGCCAGCGCTCAGGCTCTATCGGGATTGCCAGACGCAGGAGCCACTATGAGCCTGTGCCAGGGCCAGGATTTACCGCGATGCGTCTGATGTGCTCCATCTTTTTGCTGGGGGATAATTAAAAGAGGAAATGGTGTTGGAAGAACAGTGGAAAAGCAGGAGGAGGGGGCTTGGACTGAGCAAATGGATGCAGCTGTCAATTATGTTGAGTTGTTGATATGTTGTTTGTTTTGTGGTCTCTGCGATTTTCTGTTGAACTGTTCCCCATCAGGATTTAGTTTTAAAGTTTGTTGTAAATCTAAACTCCCTGCATGTAATGTATGTAATTAAAAATCACTTAGGCTAACTAAGAACTACTCTTAGGAATGAAATCACCATGATGATTTTCTTTTATTTTGATTGCGATGGCCTGCAGGTGATTGTTGAAGTTTAGCTCCAAAAGTGATTGCGTTGTACGTCTAAGATTCTACCTTTTTAATAGATTTTCTTAAAGAAAACATCATCATCATTATTCTACTTTTTGCACATTCACTTTACACATTCCTCTTTAAATATTTAAGAAAAAAAATCTTCCTTTCTCCAGCCTTTTAATGTTCAGAAATTGAAGTTAAGGTGGGTCGAACAAACAACCAAATTCTCGTTGTGATATTTTCCTCAAGACACAGCAGTCACCAGAAACTGTCTTTCTAGAAACTTTGACTGCTCAAAGCATTCAAACATCTGTCTTGATTTGTCTAAATCGATTTGCAATGCTCCACCATACAGCATGACCTAAACTCTATGAAAAGCAGGACAACTCCTTCGTCTCTCAGCAGACACACTTGGGGGAAATGATGGCTTTTAGTTGATCTCACTCCTCATCTCCACACTCTGTTTTGACGTGGCATGTCTCCCATGCCCCAAAGCTTTAAAGGTTTAAAGAGCAACTTTTCACCCTGTAATCCAGGTGCCTTTCAAACAAGTCACGCTGTTTACTGACACATGACAAAAAGTTCAACCTTCTCTCATCTCTGCTTACAAGACTGTAACTCACCTCAGAGCCTGGTAGTCATTCCTCCTGAGCGCCCTGAACAAACAGAGCCTCAGTGAGAAGGGGCCCCTGCCTTTCACCTCTCACTAAATTTGTAATCAGATGTGATGCTGTTGTTCACTTCTTCAAATTTGTCATCAAAGCAAATGTGTTCTGACAACAGCTAGTGACAAGTGCACCAGAGGAGAGGCAGCAAATCAGCTTTTTCACACCGCATATCAATTATTGATCATGTTGCCCACCCCCACCCCCACACTCTTGCTACCCCAGCAAGTACACCTTGTGATAATGAAATACATCAATTTAAAAAATAAATAATGAACTGGGGTCGACTCTATTGTTGCAAAGCTTTAAGAGCTTGATTGACTGCCTGCACATTTTCCTGGTTGGCAGTCAGGAGATCAAAGAAGGGCTCCTCTTATTGCCCAAGGCCACTTGCAATTTATTTAGAGGAGCTGTGCTGCTGTCCCAGCAGGTAACATTATTGGGCAGAGACACTCAGGATAATCATTGCTTTGAGGTGCTTCTCAAATCCCACCTCTTACTGACACTATCATCCATGTGCAAAAATACACGCATATGATTTACAAAATCTCTTCCTTATTATACTAAATTAAGCTATGAATAAGGGATAGTGTAGTGATATGTATCAGCCCAAATTCAACCTTAATAGATTGGGTTTGACTACATTTATCAAGATTAATTGAATTGGATTTTTTTCCCTCAAAAAATGGATTGATGTTTGATTTTCATACAAGTAATTGGAGTCTAACTCACTCTATTAATCAAACAGTATTCTCACCGAGCAAAACCTTCACAGTTGTGAACACTATATATGCTAAAGTACGAGGATGCATAATATTCAAAAGGTTTGATGTGGCTTATTACTCAGTTACATTATTGAGTAAATTACATTCTTTATAATTCAGGCTTTGCTATCATAATATATTGCTTGGATTTTTTTGTTTTGTTTTGTTTTTTTTGCAAGTAAATTAACATATATAAAGAGACTGTGATATTGGCATGGTTTACTTTTTCCCCCTGTTTTTTGTTTGATAGCTAACACTTTTACTTTCACATAAAGCTCATTAAACAAATCATTGCTCTAACTGAGTAAATTTAAAATTGTATGCATTTTTTAATAAAAATTTTTTTTACAACATTGTGGCTTATCACGTCAGTACATTTTGTCTTTTTCAACCTAACTGTATCTCTCTCACTGAAAGTGGAACATGTTTTAATACAGTAGGTAACAATTAAACAATTTTAAAATTAAGGAAGTTTTAGTGTTATGAGGATCCTCTCTACCCTACTACACCATGAGCTGAATATATTTATGTAAATTATTGTGATTTATCTTATTTGACAGAAAGGTGTTGGGAATTTGCAGATACAACGCGCTGATTACAATGCATAAAATACCTGTCTTTTAAGCCCCGCTTCATAAAAAGAACATCTTGTGTAAAAAAAAAAAAAAAGTGGTGTTTATATTTAGAAATAGATGTTAATTGGGATTGTTATTTAGATATTCCAGATGTTGACATCAATTTACAAGATTAATTAAAATATATGAAATCAAAGCTGTAAAAACAAACTAACATATTTTGTTTCGTTCTCTTGGAATAGATAGATATATACAGAACAGAATTTATAGATACCAACATCATCAAAAGTCTTTTTTCTAAAATGACAATTACTTCTCGGTCTTTTTTTCTACCCATTGTATCTCTGATATCTGAGTTAAGGAAATAGTCATATTTAGCTTTATCTAAATCTATTTCCTAAACTTTTTGTTGAGTAGAATGTATATTTGTTCTCTGCGGTAGAATTGGTAAATTCCAGCAGCTCTCAGTTTGTCTTCGCAGTTGGCCAGTTTCAGTAGATATCTCAGTTAATTTGCCAAACAGATCCAAGCACTAGAGGGCACTAGAAGCCAAAGCATTGGCTGCCTGCAGGATGACTGTTTTAAGGTCTTTAAACCAGAGCCATATCTCTGAGCAGTTTGTATGCGTTTGTTAGCTTGCATGTATACATAAGTAAGTATGGAAATAAGCTTCGACACACATGTATATAGATATGAGGTAGACAATGGCACACATTCATGTCAGGCTTGATAGGGGACACACCGTATGGATCTCTGTGTGTTTGTGTTAGTGCCATGGTGCCTGACTGTACTGAAGCCTATCAGGGCTCAGACATAGTTTTACCAGGGGAGAAGTAAAAAAAAACAAAAACAAAAAAACACAGGCACTAACAGGCTGACATGACCTGTGTCCCAGCACACATGCTGTTTGTCCACTTGTTTGTAGAACGAACACACACATTTGGTCCGCACACTAAAACACACTGCAGCGTTAGAGTTGTTTTTAGAATGCCAGTTTCAAACAAACTTAAAACTAGTGAGACACACATATACTGTACAGACACACACACAGCACGGCCAAACAAAGTCTGAGACAGACAATGAACAGTTAGCTTTGTAGCAGTTACAAGCCAGTGTGTGTAGTGTGTGTGTATTTGAACTGCAGATGTGGATGCTGACTGAAGGATCAGTGCACACACTGCAGGACTGCAGAGATGGCAGTTCTCCCATAGGGTCTGGCACAGCCTGGGCCTTTGTGTTGTACCCCATTTACACTGTTCATTTAGCCATGTTGAAGAGGTGGCGGTGGTCTGCGCCTGTGTGTTGAGCGGGTGATCATTTGAAAGTACATCCTCAAGCCTGTGTGAGCACATTGAATGCCGTATGCCATTTGTTTGCTTGTGGGTGAAGGTTTGCAGATAGAGGTTTTACAAAGATTTCATCCTCTCTCATACTGGAAAGCCCAGAAAGAATCTAAATTGAGTTGTCATTTTTTTTTTTTTGGTCAGTACTGAAAGAAACGCATCTTAGATTTATGAATTCGACAGAAAAGGCTTATCTTGGTGGCAAGCACTGGTTTCCATTTCTACTGGGAATTAATTGCACGACCATGAAGCAAAGGTATGCGAGATGGAATCAAAAATGTTATTAACATTTCTGCACAGTTGTTTTGTGCTGAAGGATAGGGTAGTGAGATGCATAAGAGGCATGACTTGATCTGAGTGGGGCCTCAGAGGAGCCAGGAGAGAGACTCTCTGTCCCTGGACTGCTGTGAGAACAGGCCTACTGTAGAGTCCCTGGAAGACCGAAAGCTCCACTCAGGGGAGTTTCAACCAAATTAAAAAACAATGATCCTCCAAGGGAGAATCTAATGCCAATTCCCATCATCAAGACCCACATTCTTCACGGTTTTGCTTTTAACTTTTGTTTTTTTTTTCTTCCCCTCTCTGTCTCTAACTCTCTCTCTTTTCCCTCTGCACTGTTGTTTTCTAGTTTGTTTTCCACCCGTACTCCTCTGGCTGTCGCCGAGCGCTACAGCCACTTTCAAAGGCTCGGCTGTCACGCGCCGCCTTTGAGTCCCGTTTGAAATTTTAACGTACATGTTGTCAGGGTGCCGTCAGGAGTGATTGACAGGTCCGTCCCAGAGCAACACCGGGCTTGGCAGGCTGGCTGTCTTTTGTCAGAGGCAGCTGAGGAGAAGCAACAAAGGAAAGGAGCAGAGGAGGAAAAAACATACATAAATAAAACAAAACTGCTCTTACCCATTTCTCAATAAAGACTAAATTAGATTAATCTTAAGGCAGAGCAAGGCAGGCAGGCAGTTGTGCAAAAAGACTTGATATTTTCTCTGGCTTTGTTCCCTGCCATTGATGCACAGCTTAGACACCCTCTCAACAGGACACCAAAGGCAGCACAGCAAGAGTTGTATAAAGAGCCAGCTGTACATATTAATGTTCATTATCACCTTCCTTCACTGCAGAGAAATTCCAAAGTACAGAGTTTGTCCTGGACCCACCTGCTTTTAAAATGTAGATGTGATGTTTGTGGCCTTGTGAGTCGCCCAGCTTTAAATAAACACTGCAGAAAAGACTCCAAAATCCACCTCACTGCGAATATGATGACGATTATATTTCTGTCTAAAGCGAATTAAGGAGAAATTCTATGAAGGCAGAAAACAAAGCTATGATATTGTTGCCGTGTACATGTTTTTGATACTGAGAATTCACCAGCAGCAGATTCAGGGATACAGTATTTTTGTCACAACTCACCTATCAGCCCCCCTGGTGCGATTCATTCGCTTATAGGAGAGTGACAAAAAAAAAAAAAAAAAACCTCTGCTCCATCACCATCACCAGGATTTTTCTCAAGCAAGCATAAACCAAAAAAAAATGTTTATGCTGTAGTTTATACTTGATTGAGTGCATATTTTGATTATACTTATTTTGTAATTAACATTTTCAGCACATTATGAATATTGTAATTATTCTTATCATTTTATTCTGAATAGAGCGTCGGGTCATCATCAGCGCTAAGGCCAGAGTCTGTAAAAATACTCAATCTCTGCTGGTTCCAGGCTGATCTCTGCCCTCACTGTGCAGAAAGCATAAAGATACTCTGTTTATATATATATATATATATAATGGGAATAGAAATGTAGGCTTATATTAAAGTTGTGAAAAAGTGCTGTATTTGAACATTCCAATAGAACAGTAATGATTGATGCTACGGTGTACATGAAAATGAGGTCATTAACAAGTCTCACTGGTTTGAAAATCAAGTGCAGTGCTGTCCCATCTCCCTTTTTTTACAAGTGCTGCTCTGTGTGAAGGGAGTTGAACATCAGCGACAGGAACTAGTACACCAAAATACAACTGTACGTCGAGTGTTAAGCAAGCTTTTCTTGTCAGTCTGGGCTGATAATTACAATGTGAAAACTGTGCAGGCCA
Organism: Siphamia roseigaster; assembly: GCA_029814505.1. NCBI lineage: Eukaryota > Metazoa > Chordata > Actinopteri > Kurtiformes > Apogonidae > Siphamia > Siphamia roseigaster. Next base: position 16,066,374 of record JAPTYR010000012.1, read on the forward strand.
TACTGAGATGTAGACATGAACCAGAGGAGCAAGATGTGACACAGAAAGACCTTGAAGCAATTTTGTATCTAAAAGTGACCATGAATTGAGGGAAGTGTCAGTTTTTGTGAGGGATACTTGGGGTGGCTTCATTTTGACGGGTAATACAGGAAATCTCTTTTTTTAGATATTGTATAAATGTTAGACTTTGTCCTCTGAGCCATGTTGCACCTCACCACGTAAATAACTCTGTGGAATTGGTTATTTTTACTGATCCGTCTATTTCAGCTGTAGACACCTTGTGTCAACAACTATGGATTTGAATCAGAGGGAAAAGTGTAAGCCTTGTAAAGAGCAAGGGTTTTGCTTGGGTGGAGTACCGCACATGATGGGATGAGTGACTTCCACTCAGCTGCTGAAAGGTTAGGCTTTTCCTTCTGCTGAGATCCTTTTAAAAGAAAACATGTCTGCAGTTTGATAACTGCTTGACATTTGACAGTCTTTTCAGACCAATCAGACAAGTTTTTTTTTCTCTTTTATGTTAGCCGTCTCACGAAGTAGCAACAAGGAAAAAAAACATACAGCATTGTCACTTTTCTCAAGCCTTTCAAAGGCAGTCTTTCGCCACAGCTATCAACATCTGATACCACTGGTGCTGTGCTCTTTTTTCTCTTATTTTTGTTTACTTTTTTTTTTCCCTTTTTGGCCTAACCTACTCTGCTGAGAACTCATCGCTGCCATCAGAGCTGAAATCACTTTCCAGTGTCAAAAATGTCACCCACCTAACCTTATTCCAGTGTTGCCACAACGTGAACCTTCTCCTCTCCACATCTCTACAGTTCTCAGAAATAGCTCAGCTGGGCTGCACTGAAGCACTCTGTTTTGTTCTCTGTGGGGCATTGTCGCTATATCTTTCTTTATAGTTTCAGAATGTGTTCTACTGTAAATTATCAACTGTATGTTATCTTGGAGGAAAAGCGAAGAGCAAGAGGGAAGCAACAAAGCCACCAGTCTCTCTGGTTACATAATTCATGTCAGCCATATTCAAATAAAATTTATCACATTGTCAATCATTGAGGAGCAAACGTGTGTGTGGATGTGCATGTGTGTGTCTGCAAGAGCACAGATAACTCTGAAGTGATAAATTAATAACGTCCTACCATGGGAGCATGTGAATGAGCATGTTTAGTCATTCTGTTTGACAACAGAAGGAAACGGCCTATTCCGTGGGGTAGAAATCAAATTTCACACTTTTCATAGATATTGTTCCCTCCTCCAAATGTTTAAAATATAGCCTAGCACAGGCAGGGGAAGTGGCTCAAACAGTTACTTCTCGCTGTAGTAACTTTTGTTTGGCCATAAACCAGGAGAAAATCTTGCAAGAAGAAAAATCGTACATGGTCTGAATGTCCTTGGTTTTAGATAGAATTGTTTATTGGGGCAAACACTGGTTGTAACTTCTGAATAAGTTAGAGAACCTTGAGGAAAAAAGGTAGCACAGTCTGCTTGTATTTTTCTTTTCAATTATCTTTCCTGAAAGACATTTCAAACAAATAATCGCACAGAATAATTTCCCTTGGTAAGTCTGTTTTATGTACAACTTTAAATGCTCTGTAGAGATTATTTCTGATCATGACTTAATAACTGAAGTGTGAACAATTACAAACACTAACAACAAATTCTGTGACAGATTTAATAAAAAATTTACGCAAAACAATGACTTGCACATGGCCTCAAAACCAACACCAAACTACCAGCCACCCCACACCTGCTTAGCATTAAACTGTGCTTCTTTATGATCTGTCTATTGAGGAAGCTCTCTGAATGCATAGGTTTGAACATGTGAGGAGTGACTGATTAAAAAAAAAAAAAAAAAAGAGAGAGAGAGAGAGAGACGGAGAAACTCACACTGATTTCATCTCTGAAGTCAGCCAGCCAGGTGTCGAGTGTTTGGGAGATATCGTTTGAAAAACTTGTGAGAGATGGAGAGAGGGAGTGACTGATTGAGACTCTTGAGCGGTTATGTGCAAGAACAATGTGCCACAGATAAACAAGCCCTCACATCTCAGACTGGAAGTCTAAAATGTTGAGCGTTTGAAACATTTAAAAGAAAAAAAATAAGATGAGCCTCCCTCTCATCGGCATAAAAAGCATGCGTTTGCAGCATGTGTATGGACGCAGACAGCCTACCACCATATGCACCCTCTACCTACTCCATTCTGTCCTGCTTCGCACAAGCGCACCAATAGAAGCACCGCTGCTGTCTAAACGGAGCTATGCCAAACAACTCATTCTCTCTTCCCCTTTCGTTTCCTTTTGTGTAGGGCCAATCTGACCCCTGTCTTGCACCAGGTGTGCATTTCCTTGATCCCGTTCTCCTTCAACCCTCCCCTTCATATTTACACCCCTGCCGCCCGCAATGAATGATTCACTTGGAGAGCCTCCCTTCCTCCATCAGAAAGCTTTGCAAGTATACACTACAGCCCAGCCTCCATTTCTCTGATCTCACTATGTTGTGTAACGCTTGAAAAACCCTTGCGTTCTCGTACTTGTTTCTTTTTTTTTTTTTTTTCCACGCTCTCTCTCTTGCTCTTTCTCTGAGTTACATTCAGTATTGACTGTTTATGCTTTTTAATGTTGTGGAGAGGGCCCGGGGCTTGCGGATGGGGGAACAGCGCTCTTCTTGACACACTTACGCCCCCGTAGTGAACTCTAGCTCCCAGCACTCTAGCAAGTACACAGACCTTCTTCTTTTTCCTCTCCCTCCCTTCCCTGTCTCTTTCGCTCCCTCTTTCTTTCTACAACTGGGAGCTCTTCTGAACATCAGCACCCCGTGTTGCTCCACTCCAAAAGATCACCTTATGGAAGATTAAGATGCTCAAATGCTCAAGCAAAATATTTACACAATAACCCTCCTTTTTTGCATCAAAGCCGAGGCAGAGAAGTTGAGTGGAGTGATCTCGGGGGGGGTGTGAAAGGGCGTCAGAGAGTGCAACAGTCACCTCTGAGCAGAGAAGACCTCGGTCAAACCTGACAGGGAACAAAAGTGATCTCTCCATCTTTAGGTCCACCGTGTGTCTTCCATCTGTCAGCCCACCTTCAGATCCCCTTTTGACTCATACTCTCTTTCACGCACTTACTTTACCGATCGATGGACTGAAATCTCGCCAGCCCAGTTGTGATGAGAAATGACTACCACAGAAGATGCTTAATATGAACATGCAGACTTTTAATAGTTATTTGTCTGCTGGTATATTTAACTCGCTCTTTCTCTTATCTGTCTGCCAGAATATATTTCTTCCTTCGTCAAGGCGGCCTCATTTTGTGTGGGTATTCTCAGTAGAACAGAGTAGAAATAAACTCAACGTATACAATAAGCCAGACCAGGGAGCCATTTGTTGACTGTTGTAGGCAGTATAGGTCAGGCAAGTGTCTTAAATAAGTCTCTCCCTCTGCATGGCTACACAAGAGAAGGAATCTCAATTCAACGCCAACTGTCATTGCATGCCTCCAGCTAATATAGAACGACAGCTAACTGCTCGCTGAAAGGGCCGGTGTCTGCTCTTTGTGCCGATTCTGATACTTGCGATGGCCATCTTAACAGTCTTAGTTGAATGTGGGCAGCTCATGTATTATCAGTGGATTTTCTTGTGTGTCCCTGCTGCTTTGATATCTAGTGATTGACTCCTCACTGGCATTTTCATGAAAAAAAGGAAACTTCAAGTCCCGTTCATCTTTCAAGTCCTGTTCATCTGCTTAAAGAGCATTTCATGGTCAAAAATTGCCTCTTGTTCTAGAGGCAGCCACTAATAGAGTCAGTTTGAAGGCTGTTTGGAGTGTGTTTAATGAACACTGGTACACAGTCAGATCCATCAGCGCTGCCTCTTTGGCGGTGACAACCAGATCCTGTAATGTCGATGTTTGGAGATAATGCTACAAATTAAACAAGCACATCTGTCCTATTGTGCCCACAAGGGAATATACATTACAGTTCATGAAACAATGAAATACAACTCCATCCCAACATGTGACCAGATAGATAGCTCTGATAAGAAACACTAAACGGGATTCTAACGTGAAAAAAGCCAGGGTCTGTTTCTACTCCTTAATCACAGAGCCCAGTGACAGACCAAAGAGGATGCTTTCACCGTCAGACAAAGAAAGAGAAAGGCTGAATCTGTGGTGGCTAGTGGAGGAGGGGGACAGTGCCCCCCCCCCCCCATATATCCCCTGAACCCCTCCCTTTTCAACCAAAGGAAGACATCATTATGAGTAAATGACATGAGGCGGTTGGTTCTGTTCCACTTCTGGCCCCCCAAGGACTCTTTTGCCCCACTGTGTTGCCTGTTCCCATCCTGCTTTGCTGCTGGCCACAGGCCTTCAGAAGCTCCGGCTCAGGCTGCAACTCAAAGAGATGGACGCTCGCACATTATTGATTGGACACTCGATAAAAGGTCATGGGGGCCCTCCTCTGCTGTGGGGTCCAGCGCTGTGAATAAGCCCCTCTCCATCCGCTTTGCCTACAAACACCCACCACTCATGCAAACACGCACACACACACACACACACACATACACACACACACACACACACTGTCCCCTCCATCAGCCACCTGGGGGATAAGCAGAGCTTGAAAACAAGCTAATCATTCTCTTTTTCTCTGGCTTTCTTTTCCCCACACACACAGACACACAACAGTTCCTGAGTGGCTGACAAATGTCAGAATGGCTTGTATGGGATTTTTAAGAAAATTATTTATTAATTGAACTGGTTAATTAGGTCCCTGAGGCTTGCACGCTAATTGAGAGCCACAGAGCTGGCGAGGCAAGAAAGCCAAAACAAAAGCGATGGCTCAAACAAATAGACAAGCGCTTGAGAACTGCTAACTCTCACACATACACACACACAAAATACACATACACACAGTCACCCATAAATTAACAAAAAATAAACAAACAACTGTTTACATTTTTTTTTTCTTCTCGGGCTTCCCCTTTTCTCGCATAATTTTGTGACCTGCCAAATGTTCTCCTCTTCTTGATGTTCCAGCGATGGAGAGAGACGCGCAGCCACTGAAATCTGCCACATTGCACAAAGCATCTGTCTCCACACAGCACCCTGCATTCATTAAGTTTGTACCAATTAGCAGCCATAGCTTATAGCACAAACATTCATTTGTGCCTCCCACTTTGAAAAATCTTCCTAAAGTGAATGTGTCCCTCAATATGCCCTTGTGTCACCCAACTTTATCTTCACAAAGTCTCTTTTTCTTGCATAATTAGAGAAGAAATCCATTTCTTCTCCTATCTTCTCCCAGGCTCTGTCTTTGTCCCTTTTTACGTCGCGCTCGAGTGCACCTTGAGAGCGAGTGTGCTTTTGTCAAGAAATCACACCAAGGTTGTCTGAAAGACTTATGAGATGGAGTCATAGGCGGAGGTTGGTTCTGGGACCAGAACACAGAGAGAGGCACGCTGACACTTCGACAGTTACACCTGTTTCAACAATTATCCTGCTCTCTGATAAGAGCTGAACTCCTTGGATGTGTGCTTCGTCGAGTTAACTGAAAGTTTTCATTGGTGACAAAGTCTTGTGTATTCTAACTTCCAAGCCCCAGTTTCATAGCATTTGAAGGTTGGCTTATTGTGAAGGGGGAAAAAAAAGAAGACTGGCTGATGCTGAACATTATAAATAGATCTATAAAGCTTTTTGTATTTTAATTTAAAGTGCAACATAGGAACATAAGATTTACTTCTGAGGAGCAAACTTAAAAGAAACCTGGAGCTTAATTGGTAACTTCACTACAAAACTGACTTTCTATGTCAAATGTTGGATGATTTTCTGACTTCTGATAAACACCCATGTTGACAGTGAATGTGTGGGTTTAATTTTGTTTTATCGGGCATATATTTCAATTTATTAGCACTAGCGGGGGATTTTAGTTGGTACTTTCCATTGTTCTAAACCTATTCATGCGAACTATTCAACTATAGGTCGTTCTGTATTATACTTCTCTATATATACATCACACATGTATATATATGCTCCTTATAGATTGTTTTATCATCTGGTATGGAGGGCCAGTTGAGTTAGCATGTTCTTCATATGAAATTTGACCAAAAGAATCTTTCATTGTAATTCTAAACTCTCTAGCATGTTGCAGTGCATGCAAAAGGTCAACGTTTGATATCAGGGGTAATTTTGAAGGCCTTTAAAATAGGCCTCCTTAGCATTCATAAGCATACGTGACCCCAGCAGCTTAGAGCACCATCACATCACGATTACCCGCTTAACACCACCGCGTTGTGAAAATTGCCCCCGCCCCCTCCCCAAGTAAACTCTGCGTCTTGACCCGCATTCCCTCACTCTTGAGGGACCGCTTGCTCTCTGTCTCAGAAGGGAGAGTTGGATGATGGGGCACCAGGGTCAGATGCTATTGAGCGGTGCTTCAAATAAATGTATGAATAAATTCCTTGATAAATGAACGGTTGGACTGAAATCACTGGAGAGAACTGAAGATTTGAATTTGACCGTATAGTTGTAGAAGAAGAGGGAAAAACTTGAATCTGTTCTTTTGTTTCAGCGTAGAAAACTCACAATTTAAATTTCACAGTTAAAGCACGCTGTTGGATTAATGAAAAGCTCAACTTAAATCACCAGACAGAGTGTGAGATTGAAGCTGAAAGAGTCCCAGTGATGATTAAAATCCTAAAATTGGTGTCTTGTATTTAGGGGAAATCAAATGACTCGGCAGAGAGGACGAGTTGCAATTAAAAACATAAGTCAGGGCTCAAATATCAGCTGTATTTCCTGGTAACATTTTACTCTGACATACTGTATGATATAAAATGTATTCAACCAAAATGAAACCAAATGCAAATTTAGGCCTTCATCTTGTACACTGTTCCACATGAAGTTGGAATAATTTAAAATATTTTTTTTTATTCCCATTTATAGTACTCACATCAGTCATCACCTTTGACCAGGTGTAAGGATCACATACTGCATCCAACTTACACTTGATCAAGAAAATTGTCACAATCATTTCATAAGAAGAGGTTTAAAAAAAAAAAGTATTCCAACTGTATCTGTGAAAGTGTTGTCAAACCATCGGTCTACAATTATAATTAAAAGTAATATAAAATTGTTTTTTATATGCCTTCTTCATAGACTGACAGTAATGGAGATGGGAAATGGTGGAGAATAAAATTAATTAAAGTCAAAACTCCAAAATCAGTTTTAAGGGCAATTTCTCTTGACTAAACAGCAATTGTCAGTTAAATATTACTAAAGCAATAAAAAAGCATTCAAACCTAAAATGCATTCTTCTTATTCTTATAGAATTAGTAGTAACACATTCACTTGCTTTTTTTTTTCACAATTCTGTATTTATTTTACTGAAACTGGAACTATAAATGTATTAAGGCAAGCGGAATTGGTTAATAGCATTTACTATATTATACTGATACATGCTTCCTTTACTGTCAGAATGTTCTGTAGGTTTTATGTTGTCTCTCAAATGATTTTCTGTCTGTTACTGGCAGGTATACAATATCGTGCATCAGTAATAGAGTTATGGTTCCCAAGACAAAGCAAAATTTTATAGACAAGTTTTAAACCCAGCTCAGGTTGTAGTGAATTAATGTGCACTGTAAATTAAGTGTAAAGTGAGTAAAAGCTGCCATCAATTTTCTGGGCAGACATATTAAATTGTCTGTGTCTGTTGCAATATGCATAAAAAGGCCAGAAACAAACGGCACAGAACCAATAGGGGCAGAACATTTTTCTCTGCTGGCCCTACCATTACCATATGAAGAGTAATTTTGTTAGTGCAGTATCCTGTTTTGCATCATTTACAGTTGTGATGCTTTAGAAGTTTTAAGCCTGTCTACAGGGTCAGCAGCGCTCGGTGTAACACATGCATTATAAATCTGTCTGTTCCTCTTCTTCTGTGTTAAATCCAGATGTGAAAATAACTGCAAAATTTGCAGAAATGCTTATGAGACCGTTAAAACAAATGTAGTTTATTTCATCTAAATACTATTACATTTGTGTTTGATATTATGCGCATAAATAGGACCATTTCTTGATACGTTTGACATTTTGTCAACTTCATACAACTACAGCACGATATTTTACAGCATAAATTGTAAATAAGTTGCTTTTTTTTTGGTTCGTAGTAATCACCAAGATACGCCAGGAAAATTAGCTTTTCGCTGAAGGATTCTTAAGTTGTATTTATCACAGGTTCATAGATGCAGAATCTTAAAAAGTCTATTTATCTGAATGTGAAACAGCACATTAACATGAAAAGCTGTGAGCATCTTTCGTGTCTCAGCGTGACAGTAGCTATAGTGTCATGTGCCTGTGTCCACGCACAACAGATTTAAGGTTGTTGTGTGACTGTGGCTGTTCTTTAGCTGATGGAAAATCCCCTCCACAGAGCAAGGCCCCGCTGTCCCAATCCCCCTCAGACTGGCACAGATCGATCACTGGTTGTTATTGACATGACACCTGCCGAGGCGGGCTTTAAGCTATCGAAAACCGATGTGGCAGATCAAAAATAGGACGCCAGCTTTCATGTTTGTAAACAGTATCGATTTGCATAATAACCTTAAAAATTAGTTCCTCGGATTAGGCAAGGACAAACCTGTTTCAGCGTTTGTTATGATGCTTGCAGCATATGCCTAATTAGAGAAAAAAAGGCAGAGGCTGTGATCGGCTTGAAAAACAGGCTGTGATCGGCCTGACAAGTCGGAGCATCGCTGTCAACACCTTTTGGTTTGCCACTGTTAATGAAAGCCATTTTCCATTAAATAATAAAATAAAAACACACCTCTAGACTTCTTGGCAGACAAAAGCGCTGATGCGTCAGTTTTACACAGGTGCAAATTATTGCTGTGTGTCACAATCATTTATTCATGAGGGGGGCCTTCTATCTCTTGGCGGGTTTACCTGCGCCATGGAGGTGCTCCATCCTCCATTGTGGCACAGCGCTGAGAGAGATGTCAACCTCCAGGAGTGACGAGGAGACACATGTACTAAAGCAACAACACAAGCACCATTCGCTTTCACAAGATGAGTCCAGTTTAAAACCACTGAATTATGTATCTCAGTGGCTGCCACAATCACAGAATGACTTGTCAACCTTGAATATCTCATCTCCTGTCTCAAACAAACTGTGACCTTGTTGGCGACCAAAGAACATTGATTAACTGCAGATGCCTAAAGGTGTAATAATCATTAATGTTAGATTTTCTCAATGTAAATGTAGTTTTACCAATTACATATTTGTGCCCTTGATGAGGAAAGTCCTCCCAAGATTTTAATATTCCTTGTATTTTTATTGTATACACAGAGCAGTACAGAAACTGTACTTCATTCGTAAAAAAAAAAGGACATTTATATTCCTAAATATTTAAATAGTATTAAATGGTTAAAAAAAAGGGACACTCTCCTCTCCCATTCCGTCAAGTCATACCTTGTTAAAGTGAACAAGACAGTGAGCGGTAAATCTAGCAGTTATTGCATCTTTTTGATTTTCCATTATTGCACATTACTGTACGTAAAGTGATGCATTAAAATTAAACCCACAATTCTTTAATCCTTGCATATTTTTCATTACATTTGCACTCCAGTGCTGCTGCATGCAGGCATCACAACAAAAGATGCTGCAAGGCAAAGATGAGGGAGCCTTCCATTTCAAGTCCCAGTTGTGGACATTTTTCGTATAATCCATTGCAACAGCATTCCTGAATCAAGAATTCCCCTGTGGAAAATGCAAAAGATAAAAAAAAAAAACACCACAAGTTTATGGAAAAATAAAGGGCTAGTGGTGTCTGACAAGCCTTTAAATCTAGGACAGTCATCCCAAAGAGGAATGCACATACTCATTGCAGGGACATAAAAGCAGAGTTTTAACTGTGCTGTGAGGGAGATGGAGATGGTAGGCCATTAGTTGGATGGTGTTGTTTTAGCCTGTGAAGACTTTTTTTGGCACCCAACGTTTGAAAATGTTGCACCAATTTGATACTAAAAGCCTTTTTGTTTCATATAAGAGCCATTGTATTTATTCTAGACACCGATTCAGTGTCAGAAAGCACTAGTTTGGGGATCAGGATAGAGGGATTTTATGGATTTATACAAGAAAGGTTTTCTTTATTTGTTTCTGAACATTTTATTGCAGTTTACATTGTTTGCTTCAAATCCAAGGTCAACACCTATAGATGCCTGAGTGAAATAAACAGAATGCTGAACAGCTACGTTACAAGTAAATACAAAGAGGAAGAAAAAAGAACCGGGACAAAACAACTATATTTTTTAAACACAGAACTAGAGAAAAAAAATGAGAAAGAGATTGACAAGAGAAGAAGTTTGGACAGAGGATATAAAGTAAAAAAAAAAAGTCAAAGATAAAAATCAGGGCGACAGTCAAAGAATCTCATGGGTGGATGTGGCAGATTACCACAGCTCTGAATGGTTCTCCCAGACCCACCTTAAGAAAACAATACCATATGTGCAAGCTTATTTACGAAGTGCTGACACTAGAGCCTGAAAGAATTAGTATTCTGTTAGTTAAATGTTTTCCTCTGGGCTCTGTCTCTGCAACAGCTTACAGATGTTTCAGCCATGCAGAGAATGCAAGGCTTTTCCCACCACGGCATGAATGAAAAAGCATGTTGAAGGTTTCGCCCCAGCCAAGCTCGGAGAGTGATCTACAACTTATACTCGGGTGCACTTTGCTAAGTACTGCCTCCTGCACCGGCCAAGGTTTCATCTGACACAGACGCTATTTAGTGCTGCTTCCATGGGCTCCACTGCATATTGTTCGGCACAGATTTGTCAAGCTGGCACATATCCAGCGACAGATGTACTGGCAGCAGCACAGTAAAACCAGCACTGCACTGAACACAAGTGTAAAAAAAAAAAAATGTAAATATAAGTATGTTCATCAACTTGTGTATCCTGACTAATTTATTTCCTGATAGAAAAAGTGTTAATTATGAAAAGCCTTTTTTTTTCCTTCCTTCTCTTTTTCAGGTTCTCTTTCCATCTCTTGTTGCTTTTTTTCCCCCCCTCACAAACACATATGCACCACAGTGGAGTAAAAGCACACAGAGGCAATCTTGTTTACAAGGAGTAGCATAGGACCAGCTGACTGCTGTGGCTGCTCAGCCCAAGCCTTGACTCCCATTTACTTGTGTAACAAACCATCAGGGAGGGGAGGCAGGGGAAAACATTGATAACTACATCTGAAAGGATGAAAGACCCATCTATAAATAGGATGTGGATCATCCGCGGGGTGGGGGGCTTTTGTT
>JAPTYR010000012.1:16155350-16170779 GCA_029814505.1 Siphamia roseigaster
TACTGGTGTTTCTTTTTCCTCTATTGGTTCTATTGGATACAACACAAACACATCTGCCAAAAAGCCCAACTTCCATTTTATCCACAGTCTCATTGATCATTTCCTGCTACTGCACATCACTGTTACATCAAAATGTGAAATACAAACCTACACATTAATGAAGCTCTCTCATGGCTCAACTCTTCTGCCTCCCATCACTGATGAACATGTAACTCAATAAACCTTGTCCAGTAACCTTTAAGTAAAAGGCTATTTTTTGCCGATATCCAAACATTGTCAGACGGCTTCCTCATGCTTGAGTTACATCTCCGAGGGAGTGAACAAAAGCAACTTTAGTGGCTGTGGAAAGACACTCGTAATGCAAAGGGGGGGACGCACACGGACCCGTGCGGATCACGTTCCTCCGGCCCATTGATTTCTGATCTTTTGACATTATTTAGTTGCTTTTTATTTTCTTGCCCGTCTTTTATTCCATGTCACAAAAGACAGAAATGTCCAAACAAGTGATGTTAGGAATATCTACTATCTGTCAAAAGAGCAGGCTTTTCCCGGCATTAAAGCGACTAAATGCTCTGACGCAGTGCCGAGAATCGGCGGGATGAAAATATCACTCTTTATAATGGAGGCTAATCAGATTTCGGATGCCGTTTGCCTTCTAGCTAAAAGGAGATTAAAACACGTGGAGCACTAGGGCTGTAACCAATACACTCCTAGTTCATTGCCATGCTGACCTTAAGACAATAAAGGCCTGGACTGTTTTCTCTATTTTCTCACAGTTAATCTATGAGAAATACACCGGCAAGAAAAATGGGTCAGGCAGTCGAAACCTAAATAAACACAAAACAGAATTTTCACCCTAATTTCTACTTTAAATAGACATGGCTGAAGGGACAAAGCGGGCATGTTAAATACTGAGAAAGATGAGGAGGTGCATCTGTAATGCGGCAGTCGGCTGAATGTTGAACACACAGTAGTGATCAGTTCCATTAAGCAGGGATTTGATCATCTCCCCCGTGCGTTTTCACAGCCCAGCTTCAGATTAGATCACTGTGAAAATGGTCAAATGGTATGTTTATCTCTCTGTAATTATTTTGATGCAGATGACAGAGATTGGTTGTTTGCATGTGGCTTGATGAGTGTGCACAGTGTGACTCGAGACACACGCACACACACACATACACACACAGAGGCATGAAATGAGCTGAATGGTTTCCTCACAATGCATTAACCCATTAGACAGTTTCAACAAAGGCCGGGAAAAAGGCTTTAAATGCAAGAATAAAAAGTCAGAGAGCGGTGCACACGCAATTACAGCACCATAGCCCTCACGTTATGACTAATAATAATGTTCTTTTTAAGGTGGTACAAATGGACTTTCAATGAGAATTAAAGACAAAACCTCAGGCAACAATAGAACATGTGGAGCTATGCTTACAGATACAACCAAAAAAGGAAAACGCTTATGATATCATGGAGGGGGGGAAAAAAATCATGTTTATTTTCCAGGGCAGGGTACTTTTTAAGAATTTCTCATTCGCAAAAAAAAAAAAAAGAAAATACTGCCATCATTGAAGAACTACACTATTTTTAGTCTGACATAGGTAATACAATTATATAGTTAGGAATTAGCAGGGATGCCAGATTTAATAGAACCGTTTCAGCGTGAACTAATTTGCAAAAGAAACCTTTTCATTTAGGAAGTGCATTGCATGAAGGAGATGGTTTTCTTCCCCTTTCGAGCTGCTCTCCTACTCAGGACACCCGTCAACCATAGGCTGACCTTGAGTAAAATGGTCTAAATCCTGAGGGGTGACTTAAAGATCTGCTGCATACTATTGCCCTTTTACAGCTGATAATGTATTCAGACTTCTACAAGATTGTCTGTGTGATGGAGCCTGTTTAGCTTTTTTGCTCATCTTCTTCTTCTCAATAATCAACTCTATTTTCACTTCACTCGAGTTCGGCTGTGTCACTAGATTACCGGCCCTTCCTATCTACCTTTCCAATTACTTTTAAGAGTTTTGGATGGACAAATTTGCGCTTTCATGTCCAATGTTAGTGGATGAGCTGCTGCTTCTGGCCATGAAAGACAAGTTTTTAATGAGCTGAGGTGAGGTTAATTGGTTCGCTAAGATCCCCTGAGTCATATGACTCTATATGAAATTAAGTCCATTTCCTGGAGTTTCCCCGGACGTATTTAATAACAAACACTTCAGCCCAATTTTCATTTCCCACAGGGGGGGGGTGCAGGGAGTGGGTGGCAGAGATGTGAGAGAACTTGGTTGTTGTTGAGGTTGTTGCGTCCCTGTCACTCGCTGTAAACACTGCCTGTGTTTGTCTTTCTTCCAACCATAAGTGTAATATATCAACTCCTGCAGACACATCTAAGGCTGTAAATAGTACTACACATTTCATATCAGAATTAGCTAATGAGTTTGGATGCATGTGAGGTAAAAAAAAAAAAAAAAAAAAAAAGGATGATCACAATTTTAACGGCGTCATCAGTTTTAGAATACAAACACCTAAAATGATATTAAACATTAACGTGGCACCGTTAATCAGAAGTTTTACTGTTCTGCAAGATTTGTAGGGTCAATGTGCCATTTGTCAGCAAACCCCATTCAAGTTGATGAGAATTTATTTATTTGTCTGCTCTGAGGTATTTTACAGGGTCTCCACCAGAATAAAACACCACATATTTCCTTTCAACTCCCTGATCCCTGTGGTATGTTAAACTACACTATGTTATGCAGCCTCAGCCCATTGAGTGACACTAAACACTGACAAAATAATGATATTATGTTTTCATTACTACAACAATAAAGCTACATGTACAGCAATGGTTTGTTCACGATTGATTTAGTGCAAGGGAAACACTGAGTGCACACACGCACACGCACGCACACACACACACACACACACACACACACCATAATGCACTAATCTGCAAACGACTCGGCCTTTCACTGGCTATTAGGAACCACATGATGTGAATCAGGCCTGACGAGGCCACCTTGTAATCAACACTGGTGAAAATGTGTTAAGTTCAGTGTCTCATTGAAAGGGTGGGGGGGTTCAGTGGTCTTGACAGTGTAATTACGGGTTGCCACCACAATGCAGCGTCCAGCACACTTGACGCTAATTCAATCCATCTTCATTTCCAAGTGCAACGCCCCTACTATTGATGGATAGTTATCATTAGAGAGTGACAAAGCACTGAAACAACTGAGGCGTGCGCGGGTTAGTGTGTGTGTGTGTGTGTGTGTGTGTGTGTGTGTGTGTGTGTGGTAGGCCTGAAGTCAAGGAGCGCCAGGATGTGTCCTCTCAGACACACACTATTGCCTCGGACAGCAGGATTATATATTACTACAGCGATGAATACAGGGGGGAAGAACTTTGGGTCAGGGAGCTAGGTTGCATCTTTTACACTCTCTCTCTTGCTTTCTCTCTCTCTCTTGCTTTCACACATACACACACGCATGCACACGCACACACACACACACACAAAGACCGAGAATACCCTCGTAGAGTATGTGTACGTGGTCAAAAACACGCACAGTTTGGCTCAGTGTGACCCCAACACACAGAGAGGCTATGGCTCGACTCACCAGCCTTTTATAGCATGCTGCTCAGACTGCTGACACACACACACACACATACACACACAGATATACACACATCCACACAGGTCTGGGCACCGTTTGCAGCCAAACACTAAACCACAGGCTGTGATTGAGGCCGACTGGTCTACTCCTCTATATTTTCAGTCTATATATTCAGTCCACGCTGGGCTGTATATCTTAATTATGTACTCTGCCTCTTTTCCTAAAAGAAGGCGTGACAGAATCTGCTAGTCAGACAGTGGAGCAGCAGCAGCAGGCCGCTGAAATGAGGCCCTTCCAGTCTTTATGGTGCCTCCAGCTCAGCCACTGCATCATTACATGACTTTTAAGCTCAGGACAAAAACACTGCGGATGCCTCATTCCTTGTGTCTTTCCTGCCATAGCACACTCACTCAGTGCACACAACAGAAATGATCCTGTTGGTGGTATTCCTTCTTTCAAAACAAACTGGAACTCGGAACTTTTCAGAGACTAACAGGCTGTGAAAGGCTGTAATGAGTGGACAGTTCAAAGGGTGGAAGGTGGAACAAATGGCCAGAAGAATTTCAGCACAGTGCTGTGCGCAATGTGATTAGCTCGGCGCTTTCCTTGCAGGTTGCAGCTTTAGGGGTCACCACCGTCTCATAGTGTGTCTCTCACACACACACTGAGGTTGGGTTTTGTCATTTCAATGACTCAATCGCATCTGGAGCTCTCCATCGATTGTGCTCAGTGACCCGGTAAAGGCAAATGTGGCAAGTAACTGCCCCACCTCGGTTAGTTAGACCATGCTCAAACTGGACCCACTATCACGGTCGCCCCTGTCCATTAGCCAGGAGGTGGTGCTACTGGGATACAGAGCACTGCTCAATCTTTTTGCCTATAGGGATGAAAAGCAGGCAGGGATTTGTTTGGTAGGGGTTTTCTTCATAATAGTGGGGATTTAAAAGGCTTTTCTGACACCTGGAGTTGTAGACACTTCCTCAAAGACAGAGACGTAGTATGTTTTACTGTCTATGTCGATTTAGCGGCAGAGAGCACCGAGAGGTTCACAGTCAGGTGATGCTGCTGCTTGAATGCATAAGATTCTCAGACTTGTAAGCTCTTGTTCGGTTGGCTCATTGTGAGGAATGAATGGCGTGGTACATCCATCCAACCTCAGTGCACATACTCCCACACAATTAAATGAGGTGCTTACTCACGCACATTCCTACTGTGTTATTACACAAAGATGCAAAGATTAATAAAAAAGAAAAAACTATGTTGGTTTGTATGCATACATGCAGCAGTGAGCTTAGCCGACTGGCTGGCCTGCTTGCAGACCCTGCAGTTTGTTTAGCAACACTCCTTTTGACGACGCCCGAAGGGTGCAATTAAGCCCAATTAGAGCCTGTCGGTTTTATTAAGAGGCACAGACTGGCCAGGCTCGGGGGCAGTGAGGGGTAGAGGAGGGAGGAGGAAGAGGAGAGGGAGGAGGAGAGTCTCCAACACCAAGCTACTGCTACTCTCGAGAAATTAGGCAGCCACAGCTGAGAGGAAACTGGCATAAATATACCCGAATGCAAGCTAAACAGAAAACAGAGATCACAGCCAAAGACTAAACGGAGGTAAATATGTCAGACTTAAAAACAAATACCCAGGTCCGGTTCAGCAGGCAACCTCAGATGCTCTCAGTGTAAAAACACGTTATCATCATGACGCTACATAAAAGCAACTTAAAAGTACAGTTCAGTGATCAGACAACCTGAAGGGATCAATGGATGACAAAACCAACTCATCTATAAATATTCACTGGCTACAATGAATGCAGACATGTGTGGATGCAGATGTCACAAAGCATTTTCGGAAGGGGGTTAGGGGGTGGTGGCAGTGCAGTTATGTGAGCCTGCCCTCATATATTAATGTGGCTGTGAATAGAGCAATACAGCTGGCTTGGAACAAAAACTGCAGCATCTCTTTCATCAGCAAATCAAAAAAAGAGAGAACGCAAATGAATGTATCATTTTCCCCCTCACAATTCCTTTTCCGTCGACCCCTCGACAGAGATGTTTACAGATAGCTATCATTCCCCCTCTTTTTCACATTTGCGCTTGGACATGTTTCAAAAGACCGGGCCTTTTCATCTCCCCTCTCGCTGTGAGGAAATTTGCTCCTTAATGGCTTTCAAAACAGGAAGCACAGACAATATAAAAAAGGAGAAATGAGAAGAACGCTTTGCTCCCCAGACCCCCCTTCAATCGACGCATCCTTTGCAAAGCTGAGTGCTGCCGCATTCTGCTGCTGTGCCAAGGTGCCAACTGTGCCAGTCACACTGACCTCCATCTGCAGGCAACTTGATACCATCTCTCCAACCGCCACGTACTCCCACTGAATGGGTTCGCTCAGTCACAGTGAAGTCTGAATGCCATTCAAGGCTCAGGCTTGGAATTGTGTTTCGAGTTTGTGTGCTATTGTATTCTTTGTTCACAGCTGCTGTGTAAAAAAATCCTTTATCACTAAACTGAATACTAAAAGGGCTGTATTGGAGGAATGCACACAGGAATACATTACTGCCAATGTGCAAATCATTCCACTATCAGGCAAATTAGAGCTGATTTTACATAAGTCTTTATCAATGACCTCAGAAGAGTAGGGTTGAACTGCTACGGACCGGCTCAAATTACTACTTAGAATGGTCTCTTGCCAAGTACTAGACTTACTATTTTAATAGTATATGTAGGTGTCTGTTTACTCATGTTGTATTCATAATTCCGCCTCCTGCAGGGCATCTGTGTCCACTGAGTGCCCTTGAACATGCCATGAGTAGTCTTTCTGCGCCTCAACTAAAAAGAGACCTGAAAGACAGCTACACACGCTTCCGCACAGTTGGATAAAACAAACCTTAACCACACAACTCAACCTCACCAAAGAACTAGCTTTTTTTCAAAAGATGTTCAGAAGAGTGTTTTTTTTTTTCTCTCCTCGTCTTTGCTTTTTCTCTCCCTGGGTAAAACAAATGCATCATTTTTCAGAAAAAAATAAATAAAAAATCTTTACTCCCTCCTCTCCCTCCCATTGTGCCATTTCCGTGTATGGAAGTGTTCCCTCCAATTGATTTTCTCCCAGCCAGGGCCCTACCCAACACGAGCCGCTTCCTTGCTGGTGTCATCTCCTTGTGCCTTTATCCTTTTAACTGTATTTTACTCTTGTGGCATAATCTGTTCTGCCAAACTGGCAATGGGGAGAAGGGTGCAACGGGAGGAAAAAACTATATGTGCACTCAAAAGTTTCGGCTATTGATTTCTTTTTGATGCAGATGGGAAAAAAAGAGAGCTGTTCAAAGCTGCGGAGAGCCTTTTTGATCACCACTACAGTCGAGCCAGTTGGTAATGTTGTTGGTAGTAAAGAAACAAGAATTGTGTGTGTTTGTCTGTGCATTACATTGCTTTGTTGTGCATTGTGTTATGTCTCAGCCTCTAATTCCGTACGGTCAGTAGGCTTATTAAATGTAGTGACCAACATGCATTCTCATCAAGGCTTGCACCATGCATCGGTGTCTGCAAATATTTCAATTCTAATGGAGAAGTCAAAGTGAAAAAATTGAGTCTAAAGGTTTATCTGTGAAATAAAACATCTGAAGAACCACAAACCATGGCATTAACGAGTATTACCAGGTATAGAAGTTACAGAAAACCGTATACACTATGTTTACTTGCATAAACACATTCCTCTATTATACCAAAATTGACACAGATCATTTTTCTTTGATAATCCAAATTCTGAATGAAAACTTTCCATCCAAATACCAAAATAATAAAGGTTCTAGAAGCGTTCTCTGTACTTGTTTACACTGTATTCAGAATATGCATTTCTATTGGGGTTAGTGATACATGGACTGGAGCTCTATGAACCAATGAGGTGAATGAGTGTGAGAAAATCCACATTCTCGGATGGAAAAAGAAACGCACCCACTTTAAATAACAAAGAGGAAACACTTGGAATCAACAGGGTTTTTTTTTTTTTATGTCAGCAAATATTGCAGTGTAGAGTCCAGAAGGTGGCTGGGCGAATCAAAGTAGGAGAAGGAGTTCAAAAAACATCTGCCAACAATAGAAAACTGAAAAAAATGATCTTTTTTTTTTCTTCCTTGCATAGTGGAATATTTATTTTAATTATCCATGCATGCAACTTTGTAGGAATACTGTGTATCCGCATGTAGAGGGAGCCAACAGGGGTGTTTTCCATCCACAGCTCCTGCTCCCCACTCTCCCAGCCCTCTGTGATGTGTGCCTGTGTCCACTGGGGGCTACAATTAGCCCATCAAACTCATTCCAGTCGGGAATCCACGCCGCCTCTCCAATCCCCTTTTTTCTGGTTCTACGAAGCCTGTGCTCCTCCAAAGAGACAGGCAACTTGTAAGACTAGGGGAGGTAGTCTTTGATGTGCCAGGTTCTGCAAAGGCCTTCCTTTTTGCTCATATCAAGGCTGAGGAGATATAACAATTAAAATGGAGGGAGAGGCAGGCTGACACCACAGTGTGCAGTCGTGCAGCTCTTGTGCCATGAGGACTCTGGCCTGCACGTTCTCTCTGATACTGGGGTTGCCCCCTCCATCTTTACTGGTAGTAGTGGTGGTGTGTGCATGTGTGTGTGGGGAGGGGGACCTTCGTATAAGAGAAGACATTGGTTCTCTCCTGGCAGCTGAGGGAACAGCAAAAACTCACATACCAGATGAAAGATGTTCTTTAAGCTCTAGCTGTAAATTAATCTGCCTTTTGGCTCCTCCTGCACTCTGATTGGCTGGCTGTGTTTCCATCACTGTCAGTTAAGAGTGTTCTACCTTGTAAGAGGAGTGCTGGATTTCACAACACTTCCTGTGCTGTCATGCTGCATTTACGTCAGCACCCAGATCATGAGCCTATTAGGTAATCAGACAACAGTCATCAGGCAAAAGTAAAATAATATAAAAAAAACAAATACTATAATATACCGATTCCGAAATGTGAAGGTGTGCCACTCTCTGTTTTTTAATTAACATACAAACAGCCTCTAACAATTTTCCAGTTGTAGGATCAATAAAGTAATTCTATTCTATAGCTTTAGCCTATTCCTAATATTATGCGATGTGTATAATGATCACTTATAGTCTAAAATTAATACCAGCATATTAGTATATTTCTGCATTTTATTTATATTTTATTTTTATTAATAAAGATCGATGTAGACTCGCATGTCCAAATCTATTTGTTTTCAGCGACAATCTAAGAATACACCTTGTGACAATGTTTGGAAATCTCCCGTGACCTGGCTTGCGTCTCAAAAGAGCTCACATTCCATCCAGACCTCAAGCTGAAGAAAGTGTGGGCCAGTGGTTCAGATGGGCTGCTGCGTTACATTGTGTAAGACACAGCTCCACTTCTGTCTCTGCTCTGGTGGGACTCGGTGGCAGACAGCCAAGTAATTACACAGCACTGACTACCAGTCCACAGAGAGAGGCCCACTACCACACATATGTGCAGAAAAACACTTATTTGCATGTGCAGAGTACACACCACACACACACGCGCACACACACACACACGCATACACTTTCTCCACCTCTTAACCCTAATCACTGACACACACAAACACACACCAAATGTCCAACCAAACACAAGGACTATTATGTCAAGGAGGATTATAATGACTCCAACCTGACCTGGCTCTGCAGACGCTCTGCCTCTGGCATGAGCGTGCTTGAATTTACTGTTTGAGGTTTAGACTAATGTTTAGGCACAGTTTAAACAGGTGTGTACTTATGCAGATCCGCAGCTCAAGCATGTGGTTTGCATTAGTTGCTGCGCAAAAAAAGCCAAAAACTGAGCTCTCGCAGGAGCGGGAGTCAAGCCTAACATGTCATTTGGGGCTGGTGATCTATTTACTCTGAATTCTCTGAATTCAGGAAGTAGATTTTTTCCCCCTCCAATGTCAAAGAAGGTACACATGTTGATAAATGAGGTACCATTGAGCAGAGTTTTACCACAATAAACAAAAAACTTATTTTCAACAGACGAACTGTACTGATCTTTATTTAATAATTGTTCAATAGTTTTTTAATAGCACTCCTAATCAATTGAGGATTAAATAATAACACACCACTTATGCAAAGCCCAAATAATAGAGTAAAACTTCCTCATTCATTATTATTTTTTTTAAATACACATCTTGTTTTTGCACTGCACATGATGTGTTATTAGTGGATTTTTCAGGTGATATATCATTAACATAATGCTACATAATAATGGTAATCTCATTATTCCCATTGTGATTAGCACAAAAATCCTTCAAATGCTTCACAGGATGCTGTGAAATGAATGATCTATGGTTGGACTACAGCAACAACACGGTTTAGCCATTTCATTCTGACATTACAAAAAACACCATAAAGTGTGGTGGCATAAAGGCAAGTAAATTGCACCAAGAAAACAAAAGGGAAGTCATGCTTCAAGGAGGCAGGAGGTATTCTCTCTCCCTTGTTGGTTATTCCAGACTTTTTCCAAAGAAAGAATCTTGTTTTTTAAAAAAAAAAAAAAAATGCCATGGATTCCAGTGAATGCCAGCGAGAATCAAGCGAGCTATTCATGCTGCCAGTTGATTTAGGCACGCCTCGCTACACACCAATCAGCCCGGCCCCGTCCTCGCCAGCCACTCACTTGTCTGCCATTCCAACACAAGATGGAGACAGTGCCAAAAGTTCCAATTAAAATATCCATTTGTGATGTCTGTGCAGTAAAAAAGAACATAAAAAAACAAGTACCCGGCTTTTTCGATAGCGTAGGAGAAAATACAACAAAAGCTGCCAAAATTCTGTGGACAAGCCACATACTTAAGAGTTTTCTGTCTACACAAACTAAATAAGTGTGAAGAGTGTGTATGTAGGTAGAGTATGTGTGCGTGAGATGGGAGAGACAGACAGAGCGTGTGCGTGCATGGGAGTGGGATCGTCTTGTTATGGAGGAACAGAGCATGTTGCAGATAAGAGGGCGACGCTGTTCAAAGAAAAAGGCAAGCCAGTAAAGTGCGCTCCGATTCGACATCATCGCCTTACTGTCCCTTAATGAGCCTGGAGAGGAAGTCTGGTGTCCATGGAATCCGCTCCTGTCTCGCTCCAATCACGCTGCTGGGCTTTTTATTCAAATCTCACACACAAACTGTCACACAGCCAGTCTGGCCGCGCTGTTTATCTTACTCCAGGAGGATGTTAACAAGACAAATGAATGAATAAATACACAAATAATGCGTTTAGGTAATGTTAATAATGTATGAAATGGAAGCTGCATTTTGACAGTAACGCTGCACTAAGGATTCTTCCCAACTTTGGTGACAGGCTTGTTTATTCTTTTCCCAGCATGCAATTCTCTGCATTTTTCGAAAAGCAATGTCTGGCCAGTGCCGGGCGTCTATAGCACAACTCGCTGATGAGAAAAAGTGGTGTGACATATTAGTTTAGACTTCTCTCCCATGAAAAGCAGCCCATAAAACGTCAGGATTGAGCCATCTCTCCCTTCATCCAAAACCTCCAGTACGATGATCCTCCTTAATCTCATGGAATTCAGGTCTCCTTTTCACCCCATCACACTTCCCTCCTGCTATTACATGACTGATTTCAGTGACGTTTTAAACAGGCTGTTCAATTAGAGAGGTTTTTTTTTTTTTTTTTTTAAAGGACAGATAAATACAAAAGCGTGTGCACACCTGTGCAGGTACGCAAGAGCAGTCAAATCGCAGCCTCACCTGCCTTAAAGAAGTGTCCCAAACTTCCAGGACTATTATAAAAAACAAAACAAAACAAAAAAAGAACAGCAGGCGAATAAAAAAAGAAAAAAAGCTCAAAGAAACTGACTGGGAAGGGAAAGAAGTCTCACATCAAATTCCTTCCCGGGCCGAGACAAAAGCAAGGCCTGGAACTCAGACATCGCCGACAACACAGACTTGGAAGATGGAGAGAGAGGGAAAAAAAAAAAGATAACAACATGCACATCAAAACAAGAGCCAAATAAATCCACGAAAAGTTCAGATAGGTCTGCATTGGAACTGCAGAAAGAACAAAAATCAAATAAATTGGGGGGTTAGTCTCGTTCAGACTGGCCCGACAAACCTGAAAACACCGTTTAGAATATACAAGGAGGGCGACGGAGGAAGACGCTAAATGACTCAGAAAGCAGACACCCAGTGTTTACCCCTGCAAACTCCAAAGAAAAGCCCCTCGCCTGTTATAAGGGGGTGGGAACAGACAACCGAATTCAAGGCAGCTTAAGTGCTCTCTGGAATCACTCAGCATCCCACCGTCTTCAACACACACACATATACACACAGTTAAAATTTGACTGTGACAGTGTATTCATCCATAGCTGTAAATTGTTCTTTGGGGAATTTGGCAGGGCTTCATATTCTCCCCATCCATCCCCTACTTTATTCCCCCTTTTTCCATCCCTTTCCAAAAAGCTGTCTCCAGCACTTTCAATCAAAAGATGCATGAAGGTGGATATACAATAGTTGGTCGTTACATGCGACTTTTAGGATCATAGTGTGTACCTTCCAAAAATAGTGATGCTTTAATTTAACAGCTTTGGTAACCCACATGGTTCAGGCCTAATATCTGGCAGTGAGATTCCCAAAAGACTCCACGTTG
Source organism: Siphamia roseigaster (assembly GCA_029814505.1). Taxonomy (NCBI): domain Eukaryota; kingdom Metazoa; phylum Chordata; class Actinopteri; order Kurtiformes; family Apogonidae; genus Siphamia; species Siphamia roseigaster. Next base: position 16,167,602 of record JAPTYR010000012.1, read on the forward strand.
CTCTAAATTATACAAAGAAAATTGCCAGAAATGTGCAGAACACTTTCTATTCCTTCTAAAATGGTAGCAAAATCTTAACCTTAACCTCTTGAGACCCAGCACTGCATTTTTGTACTCTGCAAAGGACAAGAGTTTTACTTAAAAAACACAAAGTAGATTCCATAAAAAAATTATCTGGAAACAAATACAACGCTGTTTCTAATCAAAACAATTATTTAATGTAGCAAAGCCAAAACATTTACTTTAATGGGTCTCAAGAGGTTAAAATGACTTTAGTGCTGACAATATCAGTACTTGAAGTCACCAGTAGTACAAATACAATATAATAATAAATAAGGATGGGAGATACTCAAACCAAACCTCAATAAGTGCTTGAGCGTCTCCTGGGAAGAACTAACATTTTCCTTGTGACTTTATCTAACGCCAAAGCCAAACGCCCCAGGGGGATCATGCACCCCTCATTGCTCTTACGCAATACTGAATTGTGAACCCAGGTCAGAATACTTCCTGAAATACTGGCTGTCATGAAAATTACGTATGCCCAAGTCCATGATACTAAACAGCGACTCAAACAAGACATCCTTCCTGTCTCTTAAACATCAGAGAAACAGCTGACTGTTTTTTGTTTGGGTTGGTCGGCTTCAAAAGAGCAAACAGCATCTGAAAAGTAAAAGTTTTCTTAACTCTAGAAAGGCTGCCTACTTGGTAAAAAGCAGAGTATGGTGATCGTATCCTTCGTTCTATGCCGTTCAGTCCCTTTCTCACCCAAACATGGCCGCCCTGTGCTGATGTACCTACACTTCAATTCGTTCTACCATGGCTATGGTTGTGCATGTGTCAGTGTCATAACAATCAAGAGCCAAAGGCTACTTTAAATTCTGCAAGCAGCCCCTGGGATATTCACTTAATCACTTCACCTCGTTTTCAAAAGTTCACTTCCAAACTTCCTGGAAAAAGGAGCAGACGTTTCTGAGCAATAACAAAGAGGGTTAGTGAGAGTAATAACATTGTGTTTAATCCCACACAATTCTGCCTGGGTCTAGAGTGAGAACGGCAAGCCAAGGAGGAAGGGGGGGGGGCTTTTAAAAACAAATCACCACTTCTGCAGATGGATGAGTGTTTGAGACACACAATAACAACATGATCACGTGGCGGCCGTTTGTGTATCGCTATGAGAAGTGCCACAAATTTCCGGCTTAATTTCACATTTTCAGGCCTCGTTTGGATGACAAAACAGAAATTCAGCTGAGGTGGGGGTAAATGCAGCGTAGCTCCTCCTATGCCGCCGCTTTCTTGTCTTTATACATAACTTCCCCTCCTCTTTGTGGCTCAGCTCAAACCTCAGCCCCTTCCATACTGCTACTGGGAGGGGAAAAAAAAAAAACGAGGTCATGGATCGCCTTACTCCAGCCTTCCTCCGTATGGTCACAACCCCCTCCCCTTCCCTCCTCCGTCCACACCTTCCCTACCAGCCCTTCTCACTCAAAAACTCATTCCATCACTGTGACCAAATACGCCTCATCTATCCTCCCTCCTCCCTCCCTCCGTTTCATTTCTTCCCTCCTCTCTTCTCTACTCCCACCCTTCCCTTCCCTTCCCTTCCCCGTGCCCTCAGCCCAGTGCTAATTGGTAAATCTGTTGAACCATGCCAGCTCCAACAATGAGACACCTGGAGTTCTGTCAAAACAAGTTTCCCTGTGAAACGGTCTTCAGTGTTAATACAGTAGCGTAGGGAGTCTGCTGTCATTCAGGGGCCAGTCCACAGAACAGAGCTTTAGTTTGTCTTATGTGTTATTTTGTTAGGAGTGGTTCATCATAAATTGGATTACTAATCAACATTATTTCCTTTTTTTTTTTTTTTTAATTAAGTATTTACCATGTATTGTTTAGTATCTGCTCTACATAAGTCAAATTTGTGGGTTAAGCGAGTTCAAGCTGTTGCAACAAGTGTCACCTGACCTGACCTACCTCCAAAAACTTGTCATCTAAAACTCAAGTCACACCTTTGACGTGAGGATACGTACAGTATATACACCAATGTAGACAAAGGTGTGTTTGTAAGACACAAATACACACACATGCAAAAAGACAGACAGGCACACCCAACAGTGATCCTGCCAGACCTTGTCAAACAAGTTCTAGCAAAGACACTTGTATAAAAGTGGGGAGGGGAGGTAGCACGTAGACATGGGCAGAGGAATGTTTTTTTTTTTTTTCTAATAGTCTGCACGATTACATTAATGTCTGTTTGCATAATCAAGCGCGAGTTTCTTTTCTTTTTGTTCATTCTTATATTGAGGGGTTCCTGTCATTTATTGGCAACAAAGGCTCTGCAGAGTGTGCAAAATCAAAAAGCAATTGATTAGTCAAACAGTTCAAGTAGGAAATGCAGAGAGCCATGGTCGCCTCAGAGGAGATTAATATGTTCTCCTCGGGGCTTCTTAATGCCAGCCTCTTACCAGCTTCCCACAGACCAACTGAACAAGGCTAAACAAGGCTTAGGCAAGCTTTCTCTGCATTTAAATCAGGACTATCCTCACCTATAGGCTCTGTTTTCTTCAAATGACATCTCATATTGTAGATGTTGTTTGGAGTGGCACAATAACCTGGACTGTGAAGGATTAGTTCTTCTTTACAACAAATCCTCAACTTGTTAACAGAGTTACAACACGCTAAATGAGCTTTCATAGGTTCAGATCCTGTTATTAAAGACATAGGGAAATCAAATTTATATTCCAAATCATTTTGACTTAAACATGTTTAAAAATGTACTGTTTATCAGATGATACTAGGGTTGTCCCGATCCGATATTAGGATCAGATCGGCCGCCGATATGAGCATACAATGCGCATCGGTATCGGATCGGCAGGCGCGGAAAAATTCCGATCCTGACTCCCGATCCATTTTCTAAGGAAAGTCCGCTCCGGGTTTTCTATCACACATATTTAAATAATCCATTCCAGTTTTTTGCTGTGGTTTCCCTAAAATTCGAGTCGGCATTTTTCTGCACACCTTCAGCACTAGCATTAGCATCTTATAATTTACCTCAGTGGCATGTTCAGCAGTAAAATTTAACGGTAAAAATGTCATCTGTGTGGGAACATTTTACCTTAAAGGACGACAAAGACGAAGAGGTGGAGTGAAACATATTATTTACACTGATTTTTATAACATTGGT
>JAPTYR010000012.1:16270649-16287650 GCA_029814505.1 Siphamia roseigaster
AGGGTGGAGTTATATGTATATTACATATTTTCTAGGACTATTCTTGTAATGGCAATTACCGTAAAAAATTACTGGAATGGTAATGCTTGGCGGAGGTCTGCGCTCTCCGGGTGCTTTTGCAGTTATGAATATGATAGCAGTTAAAGGTTAACACAAAACTAGGGACACAAAAAGAGGCTTTTCTCTCTCCTCAACTTGGAGCTGTTAACTTTATTTTAATTCGTCACAGATCTGTAATTTAGAACAGCAGGATGTCTCCCAGTAAAGAAAGCAGCTGAAGTGAGTTTCCTCTGTTGGTATTTGGAGGTTAAAGGTCATATTCCGTAGACAGAACACAGACTTAACCAAGTAAGGTTTCATGTCAGGGCCGCAGTTAAGCAAGAGAAGAAGCTGTTTCTTGAACTTGACCTGGTGTCCATCAGGCCACCCTGTCCTGCAGGTACTGAAGGACTAGGTCAGCCAAGGGTCACAGTCTCAGGCTACGTTATGTGCAAGAGATGGTGAAATAGTGCAGTTTTGCACATGTGTGTCTGCATGATGGGAGTGTTGAGTAAAATATGTGAAAACTAAAGGAGCGCGTCTGGCAATCTGGTGTGAAATGACACAGAACGATTAAGGACTATGTGAACTACCGGGTCCATCTTACTGGGAGATGCAGGTACAGAACCGTTTGTCCAACTAGTGAGTAGAGCAGAAGAGAAAAAGAGAGAGAGTACGAGACAGGGAGTGAGAGAATGTAGGGGTATAATGTCATCCCACAACCCCCCATTTGACACTACAAGGGAGGCTTTAGTCAGTCTAAATAATCCATGCTGTTCCATTAAATTTGCAGACTAGCTTCCCCAGTCTCTGTGTCTAGGCTGTAAGAGACAGAAGAAAGAGAAGTTAGATAATGGCTCTGAATAAACTCAAGCAACTGACCGACTTTAAGATGAAATCATGAATTAAACTATGTTAAAGCCTGAATTAGATGTCCAGCCACGAGAAATGAAATGGTTTTAAAGAAAATGAGTCAAAGACAGAAAGAACAAAGAAGGAGACAGAGCAACTATCCAGGCCAGAGTCTTTGAGTGACACTGATATCCTCATGATTGCCTACTTCACTGCCAAATTGACCCCCCCCCCCTTCCCCAATGCATGAAAAATAACTACTTGGAGTGTGTAGGAAGTCACCAGTGTGACATGCATTGTTGCAGTGTATTGACTTGTTGCTCCTGCTACATTTGCTTAGCCGTCTTAAGGCCCAATCAATAGACTCTGAGCTCTGAAGCCCTGCTAATAAGGGCCCGCAGCCATGCAGGGTCAGCCTTATATGAAAACTTGAAGAAAAGAAAAAGAGGAAAGGCAAATGTAGAACAAGAGAAGGAGAAAGATAGGGTGCAAACAAAAGAGAAAAAGAAAAACTTTGTGGGATGATGATGATGACAGCCTAAGCTAATCGCCTAAGAATTCTCCATCAGTTAATCGTTTTTTCCTTTCCACTGGAGGTAAACTCATGTGGAATTCTCTCTTTTTCTTGGCAGCAGTGTGGGCGTCAGGCACCATGAGAGATGCAGATTGCTGTTTCACCTCTACTTTCCGGTGAACTACAGTTCAAAAGTCAAGGGGCATCCGGGCTGCTTTGGGACTTTCGGAAATGCAAGAGCCAATCCATATTTGCAAAATGCAGTTGTTAGACCTCAAGAGGACCCACGGTGCTCGACATGTATATCGAAGGAAAGCGCTAATCTGAAACGTGTTAACATGATTATTCAGAGGGTAATTTTATGGCAAGCTTTTTTAAAAAGCAGCTCTAGAAATACACTTGCTAAATGACAAAATACTGTGTTCTAATGTATATGATTTTTACCATTAGACATCGCTCATTCAAAATAGTTATAAAAAACATAGTCTAAGATGATCGCTTATGCAGAAAGGGATCATGGGAAATATTTAAAGAGGAAATGTATGATTTTTATACAAATTACATTTAACAGTATTTATTCACGTTATGTTATTTCATCCTAAGGAAATAACCATCAGGAGGCCTAATCTTTTTTCATATCAGTTAATATCGATATGGATCACAATATTAGACAAATTACTATTTTTGTCAAGTTTAAATTATTTATAGTTACAAGTTAGCTGTGACGATACCAGAACATTATGTGTGATTTAAATATGATTTATTTTCAGCCAGATGTTGAACACGACAGATCTACGGATGGACATTACACAACTGTTTCAGAGAAATAAAACAGGTCCATGTATTTATAACTATTTATAACTAAAAATCTGACCAGCAGGCAAAAGCTTTTAAATTTTAAAAGACAACACAAACAAAACAGACCATCTTCACAATACCGGGGGTGTACAGGGGTGTAAAACCTAAAGTCAAACTTAAGGAAAGGCAAGTGTTTGGATTCTTCACATAGGCTACATGTACCTCTTCAGTACACCTCTGTATTGTATTGAAGGCCCTGAACAAAAATGGTTCACATCCTACTTTTCAGTAACCCGGTTGCTCAAATTCCCAGTCGCATTTTCTCCCAAGGGAACTCTCCCGCTCCAGCCCAAACATCAGCATGTGTTCTGCAGCTGCTCTTACGCCTGTGCTGTGTGCATCCACCTAAGTTGAAGTGGCTGATTGATTCGGTGCGGCGCTACTTAATTATGATTGGCTGTTTTTTTATGTCTGTCAAAACATTGACAAATTAATTCTATTGAAACTGTATCGCGTGTGTCTCATATTTCTATCGAGGATAGACGGTACATATATCGTTATCATTTTATCGCCCAGCCCTAACCACAAATAATGTGTGTATTTAGAGGCCTCTTGTGGTGAGATTACAGGTTACAATAAACTGAATACCGCTCATTTTACCCTTCCCAGACCACTGACAAAAATCAGAAAAGGTCATTAACAGAACCAGTATTTGGGTTGCCTGGTTTGGACTATTGTCACAAGACAGAACCTACTTCTTCTGTAGATATAATCAGTTACTCTAAGCAAGGAAAACACAATTCTTTTTTCCAGATGCATGTAATAAAAAAATATTAATACAGCACAGTTCTGAAAATAGAAGTCTCATATTTACGCCACACATTGAATATTAGTAAAACAGATTAAATTAACTAAATTTAAAATATTAATATATCACAATACAATATGACACACATGAATTAAAATGAAATACAATGATCAGCTTTGTTTATGCCTCACAATATATCATGTAAATTTGCTTTATACAATATGAGACTTTTAATTAACCATTTATTTGTAAGTCATTTGTGTCACATTCTTTCACTACACCGTCTCAGTTTCTATTAATACTCTCCTCACATTAGCAAAACACTAAAATTTAAAGTACAGTTTAGTCGACAGCCACATGTCTCATACACTACCAACAAATAAAGACAAAATGAAAATAAACTGATGAAAACTCCTAACTCTGTGAAGGATAGGATACTCCCTGGAGTTTTATGACATGTGCAAGTTTAACAAAAACATTGTTCCGAGGACATGAACAGATATATTTTTGTTTGTGGTCAATCCAATCCACCTGGTCACAGTGGTCCTGATGCTGAAATAGAGACGAGCATCAATTCCCTTGAATAATCTCTATCTGTGGCTGTACGTTCTGCACATCACAAGCCCACTGTGGAATGGTATGGCAAATTCATGGGGGAACTGTCCATCAAATATTAACGATCAAGTCGAGCGGAGAGGGTTTCCTATCTGCTTTTTCCCCTGGCGTCCATGGTCACCGCCACACTAGGAGACTTCCAAAGAACCAAAGAGAAAAGAAAAAGATGGAAAGAGACAAAGGGCAAAGAAGGGTAAGAAAAAGGCTAGAGGGGTGTATAGGTGTTCGATATCTTCTTTTGAGCGGCCAAAGTCAGGTTAGATTCAGCAGGAGCAGGGTCTTGATACATAGGTCCCAGGGTGTAAACACAAACTTGTACACTGTTTGTGTCATTGTTTTTTTCTCTTTCTCAATACTTCTTTCTGTTGTGTTGTCTGTTGGTGATGTGGGATTCTGGTGCCCAGTGACAGATGTGAAGGCAAGGTGGCTTTTTACTGGCACTGAAGCTTTTAGTTTTATTCTGTTTTTTTTTTTATTGTGACAACAAACTCAGGGCCAAAACTATAAGCAACACTGAACTGAACTGACAGACTTTAGTGAAAATAATGTGCAAAATATTAACTTTATGAGATGAAAATGAAGACTTTTCTCTGGAGAAACAAAAGCCCTTGAGGGTAATGGCTGAAGTGAGAGGTCTTTTTTTTTTCTTCCTTTTTTTAGAGAATGTAAATCAGATAGCACAAAAAAATAACCGTGAAAAGGAGAAACAACAGAACAAGACCAGAAACAAATGCTCATACTTCCATGTAAATATTCAAACCCTTATAAAGAAAGAAAAAAAAAACACCGCAAACACACACACATTATAATGGAAATATTTAAGCAGCTTGTCAATGGGGCCCTGTTCTCAGTCTTGGCCACAGCCCTCACAACACCTCCCTAAAATACCAACATCCACCATCACAGCATAAGTGGAACTGCAGGGTCAGCAGCGTCCCCTCTGGCCTTGCTGACCAACAGATATTCTAATAATCACCTTCCTTCTGTACTGTCAGGCTTGCAACCAATGGATCCCTCGTCCTGCCTTCGCCCTCCATCTCCACTTATACTAGGGGCTTTACGGAGCGGTGCTGCTTCGATACATTAAAACTGCTGCCCCATGATCAAACGAGCAAATACCTCCCGGGTCAGCAAAGGGCTACCCCACGTCAGTTAACAATGCAGCATTTAAACATCAGTCGTATGCAAAGCGGCTGGTACACAGGGGAGGAGATGGGCGGCAGGAGAAAGCAGAGAAGCAAAGCCTGGACCGGAGAGATAATGAGCGCTGGAGCACATAGGAGAACATCAGCAGCAGCTATTTAATGCTACCTTGTCAGCTCCTACATAGCTTTATGATGAAAATATAACATGTAAGGCTCCATCAACATCACAAAACAGATGAACTAATGGCTGAGCTCATATATAACTGAGTTATAACACTGAGTCAATACCAAATGTTAGACTGCTAAAATGTAGCAGGGGCGTTTCTGAAATACCCCAACAAACACATGATAGAAAACAGTGTTTACAAGAATACTGCCATAGACGTATAAATGCATTTAACCTCTGCCATAAATAATTTGACATCTTTTAATCTTTAAGCCCTTGGTTATTTGTTTCTAGTGGGAATCATTTCAATCCAACACAAAACAGTGGATTAGCCAGTAACACGAGCTTCATTCATTTAAACCGAGTTATCATCAGAAAACAGAAAAGATAAGACAAAATTCATGACCATACCTTCATAATGTGACTTTTATGTTGGCTCTTTTTTTTGCCTCGTTCAGTGAGTTTTAGTGATAAAGAAATAATACTCGTATTGTTGGATCTGATTAGTATTATCTTAGCACTGCAAACTCTGTCTCATTGGTCATTTTATTCAATTATTCATGATGGAAGTTGGTCTCAGACTGTTGACTTGTCCTAGATATTTGCCCATTTAAGTGCTTGTTTGGATTGTGTTTTTTTTTTTTTTTTTTTTAGTTTAGCTGATGTTCTTCTAGTCACATGAATGGAAAGAATGTGCATATTGCTGCAAGCATGTAGTGGCAACACTGATAGAACTATGGCTGCCTCAGGTACCAGGGACAACTGGGCTGTAGAGGTTTCTACTTAAAAAAACATACTGAGCTGATCAATTTTTAGCTTTATGCAACACAAAAAGTTGATAGAATGCATTTTGGACAAAAACAATATAAGTGTATTAATACAGGACTGGGCTGCTATGTGCAGCTGAAGCAGCTTTAGCATTGGCTTGACATTCATTCTATAAATCTCTGAACTCTACAGGCGGGATGGACCACCATTCTTCAAAATGATCTTCTGTCATTTGACGCATTCATGCTGGTGGTGGAGAGCATTGTGTAACACATCAGCCTTGTGTTCAAGCTGGATGAAGTCTGGTGACTAAAGGCTGTGGCATATGATTCACATCATTCTCATACTCTGCAAACCTTTCAGTGACCCCTTCATGCCCCGTGAATGATGAGATGAATGCATTTATATTATGAAACAGACCACTCCTGTTGAGTTTTTAATCTGTCTCTATATGCCCATAACAAGTGTACATTACATATCTACATTTTGGGGGAATGCATCATTTTTTAATGTACCGATCCCTTTAATAATGGAGCTTAGAGGTGAAGAGGTGAAGAACAGTTTTTTTTTCTGGCTTATCCCTCTCTCCCCCTGCCTACTGCTTGGTTAACCGAGTGACCTGCTGTCAAAGGAGCCTTTGTGAGCGCGCTTTGGCGGAAGGCCAATCAGATCCTCCGGCTTGTCTGTCTCAGAGAGGAAAATGGCGCCCCTGGTATGCCATCAGTGGCAGAAATGTGCAGACAGTCTGACTGCTGAGGCAGGCTTGGCTTGCCGTGGCCCTTCCAAAACTATGCCGGAGGAATTACCTGCTTGGCCCTTGGCCAGAGAGACTCATTGTACAAGGGCCATGGTTATTCATCTATTTATTCACTTACACCTCATACACATGGGCGCATTCAAAAACATTTCACCTTCTTATAGTTCATTCCCACAGGTTCTGACAGCATTCTTCTTTGAACCAGACAGGTATAGTCAGTCCAATGGAAGTCCATTTAAGGAATCTGAGCGAACAGATCAGTTGAATATGGATTTTTACAACATTTCAAAACAAACTGAAACACTTAAGGTCTATTTTTATTTGAAAAAACCAACGTCTCATCTTTTTTGCAACTTACAAATGGTACCTTTAAATGACTATATTACCTACTCCCACCACTGTCTACTGTATCCATGCATTTGGGCACAATGGCGGTGCAAAATAAATACAGGTACAAGCTCTTTGTTTTCTTTATTTAAAATTTACACTACGTAAGCCTCTGGTTCATTTTTTATTCTAGAACTACAGAAAACATAGTTTAAATCCGGTTTAGGGGGTGGGTAGGGGCTTTGGGTGGTACTGTGGGAACAGTCACCCAAGTGGAAAGAGGAATCAAACAGTAAAATGAACGCAAACACAACAAGAAGAATACAACTTCTGACAGGGCTCTGGTTTATACTAAACAGAGATCACAACCTGCTCACTGTACAATCCCTGTTCATTTCCAGTATACAAAATCTGCCAGAGACAAATACATCTGCTCAACAAAGTGCCACTTGTGACACATCATCGGAGGAAGCAAGTGTTTAGGCTGCTGCTTCAGAAACAAACTTCTGACAGCAGGAGATGATGAAACAGAGCAGATCCCAAATTATTCTTGTGCTCCTCAGAACCTGCTTAACCTGCTGCAGCCTGGAGCGTGCCCCTCACCCTCCCCCTGAGAGAAAGAGAGAAAGAAAGCAAAGAAAGGGCCAGAGAATCTGGAGGAAAGAAGATAGAAAAAGGACTGCAGGGTAATGCGGGAATGCTAGAATATTTAATATTACTTAAAACTGTGAAGCTCCACTAAGCAAATACCAGTTTCCTCTATTGTTTACTGCTCTATAGAATATGTACACACACACAAACTAGAAGTCCACCTCGCAGACAAACATTTCTTCAAGCACATCCACTTACTGTACTGCGCAAGCACATTACAAATGACACACTCATCTGATCATAAACCTGCACATGTTTAGACCCAAACAGAAATGGCATTCTTGGCAGTGCTCATGTGTGTCTGCGAGCTCAACGGGTGGGGTGAGGAGGATAGTCGAGACTTGCTCATTTCACACTGAGAGGTGAGCCAGAGAGCAGTAACAGAATCTAGCCATAAAACATGGAGGGAGTGGAAAACTGGTAGGGTGGGGTGGGTGGAGGGGCATGACTATAGCCCATGGTATAGTATGTGTCCAACTGCCACCTCTTTTAGACTCCCTCCCACATACTCGTTCTCACAGTTATCCATTATCAAAACCCCCTGTCTCTCTGGGCATGTCTGACACACAAGAACCCTCTGGCATGGCAGTTCTAACCCCGGGTGCCTGATGTAAACAAAGCAGGTGCAAATGTACGCACGGCATTGATTATTACCTCCACTTAGTGATTTTTTTTTAAAATGTATGTACGGTGTTTCTGTGCTTTAAAGTCTTAAGATCACTGTGTTTTTACCAAAAGATGATTTTGATTTTTAACTCTGTTGTCACTTCATTCATCAGATTTCCCTTTAGTATGCATTTCACAATCTAAACAACAGAACAAAAACTGCAACAAAACCCAAAAATGGCTGCGGTTATTGTAACAATAAAAAAAAAAAAAATCAAAACAAAAAAAACAACAAAACAAAAAACAAAAAAGGAAAAAAAAATACTTAATGGCCTAAACCTTCCAGCATGGATCTCTTGATATTTCTCCTTAAGAACGCAAGGTCTCTTTTAATTTAACCCTTTCAGTTCTACGGCATTATCAAAGTCTGGGGTTCTCAGAAGGGGGTCCACACCTCAAACGGTGCCAGCGTCGACAGAAATAACCCTTATCCCCTTCTTCCCCTTCATTTGGGTTAAGTGCAGTCCACGCAGGAGGAGGCAGTTCCATATGAGAGGAAAAAGGAAAGGGGAAAAGAAAAAGAGAGCATAATCTAGGTTTTTCAAAGGGGAATAATCCAGTCAATGGCAGCAAACTAACATTAGCAGGACAGTTACACAATATGCATTTGATAGGTAAGACTTCTGGATCTCCTCGTCAGAAAAAACGGGGTCATCAGACAGATCCAGAGGGCATTCGTTTGTCAAGTGTTCCAGTGTGTGTGCCATTCTGAATGTGAAGCGGATTTCACGGGTTATTCTATTCTCGTCTCCAGGCCACAGTGGTGTGTAAAATGAGAGGGAATGCTATGTTTTTGGGAAATCTAATTTGAGGCCTGTGTTTGTTTTCTCGGCCTTATTTTGCAACCAGGAGGCTGGCTCCATAGCGGCACAACTCTCTTTTCCCTTAGTTTCACAACAACTATGTCCAATACTAACATCCAACAACAAAAAAAAAAAAACCTTATACTCAATTGAGGCAAGGACAATATGATGACATGGGTCTCTTTTACTTTTTCTGTTCACTCGTTTCTCTCGGTTTCACCACAGAATTAAGCAGACTTAATTGGGAGGTTATTCACCATGTCACAGGAACATATGCACACATACATACATATAGATGTATTTAAAAAACACAAATATTAGCAGCCATCTTTTGGCAGCTAATTGCATCGTGCTCCCTGTGGGAGGAAAGAGGGGTCCTTGGTCGATAATTAATCCTCGTTTGGAAAAATAAATGACATTCATTAGGAGGGAATCGAGCCAAGTGCCATTATTTACATGGCAATAATCTGGAGCATGCTGGTGGCGCTCTTTTAATGTTACAGAAATAACTCTGGGACAGGGGACAAGTACAGTTGCGTTCCTGCCTTTTTTCCCCGTGTCTTCACACCAAGGAACAATTAGGCCCAGGCGAACAGATGGGGACGCCTCTGAGTGAGAAAGCTCCTCTGAAAAACTCTTCATCTCCTTCTTATCTCCCTCCCTCATCCACATGCACTCAGGCATGCAAAGGCACATACACACAAATACACAGGCAAAAATAAAGGCAAATACACTAATCTGAGCTTGCACTTCAGTGAGATACATGCACACACATTCAGGCACACAAAAGAGCATCGTGAGCTAACTTTTAACATTAACTGTTGAAAGACAAGCCTCTTACAAGAGACCAAGCAGGAAGAACTTTGAAAATGTGGGCACGCTGAAAACAGTGCGCTTATTCACTCATTGCTTTTCAGTATTGATAAAAACAAGGTTCGACATGGCAAATGTCATCTACTTTCTACTAAGAAAACTCTGTTTTGATACACCGGTTTTTATTTACTTGTGAAGTCTACAGTTTGAAATTATAATAAGAAAACTTCATATTCCTGGATTATTATGATAGTACATGCACATGCCTTGTACATATTTACTCAACAAAACACAACCAATAGACATATGTAGTAATACTACTAAGGTTGGCATAATGATCAAAATGTTACATATGGGTCATTTGTTACATAACTTGAAGGCTTTTAACAATACTAGCCACTGCACAATACACTTTTATGGATGTAGGCAAGACTGGAAAGCAATGGCTGCAGTGACAAAGTAGATTCATATTAAAATGGATCATAACTCAACAAATGTAAACTTCTGTTGTGAAAGACATGAAGATGGAAAATGTATAGAAGCAAAAACTAATTTTATTTGGTCAAACCTAAAATATTTAGTTGACAATTAAATCAATTCAAATTCACCTCAGATTTATATCTCTAGTATTTCTAAAACTTTTTCAAAGTGTATTATTAAAATGTATTGTGTTTTGTGTGTCAAAGTCAAGTCTGTGTCACTTTACAACACATTGGCCCTGCAACTCACTTAATCTCTTTTTGAGGATCATCATCTTTGCTGACCTGGATTCGACAGGGTTTCTCACTATCAGGCAGCGGGTCACTGATATGAAAACTTACACACCTGTTATTGTCCAACCTGTTACCCATCTTTGTCCCACTAAGTACAATGATTAAGGTATCAGTCCTTGGGGAACCAGGTGACAAAACAGGAGACAAAACTGAGCGTATAGATCATAGCCTCATAGTTTCAGTGTGCCCTTTGCCTCAGTGGACATAGGGGATTGTCCCTATCCCCTCTGGTCATGCCAGTAGACAGGGAGTGATCCATCAGACAACATAACCCCTCCTTCACCCATAAGATTAGGTAACAGCATCTTGTGTTTGCTGACACCAAGGAGGCGGCCGTGAGGCCCCGTAGGGCCTCCTCTTCCATCATATTCTGTTACATTTCCCAAACAATGAAACCTGTCAAAAAGACAAATACTAAATATCTCTTCATCCCTCCTTATTCTCACAACTCAATCTTAATCCATCCCTAAACTAGTTATTTTCATAACAATAAGTAAACCATGTTGAGTTACAAAAAAACGACAGAAAAACCCCACCTACACAAGAACTTAGCATTATTTTGCAACTTTTTTGGCTCTTTCCATAACTACTGAATTAATGAATGCATAATAGTGTCCATTCTGTAAGTGATCTCTGTCTTCTATTAGTGACCAAACTTAAATTAAGCCTTGCCCTCTTTCCTCCCTCAGCACTGACCAGATGCCAGGCTGATATTTTAGCTATAGGGAAGACTGGGGCCTTGCATGACCTTTCATGGGCCGAAGGGAAACTTCCCTGAGAAATCCGATAAGATCCAAGGTGCAGGCCTCGCTAATTCGTTCGTCTAGCTTGCCACACTTCTACGACCTCTTTTCCTTTAGCCACCCCCCACTACCCCCCAATCGATCTGCTTATCTCCTGAGATCAAAGGCTCACACCGCCGTTGTACATTTAGCCTCAACTGGGTCCTCCCACATCATGTCTAAATATTAATGATAATAAAGTCTCACACCCATCTCTGTGTCAGGCAATTACAGCCAACATTGATCCTCAGCTCTCTGCTCCAATTAGAACTCAGCGCTCGTAATGCGTCCTGGCACATCAAAGGATAACAGCCATTGATCCACTCCTGGATCTTAACATTTACCGTTAGAAGAGAGGGGCAGGGATGTGGCGTGGCTGTGGGGGGAAGCAATATTCTGACTCGAGAAGAAGAAGAAGGGAGAAAATAAATCATTTTATCCAGCCAGTCAGGTAAAGGAAGTGCTGAAACTCAGATGGTAAAACACTGCAGAAAGGGCTCAATAATAATGGACATTCTGATTGTTTGGAGGGCAGCTTGCTTCCAGGAAGACACCTTCACAACACCATGCACTGATATCTTTCCTTTTTTCTATTACAACATTAGAATTACAATTTTAAAAAATATCAAATGCTACATAAAACATATTCAGAAAGGAAGCAAATAAGGTCTAAAGAGAGGCTGAAACATCCACTGACAGTTAACCTCAGGGACAATAAATCTTCAGCTGCCTATTACCTCATTCTTGCTGCCAGACTCAATATAATGCTAATTTCAAATATATCAATGACCTTCTAAGTTGAGAAAACCACAGTTAATAAAACCAAACTTGAGGACACATTCTCTGGGAATTTCTGATGAGGCTTATTCCACACGGGTCTCAGCGGAAGGCAAGAATGACTTCAGTGAAACATGAGTTGGCATGTCTCCTCCCACATTTATGTCTTTAGGCCAACTAACCCTGACAGTTGACCTTTCTGACACCTTAAAGTTTGAGAATAGGGAAACATTTTACAACACTGTATAGCACACAATACACCAGTCTCCAGCAAAACACGCTCACAGACAGAGAAACTGAAACAACAACGGGGTAAAATTCGACCCATTGACTCAATAGACAGCGACACGTCACCATTAAACCAGGGACATTCCTTGCACAAATGAAGCTAAACAATCCCACTGTTGACACCATTATTTGACAGGGCTTGTTATGCGCTTTCTCTGCTGGATTGATAGCTCTGATAGTCCCGGCTTCGGGCACGACCTCACAGTCGCCTTTGTCACAGAGCTGGAAGAAGGCTTGTCCATTGCTTGGCCTTACAATGTGACTCTTCATGGCACCATAATACACTGAAATACTGTGCGAGTGGAATGCAACCCAGTTGTTTGTATACCTACATCTAATTGACTAACCGTGACTAGCTTATTGAGGCCAAGTTGAAATTTGCTGTGTAATAAGATAACAGGAAAAAAGAAATGAAAAGCAGAAACAAAGTAATACATTTACCTACTTCAAATTCAGTAACAGCGTGAACATGAGCCTTATATGGAATAACACCTCGATAAGAGTTGTAGACTAGTGTTATGACATAATGAGGTTCATTTGAAGGTCAAGTCCACATGAACTATGTTTCCAAGTTTAATGTTCATATTTATGGCTGAAGTGGATGGCTGAGACACTCTGCTGTTTACACCTGTGTTTGGCATGCATCTCCAAGCTGACCATATTTATTTGGATTTCATTAGTACCTGTCTCACCTCTGCCAGAATATGTACACACAATTATTATACCAGCTTGGCACTTAATGACTGCCATTGTTTCATACAGAGTAATATAGAAATAGAAATATTTCAGGAGCTAATATCAAAGAAAGTTGCTCATATACAAGTATGGACGATTCCAATTCAACGTTGATTCCCTTTTCTGTTTTTTCAAGGGTTGGTGTAATACCATTCGAACAAGCACTGTGTCCCGCATTAAAGAGATTTCTTGTTATGTTTCTTGTTATGTTATTGTCAGTGCCACATCAGGATGCATTAGTGTTAACACTACAAAAGAAATGTGCACCAAAGACCAGCTCCACGATTGGTATGAGAGATCAGATCACATTGCATCACAGGAGAGCTGGGTGATCAGGCCAACAGATCATATGACGATGTTTTGAGGCAAAAATCACAATCCGTGATCTGAATTGCAATTTTATCCGTCTTACAAAATGTGAGCCACAACTACAATTATGTTCTCTGGTTTTTCTGGCTGTGTGGGGTGATATTTTGTTGTTTTCTGACTGCAAATTATGCACTGTTGTAAAGACGTCCTTTTCTTTTTGTCAGACAGATGTAAAAAAAAAAGTACAGTTTTTACCTTCACATGTTTCAGCTACAACCTGTAGGCTTCCTCAAAAGGGTCGCTTGATGTTACTGTGACATATGCACTGTTTTGATGATTTCATACCAAAATTATTACAATATCTTACTCTCTAAAATCACTCATTTCACTTGTATTTGGTACAGTCCACTAGTGGATAATCTGATGGTCCAAGATACATTTCAAAAACCAAATAAAAACAGGGACCCCAAATGTTCTGTCATTAAGAATAATGCTGCTGCTTAAGATGTTTAAAATATTTAGGAAATGACTAAAAAAATCCATGAGACAGCTTCACAATTCCACCTTCGCAAACCATACATTCAGTATAATCATACATAAATCAAATGCTAACCACTAAACTTCAACAGCCTTAAGCCACTTATCAAAGTCTATAAACCCTTATCATTCTAAGCCTTCTTTTAGTATTTGTTTATGTGTATTTTTCCTTCTTCTCGACCCGCTGTCCTTTGGCTGTGGTATCCCTCACTATTATACGGTTTGCTAACATGGTGCTTTGCTTCGACTGTACCTCAGTCTCTACCAAGCAATGTAATTAAAGATTGGTGAAATGAAACCAGTGTTTAGAAATGGTTTATGTCAAGTCTGTCCTGAAATGCTATACCACAGCGGAACTTTTAGATGGAACGGGTGTGTGTCCATGTCTTGTTAAATAAAATAGAGTTTTGGCCATACGAGTAAGGCAGAAACATCGAACCAACAGAACCTCAGCGTCAGCCAGGTCAAAAGACGAATCGACGACAATGCAGCACAGCACCGATGGAAGCAAAACATTTGTTGAATATCAGGCTCCTCACATGTGTGTGATACTCCGTGATGCAGTCAGGTCAGCTGAGGAGAATGAGGGGATTGGCGGGCTCCACAAATAGGCTGGGAAAATGACACTAGGATGCTAGGCCAAGACATCAATGTCCTCACAACTTCCCTTCAACACTAAAGCAATGTTAGCCCTGGCGCCATCTGAATATGGGCTGGGGGTTAAAGTTTACACAATGGCTGACAGGATGTAACCATGTGACCAAGCAAAGACTCCAAAAATAAACAAAAGGTGCCCTATATTTTGAGAGGCAAAAGTTTTTGGGTCTCTAAGTGGTAGTTTAGAAAAATATGGAATTTGTACAATGTTATTTCTCTTGCAAGCACAAAAGCCATATGTGGTATTTACATTGCTTTTTGCAACAAGTTTTATGTTGTACATTATTTTTCATCTCTCATACCTAAAGCAAATAGTGTTATAATGACTCCACAAGTGTAACAAGTCAGAGGTGAAAAGTTTACAGTTGACCACAATGACCACAGCACCATATAATTAAAGAAATAATGAGCAGAAGGCCATGTGAAATTAATAATTTTCTGGTTACATTAGTTACATTGTTGTAGGCTCATATATCTGTATTTAATTTTTCCAGTGGCATAAAATATAACTAATCCTGAAAATAAGTCTTTCGAAGTAATGACTTGGTACGTCAGCAGTATTCATTTTCACAGCCCTGCAAAAGCTTTGGAACATACTAGATGAGCAACTGAAATTTTTGACTGTGAAGAAAAACGGCATGTTTGTAAATAACAATAAATATTTTATTACTACGGGGATACTTGCAAATTCTAGACAGAAAACAACAAACATTTTAAAAATGTGGTCAGTTCTATTAAAACCTGCTTGTGCTACTGAGTATAAAAAGGTGTTGGCTGCTGTATCTTAGAATATAGGAAAGAAAAAAAAATGTTTCACTACTGCTTCTGTGTAAGTTTGTTTAAGCTGAGACACATCACGATGGGATGATGTTGACCCTTGAGGTGCAAACTAAGATTCCTGTCGCCACAGAGACGTGAAGATCGTGGTATGAGCAGGGAAATCTTCCTTCCAGCTGGCAGCCGGCCTGGCCTAGCACCAGGGTGCTCAGCCAACAGTTTCGTTCCTCTGTTAGACCCCCCTCCAACACCTCGTCCTCCACAGACCACTGGATGCCAGTGTGCCTGGCTGATATGGGCCAAACGAGCCCCAGCCATCGGGCCAAAGGGGCAACAGAGCTGCTGCCAGCTGGGCCAGCACTTCACGGCCGAGCACCACTCTCCAAACAAACAGTGCAGTGGGCCACAAGCCCACAAGGCAACATGGAACCTGTCATTACCGGCCGTGCATGGCTGGTTCACTCCCCAAAAACCAAGCCAGGCCAAGGGCATGAACGTGTACTGCACTTGACTTTAGCAAATTTCTCAGCCAGTATATTTCATAGGAAAACCACACTTTCAGATTTATGCTAGATGATCAATATCTAAAAGATTATTCATCCATTTCACTCTTGAAAATAACCGTCATCGTAACGGTCAATACTTGTTAAAATTGTAAGAACAATCAAATGATATACATAAATGATAAGTTCAGGACAATTACATATGGGTAAAAAACTTGAGAGTGGAAAGACAACGCCTGCCAAAAAGTCTCTTTGGATTAACTGCATACCGTCTAATTATACAACATCTACAAAACTTCCTATGGCTCCCGGACTAAAAATGAACTCTATGGGCATTGGACCTTAGTAGGGTTTTCTCCACTGATGAAGGATCTACAGGCTTTTGTGGCATAACTCTGCTTTGTCCTTACCACTTTGGCTACAAAAGATGATGGTTTGAGGCATCCGTCATGAAAAAGGCCTTTTTAACATCACTAAATACTAATCAGTCAAAGGGAGGACCGTTGGGATCCAATGTCCAACCATTTTTTGACTGGAATGCACAACTGGGATCAAGGCATGTAGGGAGCGACTGAAAAGTAATGAACACAAGTTGTGTTACAATAGTCTCCATCAGTAATAAATGTCAATAAATGCAAGGAAATAGTGTTCAATAGGTTTAGTACCATCATTCAAAATTACATTAAAAGTCATCATACTGATTGTGTTTAGCTTGTTATTATGTTGAGGCATGTTTCACTTCTTGTTTTATCCAAAAAAAAAAAAAAAAAGCCAACAAATCTGTTGCAGGAATGCATGATAGAGTACCCTATTTAATGTGATTTTCCTCATAATCCAGAGCTAATCACATGTACTAAACTGATTAAAATTATGTGATAAGTAAACGTACAGCTCAGGTATTGAGCTGCATACCCGTCTTTTCCTCAATAATATCAGGTATTTTTGCAACACTGTTCCTGCAACTGAAAACTACCAACTCGGATAATTAAAACCGACAGCAGCAAACATTGAGAAAATACTATTAAAAACTTCAGGGTGCTCATTAATTCACAGTGACACTTAAAAATATAAACACACACACACACACACACACACACACACACACACACACACACACACACACACACACACACACACACAC
>JAPTYR010000012.1:16353514-16365817 GCA_029814505.1 Siphamia roseigaster
GGAGGGTGGCTGTGGGTGGGTGCGTGAGGTGGGGCTGGGGGGTGGTGGGTTGGCAGTGGCAGTGTATATGTGTGTGATCATTAGAATAATGCGCCTCGAGTTTTGACGGTGACAGAACCTGAAGGAAAGGGTGAGAGTTCAGCCACTAAGCATCCAGTAATGGCAGACTGTGATGGCCCTAATAATGAAACAATCCAGCCATGAACGCGAGATGATACCGTCAAAAATAATGAAAAGGAACACGTATAATTAAAACTAAACATCCTCGATTGCTTCAGGTAGGCAGTCGCGGCAGATGTACCGATCGCATCTACCAACCTAATCTGAAAGGAGGAGATCCTTTTTTTCTCGAGGAAAGAAACTGTTTCTATATAGAAATGTCACCAGCAAATACATAAAAATATGAATATACAGATGTATTCACCCAGGATTTTTAAGAGGCAAAAACCATGATGTCCTCGTCAGCATTTTTGACAGTGTAAATGTAAAGAGGCTGCCAGCCCCTACTGTGCTACAACACCCCCTACAAAGGCTTGACCCCTGTGGTTCGGATATGTTGAAACCCTTCAGTGTAAGTCCAAAACACACATAAACTAGCACTTGTTTCATGTAAAAACCTGGCATGTCTTTCAGATTTGATGCTTATCTACTGAAAAAGAAAAGACTAAGAAGACAAGGGTTTCATCAAAATCATATATGACTGTCACATAGAAAAGATTCTAAATACAGTATAGTGTATGTTAAATAGTGTGCATCTAGAGTGCACTAGTGCACCCACCACCACTTCTGCCTATGCATGTATGCCTTTTCATCTGACACCTACATTTTGAACAAAGATCTTCTTAGGAAGCAGGAAAATTGTGTTTTTTTGTTGTGCTTTTTTGCGTCAAGAAACACTCTTCAGTTGTAAGTTATTAACAGGGAGCCCCAGAACAATGCAGCTGTAGCTCAAAAGAAATCTCTCCCCTCTTCTTTTCGCTCTCCTGCCTTTTTTCAATATCAAACACAGGCGGTTACTATCACCATTTTCCAAAGTTCAGATGATTTCCTTATTATTTCAATAAGGGTGGGGGAGAGTCAAAGTGAATAATGATGACAGCTGTGATTCAGACTGACTGTGTGATCTTCTGTGCCGTTTGTTTGGGACTTGTAAGACGAGGAATTACAAGTGTCAAACAGCTGTGAATATGGGTGCTAAATATTTAAACATGTTTTTCAGCTGAAGAAAAAAAAGTATAGTTTCTTAAAAGCACGGCTTAAGTGTGTATAAGCTGTGCCAGCCTTTGATTCGGATGCAGGAAGAGAAAGAGGGTAAAAGACAGCGATGGAAAAATAAAATGGCGAAGAGGGCGTAGAATCGAGCCCGATTGCATATATCGGGCCATCCAAAAAAGGGTAGACAGGTGAGGCAACTCGAAATGTCTTCTGACCCTCAGGCTAGGAGGCAATGTAAAAAAAAAAAAAGAGGGAGGAAGAAGGGGAAACAAAAGTAGAGCTAAATAAAAGAAAAAAGTGTGATAACATGGCATCTGGGCCAGGTTGGTGCTTTAAATTATGGATAGCTGTGAATGGAAAGGCTTTGATAGGTATTGAATTACTCAGCTCCAGCAGAAACCCTCTTGAACACAGTCTCACTCAAAGGCACATTTAACAACACAGGGTAAGTACACCTCTTAGCACAAGTTTAGTCCCACTTCAAATGACAAGCTACATAAACAAACATAAGGTAACAATGTAAATTAAAAGCTCTCAACAAATATTAACTCATGAGTGCCATTTTAATGCCTCCAACATATGATTTTAGTATAGTTTTATAAGAAAAAAATATTAAACCATTTAATTAAACATTAAAATGACACTGCTATAAAGTGAGACATCCCTGTTGTTTAGTTCACATAGAATTTAAGTAAATTGCATCCAAAGCGAGAGGGTATAATTATCTTTTTTGGGAGGAGATTTTCCACTGACTGAACATTTAGACTTTATAATGCATACATAGCAAAGGTGTAAGGCATCTTCCATGTCTTCCATTAAACTTAAGTGAACAATGTCAAGAGCTGGCACTGAAACTGGACATGAAAGTGACAATAACACTCAATTGACATCAAATGAGAAACAGTTTCGGTTCACAGACCTCTGGAACCTTAACAGAATTTTTTGTTAAAAAAAATAAATAAATAAAAAAAAAAATGGATGTGTACAGTACCTAACATTTTGATAGTCACAAATAGGAAATATCCTTAGTTGAGCTATGTACAATAATAAAAAATAGTATTTATGCAAAACCATTTTGGTGATACTCTTGGATATTTCTAATTAGTGCATATTTTCCTACTGCTTAGTCACATTTGAAAAGGCTCTTAGTGACTGAAGCAGCTTCATTACACTGTATGATGTGTCTAAATGGTATGGTATCCTGTTTTTTTTGCTTAGACTACAAAAGACAATAAATGTTATGAATTTAGTCTATGGTGGTGATTGCAATGATAATGAAACTGTAAAGGAACAAACATACCAGCGTATATGGACAAAAAGCAAAATCACCAACAATGACAACCTCAAATGACTTGATGGAAAAAAGGCAGAATGCAACACATGTGGCCCCTCTCATGAAAATTCAGACAGTAAATCTTAAAAGCAAAGCCATTCATTTCCACTTGAGACTAAAAGTTGATCAACGCCTGAACTGCGTTAGGCCCAATAACAAGCCTACTCCAAACCTAGCTTCATTTCTCAATATTTGTCTTCAAACAGGTATATCAGTAATAATATCTTATCTTTCCTTTCACATATTTAAAGGATGGGAAACTGGAAAAACTGGCCTTGAGTGAATTCATTATCTTTAGCTTGGCCTTTAAGCTGTTCAATCAGACATGTGAAAGAAAAAAAAAAAAGTGTCCAAATGAGCCGATTTTAATTTTCTGCAGGAGAGAAGAGGGCAAATGGAAATTTCAGTGGGAAAGCAGAATTTAAATAGTCAGAGCAGAGAAGCACTTACCTCTTCGCGTAACTTTATCAACTGCATCATGAGAGCAGAAGAGAGAAGAGAGAGAAAGATGGAGAAAGTGAAGGAGAGATTAAAAAAAAAAAAAAAGCAGAAACATGGCAGGAAGGAGATCAGTGATGTGGCTGGGTACAGAATTAACCTTGACGATTTATCTGTTTGCATGTTTAGCATTTGGAAATCACAAGACAAACACATTAAACGAAGCTAAACACACTAGTCGGGCTGACTTTTTTTTTTTTGAACAAACAAAGATCAAGTCCTGGCGCTGTCACATTAAACAAAGAGCGGGAATGGATCGCTCAGCGCACACTATCAACTAACATTATCAAGGCCGTCACATGACAGAAGTTGATATTGCAAAGAGTAAAGAGGAATGAGCATAGTATAGTCTCCACGGTTACTGTACGCTGCAAAATATTTTGCATATTTCCTCCTGAAAAGCAAAAAAAAAAAGGAAGTGTATGCCCTTTGGAAGTGGGAGAGAAATGCTGAGCCACTCTGCTGTTTATCAGTGATCGTATACTGTCAATATTTCATGTAGTGTATATGTCTCAATAAACGTACCTGCTGTTTAGATTATGTATGGAAAGTTATGTGAGGGTACCGTACATATAGTGCAGATTATTGGGACAGCCGCAGATCATGAAAAATGAATCTTAGCACAGCTATACATTTTTGATGAAAGAGAATGGAAAATTTAAGGAGAAGTAAATAAGAAATGCTATTTCTATTCCCTGTCCTGGAAAACCTTGCATCTCCAATAATGAATCAGACATTTGAGAAAAGCAATAATCCCATTTGCCATTAATTATGCCTAGTCACAATTAGAAAGGTTATTTCTATGGCCTGCTCTAAAGTGAGGGTTGGGAAGAAGACAAGAGCTTGTCATGGGATGTTTTCCAGAGAAACGAGAAGGACATTTGATTGGCAATCCTTCTAGAGTTGTTTATTTTTATTTTATTTTTTTTTGTACAATGCATTTTTCCAAGGCAACATTAAAGGTTGACCACAATAACATGTACTTCTTATTTAATATTTTTAGGGTTTGGAATTATTTTGTTTTTCGAAACAATATAAGCATGATTGTAAATTATAAACTTAAGTGCAAAGTTTGAGGCTAAATAAGCAGCTGGTGTAGGGATGGAAAATAGCATCACAGGTTGAGATAATTCAAAACAAGTTACACAGAGGCAAAAACAAAGCATCAGTTCCTCTTTCAGCTCTAATGACCAGAATAATTCAGCTAACATTTAACATTTGCACCTTACTTCCACTGAAATAACCACAATAAATCTGAAACAACAACAAAAAAAAGAACAATACTAGAAGAATATACTGCATACATTTGTCACTTTTTGACTATTCCAAAAGTTACCACACTAAAAAGAGATTTGTCAAACAATAACGAATTCTGGATGAATATATACACTATATAAAACCCAAACAAAAACACATTACAATCGTGCATTTGTTACGGTGGATAACTTGTAATTTTAGAAGCGACTCAAAAATAGTTCTGCCACCATTTTATTTTCCTTACCGACCAAAAAAAAAAAAAAAAAAATGGCAAAACAACAACGGCTCATTGTGATAGTGCAAATACAAAAATACTGTCAATATCTGTAAGGTGGGAGGTAAACAAATATAATTGCATGTTTCTTTAAAGAGCTCTTACCCTTGAAAATGTCGGCACTAACAAGATGCATTTTAGAGTGGAAACTCTCTTTTCCAACTTAAGTAACAACTCCCTGCTAAGAATGCGTTAATGAAGAGGCCAAAGTTTAAAACTACACTGTGGATGTGAATGTGTTTGTGGTTTGAACAGACCCGGCAGATCCTGCGATCCCTCACCCCGGCTCTGCCATCAGTCAATGGGTCCCAAACAAAACTTGTTCTAGCTCATTTGTGCCGGCTGACTGATTGCAAGCCCACATGGAGGATTTGTTAAAACTATATGATGGACATATTGAGGAGTGTTTCTAGTTTCCTCCCGTTTAGATTTATTTTTCTTTGGCATGCACTCTTTAGCATGGCCAATGATGCTCACGTTGCTCAAGAGATACAGAGCAGTAAATACAGAATATTGTAAATGTTATAATTACTCCAGCATGAGCGCCTTTCCTTGTGTTTTTGTGATGCCAGCCAGTATTCAAAATTGCACTGCTGCAATTTTTCTGTTATGATAATCAGCAATTTTTTATTTTTTTTTTTTCAAACAAAAGATTTTTTTTTTATCCAATACGGAATTCGATACAAGTGGTAATCTGCTTCCTTTGTAGCCTGTAAAATCTGGTCCGTGCTGGCTCAAACCAGCACAATCTCTTGTGGCCAAGCCTTCTGCTGTGACTGAAATCGAAACTATTCCGTATAGTGTTCGTGTGTGAAAAATGTGTGTGCATTTGTTGCTTTGTGTGTGGTGTCTCTGCGTGTGTGTGTGTGTGTGGCGTCGGTGGATGTGAGTACACCAACATTTGTGCGTGTGTTGCATGCAGAGGAAACAGAAAGGAGAAAATGTGCAATGGTAGCCTACCACATTATTAAAAAAAAACGAGTGATAGTGCCAATTCAGTCTCTGTCCGCATACAGATAACGAATAAATGCCGAACTCTATTAAATCGTCCTTTAGCCATTATCGCAGGGCCAACACGCCATTTTCAGAACTTATGACGGTTCCCTATTTACTTAGCTATAAATCCTTGCCATGTAACCAACAGATTTGTGACTGGTAATGATCTGCTCAGCCAGGGCTATATGAAATGATCCTGACCTCTTTCAGATCGTCAGGAATTAAATTGACCGACTTGCCCCGGCCCCCACCATCTTTTCCCCTCTCCTATCACCGCCGTCTCGTTAGATAAAAAAAACCCTGAAGTTCCGAGTACTCCACTCACAGCAAGACCACGACAAGTATTATCTCCACAAGTTTTAAAATGAAAATGAGGTAAATATGGCACCTGGGAGAAAAAGGGAGAATTTATATCATCTGTTTACTTTGCTTTTGCCCCAAGCATGAACCCTTTCTATATCTTTATGTCAACATTTGTATGTGTGTTTATTTTACATTTTTAACAATAACTTTAAAGTTTTTATCCCAATTTCATATTGTATTATTAATTATTATTATCATTATTATCATTATTATTTGTTTTACATGAGTAATAATTTATGTGTTAAACATATGATCATTTATGGTAGATTTTTAAATTTTGTTTTCTAATATATTGTCAAATACAATAAAGACTAAATATTTCCTTCAATTTCAGCTTTTTAAGTTCATGATGCATGACCCAAATTTATTATGTTTTTTTATTATGTGCACTTCAATTAAAAATGTAATACATAATATTTTTACTAACAATTAAAGTGTATATTATATTAACGGTAATTTAAATAATAATGTTGCTTTGAGGTAGCAATTAGGAATAAAAGTGTGAATAGTTTTTTTCTGATCTTTAAATGTCACATTCAGCTACTTGTATTTTCCTGATGTGTCTTCATGTATGGAATAAAGCAGAAAAAAATAATAGATTCAATTTGTTATTTTTTATTGAACGATAATTTTGAACAATAAACAGCAAATTTCCCAGATCTGTAATTTGAATGCAAAACAATCTGAAAAATTAATTCTGCTTGATTATTTTTTTTGCCTTTTCAACATTTTTTGTAGATAAGCTAATTCTGTATTTATTAGTATTTCTTTAAAATAGTTTATGAATTTTTAATGAAAGCACAATCCGATTCGAAATTAGATGTGATGCTTCTTCAGCTTTTCCTTGAAATTTTGATAGAAGCCATCAGTGTCTCAAATGTGACATTTCTGACAGCAAATCTCCTTCCAAGTTCTGCATAAAATGTCAGAGTCACTTTCGTGTCTCACTAATTTGCCAGGAATATGCATATCAATTACATATCTCGACTTGTGATACATATGTTTCCAAGATGTGCAGTTCATGGGTCATCATTGAAATGGTAATAAGAAAATGTGGGTTTTTTTGTTTTGTTTTTTTTTTTAAACACAGACAACTTTATTTAGCTTTGCTTAGCTCTGAATTATCTAAATATACTCCCATAAAGCACCGTGGGTCTAAATGTGCAAATATGCATTTTGGTATTCATCTTTTGTTTTTTATTTTGTGAGTGTTGCAGGTATGTAGATGCAAAGTATTTATTGTATTTGTGGGAGCCGATTGTGTGTGCCTCGAGACATACCACCCATCCAACCCCTGCAAGCTGACAGCCGATTCTGAAAGCGATATATAATTAGTCAAAAGACATCTGGTCACACTTAAGAGTAGGTGCGTGTGAGTGGCAGCTGTGCAGGTGAGTAATAGGTAAGTGCGTCTTAAATGTTAAAACACTTTTTGCTGGATTTCTTGATGTATCATCGTTTTGATGCAGTACATTATTCAAAACAACTTCATTTAAAAGAACATGTAACGTGTTTTTGTCAATTAAGGTCACTATTCAAGATAATTTTTTTTCCTTGTTGCTGATTTTGTAACCATTCTGAATAAATCTTTTGTTGACATTACTCTCGATGAATTGGTCATGTGGTCTTTTTCTGTTCTTCAAAAGGCTGAACTGACATTCTAACAATCCACTTTTAATATTAAAGATGGTTGATCAAAATTTAATTTGATTGAAGGTTAAAATATATTATATTATATTACATTATATCATATATTTACATCACAGTATATTACATTATATTTTATTAGATTATAAAATTTGGGGCGAAATGATGATTTCTAAGCAGCAAATTAACATCAATAAAATGCAGCATTGTGCTAAAATATTTCACTAGTTTTCTCATTAAAATATGCTACAACCTTATTCATTTTGAGTGTCTGCATTGTGCTGGTTCACCACCCTTGGAGTCTAAAGAAAGAAGAGAGAACAAGATTTAGCAATGTGTCCGTGTGTGTGGACGCTGATGGAGGATCTATTATGGGCCTAAGTCCACACCCGGCTGGAGAACAGCTGTGGGACGATGGAGTCAGGAGGCTGGTTTTGGATTGAGATTTGAGTCGGATTGTGTTTAGTTGTGCATATGTGTGTGTCTGCGGGTCACAATCTGGCTTTGGCCAGACACTGGTCCCATGCCCCGAGCCCACTCACTGGCAGCCCAGCTTTGCATTAAACAGTGTTCCTTCCGCATGACTTGGTGACAATGCCGTGGTTTCAGCTTTCGATAGCCCCTACGAGGGGCCCACCACCTCACACAGGGGGCCGGTCAACCACCCACATTGGCGTCCATTGGGCCCCTGATTAGCACCTCACCTGGTTCTCCGAGGAGCCGGCGTCTTCCCCCAGGAGCTCGTTGCGTACCTCATCACTGTAGGCAATACGTGACCTTTTCTGCAGGGGGAGGAGAGCGAAGGAGAAGGACAAAAAGAAGAAGAGAGGGGAGAAACAGAGGAGAGAAAAAAGAGAAAACAAGTGGGGAAATATGGCTTAGTGCTCTTGTTGATGCAAAAAAAAAAACAACAGGCATTCCTTAAGCACGAGAGCCCCCTAATGGAACTTGGTGACAAACGTGCAGTCGTACACATGCAGGTGGTGTGTGTGTGTGTGTGTGTGTGTGTGTGTGTGGCAATACAATCCATGTACTGACAACAACTACTTCTCGGTTTATGCCCATGCCTGCTTCCAAGGTGATCTACCTAGTGCACTTGTGCCACAGAAGTAAGAGGCAACCCCCACTTCATTCCCCACCCCTCCCACCTTTACCTACTTAAACAAATACAAGTTGAGGGATAAAAAACCTCATCTTGTGTGCATGGAGAGGTTGTGGAACAGGGGACAGGGGAGAGGACCAGGGAGATGTATTATGAGGAAGTATCACTTGTCAGCGCTAAATCTTTTCTGGGGGCTGTCACTGCTGTCATCCCAGTGCAGTGGCAGGCTCTGTGATAACACCAATGCTGAGACTCAGACAGGGAATAATTCATCACCCATTGGCGGCCCATCGGATTTGGGGTTGCCTCTTTCTCTCCCTCACTTGCTCTTTCTTTCTCCTCTCTCTCTCTCTCTCTCTCTCTCTCTCTCTCTCTCTCTCACACATACACCAACTCACTCTTGCTCTCTCTCTTTCTCTGTCTTACTAGAATAAGAGGGAATGCCATGTCCAAAAAAAAAAAAAAAGCCCAAAACACACACATTTCATACACACTTCAGAGTGTGCCACCTCCGATTGTGGAAGAGTGGGCTGCCGTTGTACTGCTTGTTTACAGACGCCCGACCCATGGAAAAACAGCCTCTTGGCATGCCCTCTAAACTAAATACACACCAGCAGCAGACACAGAAAGTGTTTACTAAGCCTCCTTCGCTTTCTCTCCCTGCCTTGACAGGGTTTCTAGGTGGGCTGCAGGAGGTGGGCAAAATCAAAGACAAACACCAGCATAGGAATGAAAATATCACTTTTTCTCAACAGGAATTCTTTCTATTTTCTATATTTATTTAGTCCTGCACTCTAAATAAATAAAACAAAGACAGGGAATCAGTGAAGGAACACCAATTACCTGGTGGGTACATTTTTTTTCTCCTCAAATACAGTATCCTTTCCCAGTATCTTTCTATTATCAGCAAAAGTTTGAAGCTATTGCATGAAGTACTTTGATGCTACCGTCCAGGAGAAACGCGCAAACCCAACTTAAAAAAAAAAGCCAATTCTAACTTCAAGAGTGATGATATCAAGCTCCTTGATTGAAATAACTTTGGAACCAATCACAACCAAGCCAGCTGATTTTTTTTTTTTTTTATCGTCTCTCCTCATAATCTGGAGCACTGAGTGGAAAGTCATGGCTGATGTGATTTGGCTGTTATTATCATGATGGTGAGGGCCACAGTTCTCTAGAGTAATTACTGACTAGACGGAGGGCCTGATTGACCCAGACCACAAAAACCCATTAGATAAAGAGCATACCCAAACAATACTCAACCGTGGGGACCTAAACCGACCACAGAATGCCTATTGTGGGGCAGAGGGGAGATCAGCAGCACAGACAGAAAATAAATCGCAACATCGACCCCACAGGAGCTCCACACTTTTAATTCTACTAAAATATTACCTGTTATCAGAGCTGGGCAGCATTTCAAATACATGTATTTAAAATGCTTTTGTGTATTTTGTATAGTTTTGTAATCTTGTATTTTACAAGATTGATAAAGAGTAGTTTGCATTTTGTATTTAAATACTACGAGGTGCTGCATTATTATGTTTGATGTATATTGAATGATAATTAGTAGTATAGTTGGAAAAGCACTATTCATGTACCAACTATAATGAATGTAAATAGTTTATCTGTAATAAGGGTAGGCCTTATAAGCTTTGCTTCAGCCTACACCTTTTCGCTCAGTCCTTGTTTTGCTTGTGCCTTATTCACTGACTTTTTCTGTTGCTTGTAGTTCAACTTATGTTGTTTTCATTATCATTAATTTGTTTTCTTGCTTTTACTTGACTGAAATAAATCAATCAAATCAATCAATCAAAATTTAAAATACTTTGCTAAAACTTTTTTTTAGTCAGTAAAAGATAAGCGAATCAATCGTCATCACAGATCTTTGGGTAAAAACGTAAATCACGTGACATGTCCAGTCAAGGCGTGAATGCGACCTCAGTTTCAAATACAGACAGAAACACTGACCTTTACATGTCATTGCATTCATAGTTTGAAAAGTATTCATTGTTCAGTACAAGCAGATAAAATTCAGGCTGTTTGCACAAAAGTATTGTTTGTGAGCAATAACTTGAAGGTGATGGAGTGTCACCATTCATACGAAATATTTCAATGTAAAAAGAAGAAGAATAAAAGGAAATCCTGGCATTATCTCACATGTATTTTTATATTTTCATAATACATTTTCCAGACCAATATTTTTGTATTTTATTTTGATACATTTTATGACCAAGTATTTGTATTTTGTATTAAAATACTTTATGATGCATTTGTGCCCAAGCTCTGGCTGTTACAATGCTTCTGTCATTAATCTATAACAATGCAAACGATCACTTGGTATGTTATTTTGCTTTTATTTCTCACTCAGTTCCAAATCACCTAGAAAATATAGACGCTGGCAAAAGAATGGATCATTATCGGTGCTTTAAATTTTGTGATTACGAAAAATTACATCACATACAATGCTGCATAAAAACGATGTTAAAATCATGCAACAAATGTTTCAATATGAGAAATATCATTGTCACAAGACATATCAAAGACCTGTCCAAAAATGCAAATATCCGACAGTAAGAACACATTTATTTTTAATTTCTGCTGTAATTTCTGGATAACTCATCATAGACGCTGTAAATAAATGACCACTGTGTTTCTGTTAGTGTTAGAACATCAGAAGAATTTTTCCATTTGATTAAAGTAAGAGAGATGCAATAAGTATTAATCTGAAGACAATCTGTAAACTTGTAAACATGAAACACACACACACACACTTTTGTCATAAAAACACCCACATATTCCATTTAAGTCGAGTTTCATCTTAAAGAGCTGCAATGCAACTTGGGGAGAATGACAACTTTACCAGTAATTGAGACGTGGAAGCCTGGGAGAAGCACTGATTTGAATGTTAAGGTGAATGTTATGTTGCCTTTTAAACCATGTGCAGTATTTTTTGGTTCTTCTAAATAGCTATTTGTTACAGATGCATGTATGAAGCATTTCTGCAATGAAAACAGTCAAGGCAACAAAGGAAATAAAAAGAACTGAAGTCACTGAAATGAAGTGTTGCTGCTACTTCTCCTGTACTTACAGTATACATCTCAGTTTTTAAGATTCCCTGCCGGAAAACAACAGCTTCCTAAGTGATTAGTACCTTTGCATTTGATGTAAAACAAAAACAGCTGTATTGACTGGTTAATAAAGTGACAGGTTTTGATTATAAAGTATGGTGTTACGCAAAAAAACAAAAAAAAACAAAAAAAAACTGTGAGGTGACATCAGGATTACTCTAGGTCAGGGAAGTAGTTAATAGATGCTTGTTCCATAGTGTAATCAAACAATTGATTTTAAGATTTTAACAAGATCTATAAAGAAACTGCAGTGAAAGTGTGTCACTCTAGTTACAGTACATGAAGTAGAGCTCTGTATCTTGAGACAAAACCAACTAATCAGGCTTTCTAATCTAAAAAAGAATGAGCGCTTTCAAAAGATACCATATTGCTCAGAAATGAAAAAGGTGCTTTTTTTAATCCTTTTGAAAGGTCTGTCTTTTGTCACTTTTTTAATCTTGGGTGAGAATTTGCTTCTATTCCCGGAAGCACGCAAGAAAGTACAAAGGTA
>JAPTYR010000012.1:16792975-16805003 GCA_029814505.1 Siphamia roseigaster
ACGAAAGTTACCATAAAAATATTTCTAGGTATCTGAAGGCCAAGTCAGTTATTGAATATCTAGTTATTTTACTCTACTTTAGCGGTCCTGACTTTAATATAGGCCAGGCAATATTGAAATAAATTAGCTTGAAAAATATGTATACTTTGTGAAACATTACTAAATAAAACAATACATTGAATGAGATTAGTGGTTCCTTTTTTTGCTTACCAAACAAAAAAATCTAAATGCCGTTTGTTCATTTTAACATTAATTTCTGGGGGGGACAAAGTCATGTAAAAGGCCATGCATTCATTTGATTCATTTTATTCGAAGTTACACCGATATTGTACTTACAAGGGCTATAGGGATCTGTTAAATAAAAATTTTAATTCTGGTTTGTCTCTAATGGGGAAAAAAAATAACCACCATATTTCCTAATCCTACTGTGATACTAAGACGTGTGTATAAAAAATAAAAAACAAAACAAACAATTGTTCAACTTGAAAAAACAAGTTTCACAGACACCAGTTTTTGAACAGTTTTGCTCACAAACATCACTGGTCGTCATTATTATATCTACATTTAATTAAAGCACATTATCATACAATACTACAACAACAAAGTCATACTTTTATTACTTACCTGGCGTGTACCCAAAGTAAAATATAAACCATAATTACCACATACTACACAACATCTCCGGGGTTCTTTGTAATTTAATAATATGTTCAGTTTAAACCCTGTATAAGACAAATAAAGTACACGATGTCAAAAGAAAGAGAAAAACATGGATGTCATTTTTTTTAAATGTCTTTTTGCTGTGGTTTTATTGACAAATACAATAAAAACAGTTGCATTATTGTATCCAAAATGAGGAAGAGTTTTCTTTAAACTCTATAAAGCACACAACATTAACTTTACAACTAACACTCGACACCATTACAATTTAAACCAATGTCTCAAATTAAGATTAAAACACACTTTTGAAAATCCACACATTTTATTGCAGTGAATCCCTGATGATGAACAGTCATGTCAGCTGTCGCATGGTTTGTTTCATTTGAGAACACACATTTAATTCAAAAACCAAAGAATTATGGGAAACAGCAACTGTTACAGGGAAAGAGGAAATATTTAAGACAGAAGAATATAAACTAAAGCTTCTGCATGCAGACCGGTCCTTTTAAAGATATCATTTATTGGTTAAATGTCAAGGATGAAGTTGTCTGATGACTAAATTGAGCTGTGTTTCAGTGGTGTCCAGACCTACTGTTGTGTTGTCCTGTTATTGCTATGCAGATCAGGCAGCAGGTTAACAAGGAGAACTGCTGCCAGCCTGCACTTTGTGACACAGACGCACCTCTTTGATCAGGCTAGGAGGCAGGCAAAGCTGTCTGGTAGAGCGAATCTGAATATTTCTTTTATTCCCCACTGAACACTGCAGCAGATGGAAAATATAATCTCTTTTGGACAGCAGCAAACAAAGACCCAGTATACAAACCTGGCACTTAAAATCTGTTCCCAACATGAAGCTCAAGTCTCAAAGACCTGTGTGTAAACAGGTGTGTGAGCTACAATATCTGCAAAGTAGAGAGCCATTGTACTTCACAATATGATGCATTCAAGTACAATTTCAAATACTTATTCTTAAATATTTGCTTCTTTATACATAAAAATAAATATGCTTGTGGGATATGATGTCACACTATAGTGTACCCTGTGGTTAATAATCTAAAAGTACCTCCAGATTGATGAACTACAACATTAAATATCTATTAGCTTGTGATACAAAACAGAATAATATAATATTGTATGGTACCGATACTCCTTTGAGACTTTAATATGGGGATAATTAATTAAAAGCAAATATAATCTATCATGATTTTCTTTAAAGCTCTGCAGCCAGGAGTTTTTTTATTTATATCTCAATGGTTTATTTTATTTATAATGTCAAGTTAAACTGAACCTGTTTCACCATTTTAACCCATGTGTGTTTTGACATGAGCCTAACATTTCATCTCTTTAATGGTTCTGAATATTCTAGTTCAATTAAACTTTATTTGTAGAGCCCTACATCACAACAAATTTACCTCAAAGGGCTTTACAGAGTTGGTTTGACTTCAGGTTTTTGCTTAAACATGTGACCTTCAACCAAAAATCTGTCTTAACTGGAAAGAAATAATGATTTACCAGGAATATTTGACATTTCTGCTAAGTTACAGATAGTGACTGATAAAGATTTTCATCATGAGTTTCATCTTAAATTGTCAACATCTGCTTTGAACCACACTTTGCTGATAATTTTACTTCAGAAACAATGAATTCAGAACTTTTAAATGTAGTTATGCATTTTAAAACACATTGCTTCACTATAAAACCATAAACATAGCATATAATTCAACACAATGTGCGTTGAACTATATGCTAAGGCTGTGATTAAGAGGAAAAACCTTACTAAATAATACCATCCAATTGTCTTAAGGCCTGTGGTAAGTGGCTAAACTTATTACAGCAAATGGAAATCACCTGCTATTTGACCACGAGCACTTACTTCCTAATTGTGTGGGTTTTTTTTCCCTTTTTTTTGGCCTTTAAAGTAATAGTGTGCCAGTTCTCAGAAAGCTTCTATTAAAATATACCAGATAAGACCATTCCTACAGAGTTTCTCACATCATTTCAATAAACAAATGATGAGGGCCAGCTGAACAAACTAACCTTTTAGTAACTCTTGGAAAACATGAATTAAAAGTCCCTCAGACATTCAGCAACATGAGGCTCATACTTTAATTTGATTATTCAAGTACAATAACCAAGCATGCTAACCTTTTTTCCTCCCTCTTGAGTCTCTTTATATTCTCTTCTCATTCGTGGTTCCAAACCAGCCGGCACCTGTTTTCACCTGATAGCAGCTCATTTGCATCTGTGGAAAATGGAGAAACCTACCAGAAAAAATGGGCCTCGTCACAAGAGCTTCTCAGCTGTCAGGCATCGTTTTAATCCCAACTCTTCGCTGAGATTGGTATGCTTCCCCTAGCAAAAACAGAATGCCACTACTAAATTGGGAGCAACGGGCTGGGCGGGGCTTAGTGCGTCCCGCCGTGGGGAGGGGAGGGGCCTGTCAGTCAGGTGTACCAGGTACTACTCGGCCCTCCCACCTCCACGCAGGAAGCTTTCGTGAGTCCAAACAGCCTGTGTCGTCATATAAATATGTGTTTACTTAAATGACTTGCCCTTTGTGTGCTTACGGTACACCAGAAATGATACCAGTTTGTGATTAGACTGAACGAGCAGGATGTATTTCCTGTTACTTCCTACTTCCGGTTTGTGTTAAAAACATAGCTTCGAAGATATATATTCCTACCATGAACTACTAATTTGCCATGAAAATACTAAGAAAGTGATCAAGTTGTATTATCAGACACACTGGTGGTTATTTGTCTCCACCTACTGGTTGTAGTGTTATCTAGTTACCTTGACATTTTCGTTTTTCTATAACCAGAGTAAAGTTTAACCAGGTCTTAGTTATATATTTACAGGTTTGGAGCAGGAACAACAACATGGTAGTAAGATCATAGTGTGTCCAGGTGGCAGGTTACAGGTTCATTCAGTGTAAAGTTGATTTTATGAGGGTATAAAACATTTAGATTTTCCTTTCTATATAATTAATTGACCATATTACAGGTACAAGTACTATAATGTGTCATAGTTGGCCGAGGTTAGTTTGGTCTGTCACAAATATGAACCTTTACATACAGAAGCCAGATGAGAGGTAAGGCACATGTAGAAGGATTTGTCCACTAATGCTGTGAATTCAGCTCCACAACCAAACCTGTTGTCTCCCTTGGACCCATATAGATATGTATTAAAAAATATTCACATTTCTATTGACTGCTGTCACACAGTAAGTGAACAGCTGGCTTAAAGACACAGAAGTACATCTTGTGCATTTTAGGTCATCTCGCTCTGCTTCAGCTCAAGTGAAGCCACTTCTTGCATCTTAAAAGGAAAATTAATTTACATATCATTAGAAATTTAACTCATACTTATTTCCCCAACAACACATCCTAAAGTGCTTTGGTGAATAGATAAACACCAAATGTCTTAAAGTGCTAAATACATAGTGCTAAGATCATATGTATAATTAAAAAAAAAAAAAAAAAAAAATATTCATTCCACTAACCGTTGGATCAAATCATGTTTATTAATGTGTTCAGGAAATCCCCACAGAAACAGTTTACAGGGGAACTTACAGATTTACAATCATCCTTGACAGAAGTGCCAGTTTAACCCCCATGGTTCAACACTAAGGACGCCTGCTGAAACTCACGACCAGTTAACTGCACACCCATTCCCCTTTACAGGTCTTCTACCAGTTCTTCCAGCGCACAGATGAGGTACTGCAATGAGTACTTGTGTTGTTGGTCTTAAGTAATCACATCATGAAATATGCAGTGTAGTAGGCCGTGAACGCTCAGACATCAAACATGTTTTTCTTTCTTCGTATGTCTGGACTGTTCACAGTTTAAGAGCCTTCATATTTGGTGCCATTCCTTCATCTCAACCATGATATTAGACAGCTGGATGCTTTCGGATTTTGTTGTCAATGTAAAACGACAGTTTGTGGCAAAAAATTTTTAAAATAAATCGCTTAAGTCAAAAGTTAAATGCAGTTGAGGCCCTCAAGGATACACTACTTTCACTTACAGGATTTGTCATACTGCTCAAATGCATTTGGTTCCGCAGTCAAAGTACAAATAGAAATGCTATAACTAGTCACAGAAAAAAAAAAAAAACACATGTAACATCGTAACGGAATAACATGTGAAGCTTATGAATGTATCAGGACACCTGTCTTGGATAACTAGCGGAAATCATGTTTGTGAAATGCCCAACACCGTTTCTTGACCTACTTAAAGTAGGAACACTGTCAGTGTGATTAATTATACTTGAGGTCTTCACAAAATCCAATTAATGCAGGGAATTAAACACCAACTATCAAAAACAAAACTTACAGAACTTGCATACTTTTGAGATTCTAATTTTAAAGTAGATTTAAAGTTGACTTTATTTTTCCTTCAATTTCACCGAAAGATTGTTGTTGGCTTGCCTTGTGCTTCACGGTCTCAGTGGGGGAGAAAGGTAGTGTTCATTGGAGAACCATTGATAAGAATAATGTTATATTCCAATATAATAATAAAACAAGCAGCATGATTTTCAGATGACACCAGAATGATCGAGGATGGGCGTTGTTTTTTTTTTTCTCCTTTTTTTTTTGATTTGCTTCGACCTGATACAGGTTAAGATGCAATTTACTGAATCTCTTACTGGTGGGCTGAGGTTTCAAAATCAAAGAGGTTAAAATGAACATCTAGCATTCAATCTACATTGGGTGAACACTTCTAGTTAACATAGATAATATACTACAGAGGGAGGAGGAGAGCTTGCACCCTTGCTCTTTCTTTGCCTTATGAAAACCATGCTTCCTCTGGAGAGTAAGGGTGGGGAGAAGGGGGTCGTGCAAGACTGAGAGTGGGGGTAGGCTGAGCGAGGAACTGAGTTTGGTGGATGGAGGGGCTTGAAAACCAGACTGCTGATTCCACAGGAGGTGTGTAAAAGGCACGCCAGGGTTACTCCCAATCCCAGCCAACATACACAGAGACGCCTTCACACCCACACGCACTCGCTGAACACACAAGGTACACACGCACACCCACGCCCCCACACACACAAGCAGCACAGGCTAGAGCCCCAAGAGTACTGACAAGGGAAGAGGGGAGAAAGCAGAAGGAAGTATGTAGGGAATGAAGGATGTTCTTGAAAGAAAGAGCTGGGGT
Organism: Siphamia roseigaster; assembly: GCA_029814505.1. Lineage (NCBI taxonomy): Eukaryota > Metazoa > Chordata > Actinopteri > Kurtiformes > Apogonidae > Siphamia > Siphamia roseigaster. The sequence continues at coordinate 16,798,792 of JAPTYR010000012.1, forward strand.
TGAAAATTAGGTAAGGTGGGAGCGTAGGGGCCTGGATCCGGTGCTGCCACTGTGTTTGAAACAGAAAAATAAACAACAAACAAAAATCAAAACTGGTGGAATGGATCATTTCTGACTCTTCAGCTGGTTGGAGAGCCAGTCCAGGCCCTCATACAAGCCATCTCCACTGGTGGCGCAGGTGGCCTGGATGTACCAGTTGCGCTGACGGAGCGCATGCAAGCCCAGCTTGTCTGTGATCTCTGCAGCATTCATAGCATTGGGGAGATCCTGAAAATGAAAACAGTCCATTTTGATAGAGGTCCGATAACCTTAAACACACCATCAACTCAACGCCACTATCAGAAACGACGAAAGGCAGAACACTGAGGATTTTGAAATTTACACATTCCATCATATTTATAAAAAGCAAGTATATGCTCACCTGTTTATTTGCAAAAACAAGCAGCACTGCATCTCTGAGCTCATCTTCGGCAAGCATTCTGGACAGCTCCTCCCTCGCCTCGTTCACTCTCTCCCTGTCATTGCTGTCCACCACAAAGATAAGCCCTGCATATAGAAACACATGCCGTTTAATCTCTGGCCAATGTATGGCTCTGACTGATGGGTTTGCTACGCACTGTGGGTAAAGAGAGATATGATCTAAGTTCCATGTGCTAAGTAAGCAGGCTATAAAGTTAAATACAGCACGTTCCCTGTGTCAGATAGTGTTGACAACACCAGAAATGTAATAAACCTAAATGATTTGTGGGTTGGTTTGTTTTTTTTTTTTAAATATTCTTCCACTTCTAGACTTCCATCACAAAAAATGTTTACATATTTGTATATACTGTATAGAGACAACATGACTGCATATATTAAATGCTGATGACAAAGGAACACATCCTCTCCTAATCCACTGTGTAGCAAGTAACAATGTGCTAATATTTTACCAGAACCTAACATACAAATAAGTTAGTTCTATGTGCATGAGGCAAAGTTGCAAAGTACAAAACTATGGAAAACAAAACTCCAGTCAATAATAGAAGCATGTGTGTACACAGGTGGTAATTCTTTTTCAAAGTGGACTTATGTTAACTATCTATTGGCAGGTCACAAAGGTTTCAACTGCCACATCACATTGATGTTTATGGCAACACTTGTTCTTGAAGCATTCCCACATATCTGAAAGGAAATGCCTTTCAAATGAAAGCGAGAGACTGGGGAATACATAATCACAGTTTTCAGATCTTTTTGGTGGATTCCCTTTTAATTTTTTTCCAATGACTACAGGAGTGCAGTCTAATATTATGAGCAGTGTACAGCATTTTTATCAATCATGAAAAAAAATAATTTATGGAACATTATCAGGCCTCTTAATGTTCAATTCAGCAAGTGTCATTCCCAAAATGATTCTTCATACATTACACTTCAGACTTGCAAACTAAGTATGTGAATGGTGGTGTTTGGCCTCATAGAGAATAGTCAATGGTATGGGAGGAAATTAATAACATACAGGACTAACAGTGTCTCAACTGACTTAAGTGACAGTGAAGCCAGTGAACATGCTGGAAAAATTCATTTATACAGATTTCAAGTTAGATTTCAAGAGCGGATACCGATAAGGGTAAAACTTCACTGGAATATTTGTTTAACTGACATTTCACCTGTAAGATGCACCATGAAAGTGAGGGCATGGGGAGCTTTAGACTTAAGTGTGTACAGACTGTAATAAACACTATTTCCAGTAGTAGCAGAACTGACACAATAAACCCCTTGAGATTTGAACAATAGTGTATGAGTCACCAGCTTTTAGATAATCTTTTATTTACTAATGAGGCCACCTATAGGCAGTAATGCTAACTGACAGTATTTTAGTAAAGATACGTCCCCCTCACCTTGAGTGTTCTGGAAGTAGTGGCGCCACAGCGGCCTGATTTTGTCCTGACCACCCACATCCCACACTGTGAAGCTGATGTTCTTGTATTCTACAGTTTCAACATTAAAACCTGGACAAAACAAGAGACACAGGTAAATGACCAAACATCAGATCAGTCAAATTCTACAATGTTAAAAATAACTGTATGAATTTACATTTTGCATACATCCAAATGGAGCACAGTGAGAAGTTACAGAACTCTTACTAAACTTCAAATTACTTAACTGCTAATTTAAGATATGTGTCATAATCAAAACCAGTGGTACCTGTTTGGAAAAAAAAAATGGGGAAGATTGAAATGAGCACAGAGAAGGAATGCAAAGGTATCCATACCGATGGTGGGAATGGTAGTGACTATCTCTCCGAGTTTCAGTTTATACAAGATGGTTGTTTTTCCAGCAGCATCAAGCCCGACCATTAGAATTCTCATTTCTTTTTTGCCAAACAGGCCTTTGAATAAGCTTGCAAATACATTCCCCATGGTGGCGAAGCTGTCAAAGGAGAGGTAAAACAAAGTTAGACAGTATTTATGATGTTTTAATCAGAGCATAGGAAATGTACTGAAAGATGAAAGCATATTTATCATAAAGTAGATGATCCCCTCTTGTTAGTTCATACAAAGTTTTGTGATAATGGCAGGTGTTTAACTTTCACAAATTTGTACAAAGCATCAAATGAGCATTTGTTCATGACTACTCTCGAGATAAACAAATGAATGCAACATGATGTTAATAGAAGATACCCAACAGCTGGTTTGAAAGCTAATGTCACTGTTTATCAGTGTGTTAATGCTATATGGGTCAAGCATACCGTCATCATAACTGATATTCTAATGTTTTCCTGTATTAACTCTACATAACAATTGCTGTAAACAAAGAGCATTTGAACTTGCAGCTGAAAGTTATAAACGATATTGAGTTATCAGCCTCGTTAGCTTCGACAAACTGAATCACTGATCACCAGATAAGCAGGGCCTGTTCCAGCTGGCAAAGTCTGTGTCTCCAGACAAGCTAGCGGAAAGGATAGTGTTACTGTATGTGTGAGCCGTCACAAGACGCTACCTTACTAGCTTGCTAACAACACCTCGACCTTAGCAGAGGGACCAACAAACATTTTAATGATAAATAATATAGGTGAAGGTAACATCTTCAAATGGCTCACCACATTGGAATCGACTGCCTTTATTATAAACGCGAGTAGACGATGTTGGTAGCTTTAGCTGGTTACTATTGCTCGAAGCGGATATCCCTTAGTTTTACTAAGGGCGGATGCTTCAGCTAGCAGGCTAACTCTTGTTAGCTTTATCCTAGTGGGCGACCCTTGCTTAAATCGTACTTTTCTTCAGCATACACGACAACAATGTCCTGGAGTTAACGCTGACCCCTCGAAATAAGTGTAAGTGAAGATGTGGCTGTTACTTTAAAGTCTACACTGACATATACCGTTATGCCCATTATACAGGAACTATATAACGGTCTCGTTGAGCTAACGCTACCGAAGCTAGCATTAGCTAAATGCCGCGTCACAGTAGAGGGACTACACCGTGACGTCACGTTAAACACCAAATAATCGAGAGGTTTGTACGGGATAACTACCAATTCACATAATATTGCATTCGAGGTGAAGAACAGCGTGTTAGTGTTGATTATTACCTCTAGAAAGACAGCTTCTCGATCTTTCCGTTCTCTTTCACTGTCACTCCAAAATGGCGTCTTGCGCATCCAGGGAGACACCGGCGTACGGGGTCTTCCCACTATGAAACCTGGACCAATCATATCAGCCAAAATGAACAAATAACCCGCCTCCACGGCCCTGCTGACCTATCACCACATCAGCAGATCCCGGATTGCACATAGCACAAAATGTCGAGGAAGTGATCCGCACACAAGTTTATTCAAGTTTCAGCTCCAGCCTGTGGAAAGTGGAGAACGATTTTGTGCTTAGATTTTGAGAGTATGATATGGAATATCCGGGCATAGTCATAGCTACAGAGTTTGACAAATTGTTATGGCTGTTTTGAAATACGTTACTATTGAACTCATTACTCAGGTAGAGTCCTTGAACTTAAAATCATTACCTCACAGGTGGAAAAAAATAGTATTCCTACATAGACTGTCGACTTCTTCTTTGAATGTTATGATGTTGCTTTTGAGGTGTTGCCAATTACTAACAACAGAGCCACTGATTTTTCAGATTTCTATTAACTTAAACTCTCATACATAGGACTTTATACATATGACTTTTCCATGTTGGATGCTTAGGCATGTGCATGTTTCAATATTTTTTTATAAAAGCCCTGAAAACTAGAGGTACCATTAAAATGGTTTCCGACCTATAGAAGACAGACTACATGGTCTTAATAAGGCACAACTCAAAAGTTCATCAAAATATTAAGATCATATTGTGGAAAAAAATGCTTCAAAACATACAATGTGTTGTTGCAACACCAGTTTATTTTTAATATATGAAAAAACCCACGTTGTAAATCATGTGTGGGTCTGAGGCTACCGTTTCTTGTGTGATACAGTCACATGTACTTTCTTCATGTCTCACAAATGCTGTAAATCTTTACAAGCTCGTCCTATAGTCCACAATACATGGCACAAGATGATTAGCTGGGGAGTACTGATGGTTAAATTGGTCCCAAAAGTGTCCTTACACTTACAACAACCTAGGAAAGGGGATCACATTTATTTACTAGAATATAACATTAAAATGTTTTGATTATATATGAAAAGGATTGAAGAGGGATTGATAATACACAAAAGTCATTTGAAAAAGTATAGCATACTCATTTATTACAAAATAAAATTAATTGACCTTAGAATAACACATTTCAATTAAAAACATTGACCATCCAAATTATTATACATCAATCATGTCAACAATACTATCTCTACAATAAATTTACCATCCAGTGGGCTTTGACTGAACCAGAATAGTGCAAACAACAGATAATTAGTAAAATGTTTCATTCTCTAAGTTCTAGTTTGCCATCCCTGACCCTCCACCTCCAGCTTTGACATCTGTCAGGAGCAGGGACACAGCGTAGCCATAGACAGGACTCTTTGATTTCATGTTCAAATGATACCATCTTCCTATCCAGAGTCTCCAAAGTGAAGGCCTTGCCTGAAATCTGAAAAGCAGATGGAATAAGTCACAATGATCTACTGGAATAATATGAGCATGTCATATCAATTCTTGAGTCTCACTGTTTCACGTGGTAATTGACAGGAAAAAGTGGGCCACAAAGGTCATCAAGATGCACCAAGGATAAAAAACAGCATGCAATCGACAGTGTAAAATGACTATAGGGAAATATAAATCTAAAGAGTGTAGATTGTACCATGTGGTTATACACGTCATTTAACTGTTGATCATCTCAAAATGAAAACGCATTACCTCCTTCCTACGTTTCTCTTACCTGATCACTTATTCCTATAGCAACATGGCCCACTTTAACCTTCCGATGTTCGCGAATCCTCAGACACTGTCCGTGGATGTTCTCAATCCAAATGTCAACACCTGTCAGAGCATTAAAACATGAAGCCAGGTGTAATCATCCATTAAGCAGTAGCCCATCACCCTCTAGGAAAAGCATGCCTGTAACTCTGTGTTCTTTTCTTTTCTTCAGCAGATGGAGAAGTGAATTTTCCACAGGGGATCAGTAAAGTTTATTTGGATCTGCATCTAACCTTCGAAACAGTGTGACGAGGGCTGAGTGGGTGAAGCCATCCACTCCAAGTGTACGTCTGCCTGGCTGTTGCAGGAGGAAAAGACCCCAGAGCTGAGGTCATCAGATGAATGATCTGAGTCCTGCGAAGTTAAGATTTTGCCTTTTTATCTATTCATGATCTTAATTATTTTCTTTTCAAATTTGCACAGATAAACCCGATTAGCCTTTTAATACACACCTTCTCTGAAGCATCTATCTGTGATGAGTCTGAGCAGCTGAAGCACGATGGAGGGTCATCTCTTGGTTCAGGAGAGGGGGTCTGAATTACATTGCCTACACCTATATCTAGAAGGAGAACATAAATAGTGATTATTTTCCAATTACTTTTATGTTTTCCTAAAGAATTATATCAGAGTATATAGTGTCTGCATGTTAAAAGGGTACTATTTGAAGGACTTTGATTGGACTGATTCAAAAGTGATGTGTTTGAGTCAGGGGTATCCAAAACACTACGACTTCCATGATGCAGTTTCCCTGGCAAGTATACTGTAGGAGCCTAAATGCAGTTTATTTAGTTAAAATATTTTTCATTTAAAAGGATGTAAATTCATTAAGGTAAAT
>JAPTYR010000012.1:16990460-17005832 GCA_029814505.1 Siphamia roseigaster
GATTTTAAGTAAAATATATGTTCACGTGCAACGGGAAGGTTATGGTTGACCAGCGGTCCACGAGGGGCCACAAAAAATAGTGGCCCCCGGGCCACAGTGGTTGATAAGGCGCCCCTGCCCTTGACTGTGATACATTTTTCACTGTGCTCTTATTTAGATGTGGGCAGCCAACACAGGCAAACAAAAATCTTTTTCATTTTAATTTGTGCATTTGTGAAAGTGGAAAGACTGAGCACAAGTACAGAATACCAGAATGAATTAAAACAACAACAACAGCCAAACCTTTTTACTTCAAGGAGGCTTTGATAGCTCCTTCTCGACAGCCTCTTATTGTGGGACCTACAGAAATGCATTTCTGCTTTTAGTCAGTAAACACAATGCTTCATAGAATAACAAATGTGGTGTGCTTTCATACTGAGAAACACATGCAATATGTTTCAGAGGGGGAAAAAAGACTTTAATTCCGTGAGACAATTGGTATTACGAAGCTGGTGAGCCCATCATGCTTCTATTGTCTCTCCTGTGGTGTAACAATTGAATCATCAAATAAAAGCGTTAACATGTTTAATAAATCAAGAGTTTCAGTAGTGAACTGAAACCTGCACAAATCCAAAAACAAAAAGGAAAGCAATAGCACAGTAAATAAATAAATAATCTCAAAGCTACATAGAGTGACGTTTATAAAGGCTGAAGTGGATAACGGAGCCAGTAACCAGGTTACTACATACAATGGAAAACACGTCAATATTGAAGAGCAGGATAGCCCTCCAGAGGCATAAATGTTTCCTGATAGTGAGTGTGGTGTCTCAGCTCCATCTAGTGCTGTTTCACTACAACTGCATTTATGTGACTAGGGTTTCAAGCCTACTATTGGAATTCAAATGATGATATAAAATCAACATATAATGCAATTTTAAATCATAATTTAAAAATAAAAGTGAATAGGTACATAGGATTTTCTAACATAGGATCAAAGTTTTGCAAATGAGTTAAGCTATGAACCCTTCTACACCTGAAGTCATACATGGTGCACAGAGTTGCAGGGAGGAGGTATGAACGAGTTGGAAATCAAAGCAGTGAGGACAACAAGAAAAATGTATAAAATCAATGGGGAACCAATGTAGACTTGGTTAACAAAAAAAAAAAAAAAATCACACCAAAGCTTAGCGAGCTAAAAAAAAAAAATTAAATAAAACAGTCACTCTAAGATGTGAGCATCACTGGCTAACCATGTGCATCAATAATGCAGTGCAGTCTTTTTTTAATCTCTAGTCATGCTGTGAATTTAACATGCTTTAATATTTCACACAGTGCAGGTGTCTCTCCTTACTTTATACCTATGCCTTGTGTTGAATCTGCACATTATAAACATGTCGCTGAGTCGGTGCAACAAAGTAAAATCAAGAATGTACAGATGTGCAATTAAAATAAAATGCATTTCTCTCTGACTGTGCTTTGAGTGAATTACATCTCAGTGTCTTTGCATTATTGTAGATCAACCACTCGGTCACTCTTTAGTGTTTTCATATTTATGTGCCGTTTACTGTCCTTGCTCTCAAGACACTGAAAAATTATTAAAAGTGAATGGACAGAGCAACAAAATCCATGCCAACTTATCCATTAAAAACACAATTATGCAAATTATAACAGGTGTTGTAGGTAACTCAAATACATAGAAGTAATTCATGCCTTCCCAAATTCAGGCCTTTGCTGCTAAAATGGCACAAACACGGGTCCTGGCACTGAGGTATGTCTCCAAAACTACAAACCTGCTCTAACCCCTATGTGCTGAAATGTGCTATAAGTCCAGGGGAGTGTGGACAAGGCACTACCCTTACATTGTCAGCTTAGGTCCTGCCTTGCCTTATTGTTACTAATTCATTTGTTTCCCAACTCATTTGGTTCCCTCCTTACTTATGTGTCCTGTATCACTGACAGAAGCATAAACTCCACTCGTGTGTGTCTTTTGCCCTTGTCTGTTTCACGTACGCCTTAAAGGGATGAAGTTGGAGACCTTGATCACTGAAATCTCCTTTCCTCAGCAACATTTATTTAGCATTGAGTGCAAGAAACAACAGCAAATAACCCCGTTGAAAAGCTCATTAGCAATTATCCACATCATCAGCGTGTGATATGCATTTCCCGTTAAAATGGCTTGTTGATTTCTTAGTAAAGTTCATTCGATCGCGCTCTAAAATAATTTGATTTTGGAAATGAGCTACTTTATGTATAAAAAAATCTACTAGCAGGACAATGACTAGCTAGCATATGTGCCGTGTAAATAATAGTAAATAAGGATGTTGTTAAATTCAGACACTTATAAACGTGAGGGAAGTTGCAGGGCTTTTGAAAACATTTCCTAAATTTAAAAACAATATTTGCAATAATGAAGTTTCATGGTATGAACTTTTGGACACATTTCCGCTGTACGGGCATTTGTAAAGATTGACGGCTGTGGCAGCCAATAGGACGCCTCAAATTTGAGATCTGACCAATAGCAAAACAAGGGGATGGTTGTTATCAAGTCGTAAACGGTTAGTAACAGGACAGGCAGGTAAGTAAGATTTTGTCTTGTTATTTTCTCAAAATAAATGAACGTTCCGATTTTCATGAAAAGATATACATGGGTTTAAACCTTCGACTAGTTAATTTGCGTATGATGATTTTTTCCGGGTCACTTTTCTCTCTAACATGCAAAAACGGTAGTCATTGAGAAGTCAGTATGGGATGGGGAACTAAACAAGCTAGCAAGCATTAGCTAAGCTCGCTNNNNAAGTTGCTTGTTATTGGCTAACGACGTCCTCCGTCTCAAACAGCAGTAGCTTGGCTAACATTAGCTTCCCTACTAGCGTTCAGAGAAAGTACTGTCAAATGTATTTAAATCATTCAGTATACATTGGTTGACATAACAGTCAATACCGAAGCCCATTTTGGAGCTCACTTTAATAATTCTAAGATGAATGCTGCTATTATTTAACATTTAAAACTTTTTCATTATTATGAATTTGCAGTGATACCGTTGTAACACTAGCCAGCAGTGATAGCTGCCTGCTGGGCGTAAAAATACCTGAAGACAATCGCCACTGCCGATATATTTAGGAGTTTTATTCACGTTTATTTTGATTTTGCCTTGAAATGTTCGAATTGTATGCAAATAATGCTGTTGTGTGATTTGTTTTTAGGTGCTATCCTATTCCCACGTGTTTTGGAGTTTTGGCCCATTGGAATATAAAAAGGAGTATTTCCACAATGGAGTTAAAGGTATTCCTTGTTGACTTATTGGCCAGTTCATGTGTCTAAAAAAATAGTTCTCAAACACAAGTGACAAATTAGTTGGCTCGGTGGGGTGGCAGGTCTCACAGCTGTTCCTTCGTTTCTGAAGGAGCCCTAAATATCTGCAGTGGAAGTATACATGCGTCCCACTAAAGAGCTCCTGTCGTCTGGCTACCATAGCTAAGTGGAAACAAATTAAAAAAAAATATTGCCATCTTTACAAATAATCACATAAATATAAAACAATTATTGCATTTATATTTGTAGTTTGCCTCACAAAGCCTCTTTGTAGATACAGTTAAGGCATTTTCATGACAGGTAAGTGGGCTGTTGCTCTGTTTGACGTTCATATCTGCCATCACTAATCACTAATTACTTAATTCATATGCACTGGTGCTGTGATAATACACAGTCACAAAGGACCTTTAATTAGGTATTATGTAGTCATTTGAAACACTCATAATGGTAATGGGTGATAATTTGTGCAAGTCACAAGCATTGGCTGCCCAGAGAAGTAATCTGATGCACAGGAAGGCTTAAACTGTGATCAGCAGTCATCAAGAATAATTGCAGTGGCTAAATGTGAAAGCAATAAATGAGTATCTATTAAAACTTGCTGATTAGCAAATGTGTTAGAGTAATGGACACATTTTTAAAAGTTGCCTTGGAAGTCCATTATAGAAACTGCATTTGGAAAAGACAAGAGTCATGTTGACACTAAGTGTTTCAACATTGCTTTCACAAATAAATTTGATAAAGGACACTGATCGTTTTTTGGAAACACTTGGAAAATGTATGAATGATTTACATAAAATATTTCCAAATCTATCCTGATCCAGATACTACTTAAGCCCTCTGAACACGGAAAAATCATGAATGTACATAAGATGTATTAAAAGTATTCACATTGCTCCCTGGCAACATGTCTTACTAATGGTACAGATGGGTTACAAATTAAACAAAATCTCTGATGGTAGTAGTCTCTATAATAATTCATCCATCCATAGGACACAAAGGGTCACAGACACGTTTGATGAGCATGAAAATGCTGTACTCATAGCAAAACTATTACAGTTAAAAGATCTCAAACCACCTGAACACAAATTGTAGATTTTGCTCTGAAGTGCCACAGTGGACTCTATCATCATTATCAAAACTCAACATGAGGTATTTTTTTTAGCAATGTTCATTCCATTTGTGGATGGAGTTCACAGACTAGTCCAAGACATGCAAATGATAAAGGTGACACATCCTGGTATAGCACCTTAACAAGACACTATTCTTGTAATAAGTATGTTTTGGCTTCTATCTCTGCATATAGTTAAGCATTTAAACCTTATGTAAAAGAGAAGAGGTAGAATGTGAGTGAATGAATAACAGATAAATAATGTAAATGCTTTGGGTGCCTTGAAAAGCACTATAGAAATCTAATCCATTATTATATTATTATTATAAATGGGAATATATCTTAATTTATGTTTGGTAGTTTTAAAGGATTGCTCTCATCAGCCAATATATGTGTAAGCCAAATTGCACCTAGTTTAGATGTGTACATACACGAGTAGATGTCAATTCTATGTTTTTACAGAAGAATGTAGGTGATTCACAGAGGTAAAACAATATAATTCACTACAATAGACCCCCAATACTTTTTATCAGACGATACTGAATACACACAAGTTTTAAACCTGAAAAATTCATTATTTATAATCTAAAGTATATTTATTTTAATCCAATTACTACTGTAGATGTATCATTTTCTCTGTAATCCTGCATAGTGGTTTATTTGTCCCATGCACAGCAGCCTGTTGAACAGCTCCCTCTAGTGGATACTTGCGGCACTTTCATGTAGGTTGCTGTGGGCGATTTACTGTAATTCCTGTTTATAAAAAAGTGAGGCGAAATATATTGAGGTTCTACTTATTTAGTTTTTAGAACTGGGTTCCCTCTGATATTCCGCTAGGTTTGGAGCATGAGTAAGTCTTTGCACATATAAACATGGCGTAGTACTTTAGACAAGGAAGTGAACATTTTTAATACGTGGTTGTTTGTTTAATACATAGTTGTATAATACATTGGCTATATCGTTTTTGTTTTTTTTTTTGCATTTGTATACATATTTGCACAGGTGTCGTGTGCGGAAAAACTGGTTGTGAGACGCAGAGCAAGTTGAAGCTTAACATAATATTCACTTATGGCCCAGCAGTGGCAATAATATCCCTTTCAGGTCCGACTACAGTGCCCACCTCTGTCGAACAAGTGCAAAATTGACATTGCGCTATCTATTGGAAGACAATGCCCTCCTGTGGTATCTTCTTTTAAGCTTTTTATGTCGTTTCTTATCTGCCCTTTACTCTAGTGGCGAGTATGAGAAATGTCTCCCGCCTACCAGCAAGCAACACACACACACGCACACATACACACACAGCACTTCTATGTTTGTCAGACTCAAATCCGAGGGAGAGGAGCTAGCCGCCATTTTCTAAGCGTCTCTCCCTAAAACGAGAGAAAAGGGCTCGCGACAAACTGCCATCTGGACTTACTTTCGCTTACTGGGAATCGGATTTTTTGGTGACGGATTGCTGTGAAATCGCCTTCATTTTAAGTAATTTGGGCTAAAAAGGACGGTTTCACGGCCTTGTCTTATATTCGCTGTAGCGGCGAGGCGAGCTAGCTGGCGAGCGAGCAAGGTGTAGATCGTTGATTCGCCCATTGCCTGAATCCGGAACGAACCCAAGCGGCTCCTTAAACCGGGCCTCTCCGGCTACTGGGTCGCATTTTTGGATTAACGAATGGCAAAGTGATCGAATCTATCCCCCTTTTTATGATAGCACCCTTGGGTTTTTTCACCAAAACTGCAGGGGATTGTTGCCGAAATTCCCTCGGATAGTGCAACCTCGTCACGTGGTAGGTTCCTCCTTTTTCTTTGTTAGCGAGCTAGCTAGACTGGCAAGGTCTACTCCCAACTTCTCCGCTTTTGACACATCTCCGTTGCATACTATTCGATTGTCCATCAGGTTGTGATCCAAAACCAGGCAAGAGACGACCACCACAGATCTACATAACATACTGTGTTTATTTCCTGTATCTAATTGCAATTCATACCATGTCTCCTGCACTCTGCAATAGGTCCTGACGTGTTGTTCAAAATAAGTTGTGATCTATAAGTAGTGGTTGTGTTCTATAATTATACACTAATGGACACGTTCGTGCAGTCATCAGACGTGACTGTAACTCCCAAATTGACGAATATGCTATGAGGTCTGCAATCGTAAAACATATAACACTTTGGGCGTTATTAACTTAAAACCAGCACTGGGGTAAGTGCAGTTTACGCATCCACTGACTGAAATATTTGGGCGAATAAAAGGGCTTGCGTTCAATTGAATTACACTTCACCAAAATAGGAATAGCCATTTTAATTTACCCAAACGATAGTCACCAAATGCTACATTATGTGATGTGGGAAGGTAGCGTTACACTGCAGTTGGCTTATGAGATCAGCATGTTAGCTTTGCGAGCAGGTTGTGTTTCTTGCATCAGCAGCTTTCTTTAGCTAACGTTAGCCAGAAGCGAAGTGCATTATTTTGCACGAAGTGTGGAGGGTGACACAGTTAACTAGATCTGTCTTTTAGCCTTTGGAGTATGATTGATTATGGCAATCGGCTGTTCATACTAACATGGCTCAGTGGTAAAACCCACGTCCAATCTTCTGTGATTTTCTGTTGAGGCTGCGAAGAATACAAAATCCTAAAATAATGACTTTTATCCTCAGACCATTTAGACCCCATGACTGTAGCAGCAGCGCTTACACGCATTAACAAGTGTTTTTGTAAACACCAGGAAGACATTTTGGTGATTACGTTATGGTTGGCTAACGGAGGATGTGGACATTTTTGTCGCATCTCTAAACCAGACAGTTTTAAGAGACGATGCCGTTATAACGCATGCGGATGGTTTTTAGACGTCTAGCATGCTAGTCATCACATCTCCTTTCATGTTGCGTGAACAAGTTTAGTGTGTTTTGAGTGGAATGGGCGGTTTTAGGTAGATGAATTGTATTGCATAATCTGCTTCGGAAATACCAACATGGCGTAGTGCGCGCTGACTAGAAACTGCGGTGAAATACTGAGCCCCCCATTCATCTGACCCTGCAGACGATACGCGGAGATGCAGCTCTCTTTTATCTCTTGTATTACTTGATGCAGGGTTTTCTTTTTAATTTTAATATGGTTACATAGTTATTCTGAGTGGAGTGGTGAACTGTGTGCCCCCTTAATCCCGCGGTATTCGTTAAATACGCATTATTTTTATTCCAATTTGTACATTGTGTGTGTTAGTAGTACTATTTGGGAAATTGGGATGGTTTGTCAGGTTCATCCAGAATTGACACAGGGACCTTAGTAGGATGACATCATATGCTTTGGACTAATGCTGGGGCCTAAATCCACCTACTTACCCTGCCTGTGTGGAACCCTGCTGCACACTGACTTAACCAGAGCACATGTAGGGCAGTGGGGTTTGGTTAATTTCAATTGGATTTTCTTGTTTCTTGCCTTTCAAGACTGAATCGCTGAGGCCAGTCTTTAAAAAGGGCATTGTAAGTAATTTACAAAGAAGGCTTGTTCATGTAATACCATGAGTGTAGTGGTAATTATTTATTGCTCCTGGTTATAGCTCTGATGTTGTTCTCAGATCTTAGCTTTAATATTTGACTTCCCAAGGTCAGTGCATATGTGTATTCTTTGTGTTGTAATATTCTTTGTATGTAATAACATTAATTGTATTTACATCAGAGTCGAATAACATTTTGTGCAATTTTTTCAGTGTTAAATAGCAAGATTTAAGCTAATGTGATCAACTCAATTTCCCCTCAGGTGTTACTCCTTCTGCAGGATAATAATAGCAACTAGCATCCAGGAGGTCAACAAAATGTCAATGAGTCACTGATTAATTTGATTAGGCTTCAAAGTATATTTTTTCATGTGTTCTTTATTAGCTTTGTTCGAGTTACTTGTGGAATTATGGCATTTTAATTCAGTTTATGAGCAATTATTTAAGGCCATCTAATTTTTTGGGTGTAGTGTGAGAACCTTTCCACTGACTCACAGAACCTGTACTGCAGGTGATGAAGTTATACATTTAATTTTAAGTGCCGTCTGTCTTCCTGTTGGCCTTTTTCTTGTTTTTCTACTTTAAAAAGCAATGTATTATTAATGTATTGTTAATTTTTATAATTTTAAATACAAATTAATTGAATTTTGTTGTCCAGCTTCACTAATCTATAATTTCAGTGTGATCTTAAATAACTTGAACAGTGTTATAAGGAACTTTTTCTTTTTTCTTTTTTTAGTATTCGGCTGTTTAATATACTCAATTGTGTATTCATAAAATACCTGGTTGTTGAATGTTACTCTGTTTTCATGTGAAAATATTTTTCACCTACCTCCCTTCAATCCCAGTCAGTATCAAATTTTGATGTAATTCAATAAGGTGTAATCCATTCCCCCCCCCCCCCAATCTTATTTTCTTGTTTTTTTTGTCTCTTCCAGGCTGTCCTCTGGTGGGGCAGTAAGCGGGTGGTGTGGAGCAGGCCGCGGTGCCCGTCCCTCTGCACTGCATGGCTGCGATGGCGCCCGCTCTCACCGACGCCCCAGCCGAAGCTCACCACATCCGCTTCAAACTGGCTGCCCCCTCCTCAAGTCTCTCACCGGCCAGTGCAGAGAACAACGGTAACGCCAGCAACATCCTTATCCATAGCAGCAGCACAGCAAAGTGCAAGGCCGCCCCAGAAGAGTGCCCCCTTGACTTTTGTGTTGGTGATCAAGAGCAACAGCAACAGCAGCCCCAAGCCGACTCTGTGGCTCAGGCCTCTGCGCTCGGCAAGCTCCAGCCACTGGTGGCTTCTTATCTATGCTCTGATGTGACGTCTGTCCCTTCAACTAAGGAGTCACTCAAATTGCAAGGAGTCCTCATCAAACAGTCTGTGTTGAAAAGCCACAGAATATTGCCCAGCTCCCTGCTCAACGGAGGAGGAGACTTCCTGTTGAGGAAGAGGCAGGCAATAGAACTCTCTGGTGGCCAGCTCAAAAGCCTCATGAGTGGCAGCACAAACGGTGGTGGCCAGCCCATGGCACCTGTCAATGGACTGGCCAAGAAGCTGGCCAGTATGTCTGGCTCGAGCTGTGTGGTTGCAGTGAATGGTGACAAGCCCTCTGCTGCCACAGACTCCCAGCCCCAAAACCTGCCCTTGGACTCTGAGACCTTGACGGCTACTTTATCAGGGCATATTCCATTGAAAGGAACCCTTAAACAGAAGCATTCCTCAGGGGTTTCTCAAAATACAGATGGAAAAAACCTTGACTCAGCAGTGCTTCAGTCAGCCGCACTTTCTCCCTTTACCCATGACAACCCTAACCCCACTGAACAAGTCAATTTGGACGAGACTGATTTACACACACCTACCAGTCAACCACCGGGGTCTGATAGGGAGAGACCAGGTAGCAGCCAGCAAGGCTCCCCATCCTGTACACATGCAACACAGCCTTCCCTTCCCTGTAGTTCTTCAGACAGCCTTGAAGCCCATGTTAGGGATCGCACCCTTCTCAGCACCAACAGACAAGCAGAGATTGAAAGCCGCCTACGACGCCTGCGCAAACGTCTTCAGGTTGTACAGGCCAAGCAGGTGGAACGGCACATTCAGCAGCAACTGGGTGGCTTCCTAGACTCAGCTCTCAGCCGGCTACTGACTGGTAACCGCAAGTCAGAGACCACAACCCCCACAGCTACATGGAGGACTGGACGCCACTCATCCTCAAACAACAGAGATGGCCTCAGTCGCTTCCTGAAAAGTGGCTCCATGCCCTTGGAACTGGAAAGGCTGTACCTCAGTGGATCAGCTAACCTTCACTCAGCAGAAAGAGCCTTTGACTCAGATGTGACAGAAAGTAGCTCTGGGGGGGACTCTGACATGGAGGAGGACGAGCTGGCAAGGGTGGACATTGAGCAGCGACATGTTAAAATGTAAGTAGAAGCATCATCACCCACAAGCACATGAATAGTCAAAAGTAGTTCTATCTGCAGGGTGGTCAAAATGTTTGAAGTGGCATTGTTTGTGGGGAACATGTCACTTTACAAGATGCTTTTACTGCAAGTACTTTGTAGTTAATTCCATTATATTCACATTAGCATGGTGCTGTAGAAATGTATTGCATTTTCCATCTAGGTAATATGCTCTTCCAACCTAGCTGGTGGCAATGAGACTTATAACTGCCTGGCCTGGTAGTGTTTGAGGCTAACTCCAGGGAGGGGTATAGATACCATTTGCCCATTGAGCATGTGTAGTTGTGTGGGTGGTATCATCCTGTGGAGAACACACAGACTCAAATAGACTAAAGTAAAAAGCACTCTCTTGACTCAGTGCTTCCTCCTGAGAGAGCCAAGACTGAAACTGAACGTTCTGTTTATCTGCAGAGAGAACAACTGAGTGCCTACAAAGCCGGTGAATGTTTTGATTTTAACTGAAACCAAAAAGAAACCTTGAGTTGGGGGTGGCAGAGGGTTTACAGAAGGTGTGGGGTTTGTGTTTTTACATGCTGCCTGTTGTGCTGTTAGGGTTACCTCAGCAGGAGCTTGCAAATGTATTCCATGGGAAGTCCACATGAGACTTATCATCTTTGTGCCATTTAAGTGTTGGGGGGAAAAAGGAGCATGTGGGTCAGCAGCGTTAATGGACTTACTGGCCTGTGTAGGATTTGGTAGATTATTAACAAAGTAGCTAAGAACACCATTTTTATTATGCTTTCCTGTGTTGGCTTTAGACCTTGGACTTAAATGTCTTTATAACCCATCACACTGCTCTAGATTGACAACAGCTTCCATTTCATTCATTAATTTTGAGTGAAGCATATGCAAAAATTGTCTTAAGTTTGATGTTATCATTCTTAACAATGAAGTTATGGTTTTAACATATTAGAAATTATTTAAAATCTTGAGACTCTTTGTCAGTTTTTGGACTAAAAACACAATAGTTTTTCTACAGCTCTTTAATTTTTTACATTGTAAATGTATATCTACCAAAAGTCAAATTTAGTTAAGTATAATTGGTGATTGAAATGTCATTATAAATATCAAATATTTTGTCTGAAATATCACAAGATTGAAAACGGGTGTAATTATTTGTCTTAATGTGGAAAGTACAGTCAAGTGACCCATAACAGACCTCTAATATTGGACAGGAAATGCTGATCTGGCAGCTGGGCAATTCTACTGTGACAGTAGACAGTTGCTACAGTTTCTGTGGTACTTCTTTTTTGTTTTTGTTTTTTTTTTAATCTCTCATGCAGACATATTTAAGTCACCAAAAAGGATTGCAGAATATGTTTCTCAGGTTTAATTGCCTTGTAATAATTAAAAAATTTCAGAACACCTCCTTACAACTGATAGTCAGACCTCTACAAATATGTTTTGTATTTCTTTTACTGCTGATCTTAGTTTTATTTTAATTAATTGCATTGAAAATATAATTTTAACTTGGTGTATATTAGTCTTCATAAGAGTTTTCAAGTCATGGTTTTGTATGTTTTTTAGTATACTATAATTGATTCAAACATGGCTGTGAAATGTATATTTAAAAAAAGCATTTTGCAGGCCCATATGTGTAAATGAGCAGCACAATGCCCACACAGAAGAATACCCCTTTTACCAGATGGAAGCAACTGTCAGTGTCAGATGTTGCACATAGATCATTCTGCTCAGTGAAGTCTAACATCCAGGTGCAGCAATGGCAGGCAGCTCCTTTTTGAGTGGAGCTTAATTAAATACTGATGTTCTAATCAATTAATCAAAATGTCACTAAGATAAGAAACCTTTGTTCTTATTAATAGTCAGAAATGTTGGGCTTAAGGCAGTCTTTTTTGCTCTCCTACTGTAGTTTATGTCCTCCAGTATTGGGTATATTCTTTAGTCTAAATAGGATGTCTCTTATTAGTAACTTACTTATTAAATTAATAATGAAATATGAATATCTTTTTGTCATGGTGAAAGTTTTTTCTCAAAATGCATATATGTTTTCTTTACACCAATCGTCTGCTCTTAAGGAAAGTCTATAGAATTTGTTTACTATCTGTGAGTAACAGTAAACTCTGACCTTTATAGGGTTATAAAGACTTGGATCATATTTTATTATTAAATAACTTATTCTTCAGATGAACTGTAACGTTGTTTCCTATCTACACATTTTCCTTTCACTCCAACCAGGAATGTTTGTGTATGTATTATACCCAGGTCATACAATGTGATGAAATCCCATTAATTAAAATTTCAGCCATTTGTCAAAGTACTTATACAGTTATGGGAAAAAATATTAGACTACCCTTGTTTTCAAATTCTTGTTCATTTTAATGCCTGGTATAACTAAAGTTACATACGTTCGGACAAATATAACAAAAATAACATAAGCGTTTACTTTAAGACTTTATATTTAGCCGTTTTAAATGGTTTTCTTGATAATAACCAAAATCACTTTAGTTCTCACATCAATAGCTATGGCATTGTACTGAAAAACAGTGCTTTCAGGCATTCCGTGTGTTCTTTTCTGTCTGTTTTGGTCACATGGTACACACAGGAGTTAATGCCTGATTGCAAAACCTTGGTATTTTGATGACTTTTGATGGTCTATGTTTTTCTGTGACTGTACAATAGCCATTTGTTTTGTGATTTCTCAGTGAGCTGGTGCACATCATTTAATTATTGCTTTATTAAACATCAGGCTCTGTTGGTTTGCAGGACACAGGTAGACTGACTCAGCACACAGTGTATTTATGTACAATTTATTCACATTTGAGGAACATGCCATTTTTATTAAACTGCTAATCGCGTATTTAAAAATGAAACATACTTAACAATTAGTGTTTCATTTTCCTATTGCAAATGGAATAGAATATCTTTATTGTTATTGTAACACCTAAGACAGCCGCAGCTCCCTAGTTGCAGGTGGTGATACTATCTACATGTGTATATAAATGAGGTTTCGCAAAAGATGTAAATTTGCAAATTGTGTTCTTTACTACTAGAATCTTGAAACAAATATGTCCATTGTGTAAGATTAAAAAAAAAAAAAAAAGAAAAAAACTAAAACGAAAATCTGAAAAGTTTGAAGGAAATTAAGTGTTGGAGTTCGTATTACAAATTTTGATGCCGATATTTTCACTTTTACTGCAACTTAATGTCAGCCTCCATAACTACTAATAATTGGTATCGGCCCTTAAAAAAACATTTCGGTCGATCTCCTATGTCCGTGAACAGAGTTTCATTGATATTCTATTTTTGGTCTGACCACCAAAGCCAGATATCCTTAGACTTCCTTTATTTGTCATTTAGATTTTCATCACAAACGAAATTTCGATGTGTTAATATCTTGAAAGATATTCAATTAAAGATTCAATGTTTTCCATATCAATAAATATGATAGCTGATGAAGAGCTGATTCAATTTTAATTTAGCATTTCTCGTCCCCTTGTCCACAACGGGCACTCTGGATATATTAGGATATACTCCTAGCTGTCGCTTCCAGCAGCTAGTTTTCTAGTAACTGCAAGTTGTAACTGAAGAAACGGTGTCAGTAAACAGATTTGATGAAGTGCACTTGACTGGGTCTCCAAATATCGTAGGTAATTATTTGTATACTGTACATCTTCGTAAATGCTGTAGTCTATAGTCATGTATTTTCTACTTGCAGAGTGATTTTTTTTTTTTTAACTTAATTTTTTGTACAATTGCTGTTAAAGAAATCAGCCTAACCAGTTGTGATACTACCTTATTTTGTTTAAATTATTACAGATTAAAGCCTACGCAGTATGTGACAATCTGGGAAAATATTTAGTATTACAATGACTAGCCTATATTTACAATAACTAAAATGAATTTATAGTTGTCACCAAACTAGATAAATTGGTCGTGATGTGATTGGTTAATTGGTGTCCATGTGAGGCCCATGCATGGGGCTGGGTCCTGAATTTACTTCTGTGAAACTTAGTGGATTGCATGGATACTATCGAGCACTGAAAAATGTCTTGTCATTTGATACCCGGGGGAGTGAATCTCATCAACAGTACAGTTCAGTGCACACAACTCTGCCAGGTTTGCAAATTAAATCAAACTCTTTTATTTTCATTTTTGCTTATGGATCTGTGGAAGCATTTGATGGGTTCTTGGGTGGCTGCTCTAACTTTCCACCAGGTTTAATAAAATCGGCTTCTTAATTTAGGCATAATCCTGCAGAGTGTGACAGACAGATAAATGTGAGAGATCATGTTTTTTCCCACCATCATTGTGATATAGTAAACTACAATTGATATTTGTTCACATTTAATGTTTTGACAGAAACTCTGGGGAGTAACTGAAACACTTTCTTTTGAGATTACTTTGAATTAAAGGAATATCAGGTGCTGAAATCTGCTGGTTACAGTTATTTAATGGAGTAGTATGCACACATGCAACTGTTTTCTATTATTATTATATAAAGGTTTATTTTGACTGCTTGACTCCCTAATTTTTTTTTTTTTTTTTTAATTTAATGAGATTTTAATTTAACGGATATATTGGATGGTCTCTGCCATAACTTATAGTAGTAGTTTAACCACTAAAAGTTTCTTTAAAAAAATAATGTATTCGTCCCTTATGGTCAAGAACTGCCACCTACCCAAATTTGCTATAAAATTCTTCTATATTAATATTTTTTCCACTTTAAATAAGTAAATCTTTTAGAACTACTTAATCTTGAAACATGCATATTAAAGGTGTCATTCCACCGAAACCCACTTTTACACACTCGTTTTGGAATCCGGCGGGTCACCCCAAGTTACCTAAACATGCTGCGCTTGAAAGTGGTGTGTCACCTCCACTGGCTGTATTTCCCATTCATAGAAACGACATGGGAGAAAGGAGAGAGTCAGGAAAAGCCTTTCGTTTCTACGTAAGATCGAAAGGGGTGTCGCCGACTTGGGTTGATGCCCGTCCACGGATTGTGGGTGACACTCCGCAGCCCGTTTAAAAAAAAAAAAAAAAAACAAAACACTGCCCGTTCCAGTAGCAATAGCA
>JAPTYR010000012.1:17356362-17373016 GCA_029814505.1 Siphamia roseigaster
AAATTATTTACTGTTTGTCTACGGGTATATTTAAATACAAAGTTCAATAAATGTTAATTGTAATATATTTATATCATCAGTGTTTTAGTTTTTTTTTTTTTACCATAGTTAGTCTTTGATAATCAGTGTGTGTTTAAAAAAAAAAAGTATCTCGGCCGCAAATATCAGCTTTCAAAATCGGCTTTAGATATCTGTCATCGGCTGAATTTTTATTAAAAAAATCGGTATCGCATCGGCCTTTGAAAAACCCATATCGGTCGACCTCTAATTAATAAGACAGCAGTATTCCATGTGTCATCCGGTATATGTCCCAGGTCCTCTTCCCAGGCTGCACTAATCCTTTCTAGAGGTGTGCATTTCAGGACAGAAATACCATTATAGCATTCAATTATAATGCTTAACCATGCCAAAAAAAAATCACTCAAATACTACTTTCTCAACCAGAAAGAATCAGACAAGGCAATCATACTGACATTATAGAAAATAAGCAAAACTATATGGATACACTGTGAAAGAATAGTTGCCATAGATGCAGATTTCTTTTCTGATCATTTATATTTCTAGAAAGAAAATTTTGACTTGTCATTAATTGATAGTTATACCTGAGTAGAGTGGAAAAAAATAAATTGCAATAACGTAGAGGTTCAGAATCAAGAATCAGGAAGTTTTTTGTCATATACACAGCAGTACTAAGCAATGAAATTCTTACTTTACATTACTTTTAATTTTTCTTGTATTTTTTAATGCAATTCAATGATTAAAAATATCTGTCACCAGGGTACAACAGGAGCTCCAAAGGGTGCCACCCTAACACATCACAACATTATTAACAATTCCTACTTAATTGGAATACGATTGGGATACCACTGGAAGGTGAGTCAATACAGAAATGTTGCAGATAAACAGCATACAAATACTCAGTTTCTGCCCTTTACTATAGTTTTCTGCTGTCAACACTGGAGTTAGCCTGTTTATTTCATTTCATACAGTTCAACAAAACACCTGTGCTGTCTACACTTTTCTAGTTACTTACTATTAATGATTTTGCATCACTCTGTGTCCACCCAACATCAACACGGATCCACACCGAAATAGATTAAAACAGACACGTGTCTTCATCAGAACAAACCACGAGTTAACACGATGTAACAACAGATAGACAATAAGAGTGTTTCAGATTCTGTGTGCGATACTGAAATCTGCTTTATACACAAGAGAGAAGTTAATATTTGCTGTTGTCAATTTTTTATTGAGTGGTTTAATGGTCTATCATAAATTGTGATTCCTCCAACAGCTTAAGTTTTACCCTGCCCCCTGAAATGGAGGCAAAGGGTATGGTTTTTGATTCCCCTTATTTGTTTCTTTGATAACACTAGCAGCAAAAATATTGGTTCGATTCATACTAAATTGGGTTTATAGATTGCCAGTGATCCAGCATAGATTGCATTACATTTTGGGAAAAGTAGGTCAAAGTTCACATTTTTTGTGAATTAAAAAAAAAAGCCATATACTTATAATGGGGGAATATTTCAAATGTCTTTAAAAACATACATTTTCTTTCAATTTACGTGAAACTTGGCACATATATAAGAGGCAATTGATATACTGGCATCAGCACATGCTTAGTCATGATCACATTAGCTGGATCAATGCCAAACTAGAGGATGTGGGTTTGTTGTTCCTGCCACTACTTGTTTCATTTTTTTTTCTTGCAGCCAGTTAAAATTAAATCAGTGGTTTTAAAAAAACATTTACTCAGTATCTTCACTTTTACGTAACTTTTGTTAATCCTTAAGAATTACTACCCTATGAGGACCTTCAAACCAAAAATACTAGACATGAAAAAAAAGATGCTATGAAATCATCATACATCAATTTTTTTCTGGTTTTTGCTCAAAACTACCAAATTTTCAATTATTTTCAGCATTTGAACTCTTCAAATACCAATTTGAATACATGACGCTACTTATTTTATTAAACATACCACGCAAAATATAAGACGCTTTCTACATAGAGCATGGTGCAGGGATGCGGTATTGTTTTACATCAGAGTCTTGGACATGTCAGAGATTAGCACTAATATTGATATCAATGCATTAATTGTTTTTATGCGAGAATTTAAAAAAAAAATGTGGTTTCAATGTAAGTCATTGAGGCATTTTCTGCAATATGGGTTCTGCACTGCACAGGAAATACTAATGAAATGAAATAGTGTTAATGTTAGTGGCTGTAGTGTCCAGTAATCATGTTAGAGTAACTGAGATTACGTTAAAAAATGTCAAAATGACTAAAGAGTGTGTGTATTTTTGTCCCCTGAGGTGGTAGAGACAGATCTTTTTATAGATTCTTAGCTCCTAAGCTTCAGGGGAAAAAATCCTTGACTTTAGTTGAACTGTTGCATGCTGTGTGGTTGACTATTCTGGTGGGTTTTCTCTCCAGCCTCACATTCGTCTCTGTTTGCCTGTGCCTTTGTATCACTCCTTCGGCTCTGTGGGTGGTAGCATGTCCATGGCTGTATATGGCGCCTCCCTGGTGTTTCCGTCTCCAGGATACAATCCACAGGCCAATGTAGCAGCTTTGGAGAGTGAAAGGTAACGTCAAGAGTCAGGTCTTTCCATGTTATTCATTTATGATGCATTTAATGTTTGGCTATGTCTGGGAACTAGGACCAATAATGTTCTGACAGGAAGTGTTTTCAGTTTATCACTATTAGAAATGATCACAATTGATATTAGATCAATATTTCTTTGCAGTTTTATCAGTCAGTTTTGGTCCTGAGTGAAAGTTTTAGAATCCAGACAGTTACTTGTGTTTTTAAATTATCCATAAAGCTCACAAATATCAATGACATTCTTACTTCATTCCTTTGGATTTATTTTTATTTTAATATTGTGGAAGTCAAAATTAAGTCACAATAAGGGCATTACGAGATCTTATTCAACAAAATGAGAATGTAAAAAAAAGAAAAAAACCCCAATAAATCTACAGGTAGGCGGTAGGAAGTATTATAATGACAAAGTGTTCAGTATTGAAATATATATCAAGCAAAACAGCAAAAAAATTTCAACTTTTGTAAGCGATTTAGAGGACTGAAATAAACACTAAAGACAAAACAAAGTTATATAGAGAGAGAGAGAGAGAGAGAGACAAACCAAAAACAGATGCAAACAGTAATCTTACATAAATCATTGGAAAAACAATACATTGGATGTATGATAAATATAAAATACTGAGAAAGAGATCATTTCTATCCATACAAAGCCCAAAAGACCATAAATAAAAATAAATATTAATAAACTCAATTATTGATATTATTAGCATTGTAATACATCTGCTTTAGGACAGAGGAAAATGCAGAAAAACACACATGACAAAAACTTCCTCTGCAACCCAAGGTGTAAGAGAATATATTCCTACTCACAACCATATGTGACATTAATTCAGAAAAATCTATGAACCAAAGTCTTGATATAAATTGAATCAATAGCAGATAGAATAATGATCATAAATGGTCACATTTCCCAGTCATACGTTTAACTGTAGACATTTGAAGTTAAAAAAAAAAAACAAAAAAAAGGCAACTCCAGCTTTAATATCCTGTAACTAGAGTGAATTAAGGCCACTTTGAGAATAATCACTGTTAATGACTCTGTTCACTCACCCGGGCTGTTTGTAACCCCTGACTTGTTTCAAGATAATCATCTTATCGTGAAAGAACACGGTGCCTTACTCTAGTTTCTGTGGCTAGACTCATACATAACAGGGTACAGAAGACTGAGATGCATGAACAGCAGTTTTCATTGCGTAAGTAATGTATGTATCAGGTGACATGAAGCATAAAAAAATATATTGTTCTGCTCAAAAAGCTCCTGTAAACCACAAAGACAGACTAAGGGAGTAGAAATCTGACTTTATGTACCGTGGCATCATCTGGTTAATGTTAGGGCTGGATTTTTCTCATGTTTCCTCATTTTGGGAGAGATCAGGTATCACTGGTTGTTTTGTTAACAGCAGCCAAAGTGTGAGGGTAATAAATGCTGCACAGTCACACAGTAATGCTGGTCAATGTGTATACATAGTTAAATAGTTCTTTTCGAGAAGGTTTATCTGCAGGACACATTTACTTTTCGATAAGCAGTGACTTCTTTCTCCCTTTCAGGAACAACAGTTGTTCCTATTTCTATTTTTCTATTATCATTTCTTTATTTATTGTGTTGCATTATGTTTGTGTCTGAAATAAACCAAACTAAAAAGTAAACAACATGTCAGATTACAGTTTGTCCGGGTAGTAAACCGGGGTTGTGGTAGGGGTGTCTCATACTAAAGCCAGTGTGTTGCATTCAGGGACTTAATCTGAGACAGTAGCTAGATCAGTCGTGATATTTCTGGAGAAGTAGTGCTGAGTGGAAACTATTTGGATCTGGAGGCGGATCTGCAGCCTAATATGTCATTTTAATACCACATTGACTCTCTGCTGCCCCCTGTCCAGCCAATTTAGGCATTACATCGAATAGGCTCTTTTAAAACCACAGTAAAGATTATTTTGGATGTGAAAATGACTTTTTGTCAGTACTTCTCAACTCCAGGGCACTTAATTATGTTTATAGAAGTCTTATTTAGGTTTTCTATCTTCCATTATCTAAACCAGCTCAGGTTTACATCCAAGGAATATTAGATCTACGTCTATTTTAGTTCTGTCCAAACCACCAATAGTCTCATATTCATCCTATTAATGAAGAATCCAAAAGGCATCATCTTGTCTTTAGATGAAAGCGAGTTTCATAAATGTATTATAAGGTTTGTTGTTCTAGAAGAGGCATTTCAGTTCATTGTATTATGATACAACCAGGATAAAGAGGAAAAAACTATTATAGTCCTTTAAAAACAAATATCTTTGTTAATATTTATTATAATCTCTCTTTATGTTTAACTTTTCTGTATTGCTTTTGTTCAGAAAAGTCTTCAGATGTAAATAATTATAACGATGTATGTAATAAGACTACCACTGTCAGACTGTACACCACCACAGTGTAACTGTTCAGTTTGTGTTCTACTCTTATGTACATATGTATATAGACTATTAAGTTTTATTACTTACTACTATTATTCTTATTTTTCTGTGGTTTGTCTTTTGCATTAACTTTACATGTGCACATTTTTTCTTGCATTTTAGTCTGTTGCTTTCTTGATCAGTGATTTTTACCATTTTGAGAACAATAAAGTCGAATCTCATCTAATTTTATTGTATAATATTTGCCCTGCTTAGAGTTTCTGTAAAACTGTCAACGAAGTACCAAGAATAGTAATCAAATATTGTCAAGGACTGTCATCCAGATGGTAGAAAATACCTGAAGCTTCACTAGACCTCAGTCAGAAAAACATGTTTCGTAAAAAAAAAAAAAGAAAGGTTATAGACCAGGGGTTTCAAACATACGGCTTGGGGTCCAAATGTGGCCCGCCAAAGGTTCCATTCCGGCCTGTGGGATGAATTTGCAAAGTGCAAAAAGTCAGTCAAGTCTTTCAAACCCATTTTAGTTCAGGTTCCACATACAGACCTATATGATCTCAAGTAAAATAATTTGCATATTAATCTACAAAAACTAATGACTCCATATTTTCTTTTCAGTTTGTGAGAAAATAATATTATATTCTACCTATAAATAATGACAACTTAAAATATTTGTTTTTTAGTGCAAAAAAAAAATCTTAACATTTACAAACAATCCTGTAACAATAAAATGTGACTAACCTGATAAATATGAACCTAAAATGTCTAAAGAAAATTAAGCACAATTTTAATCATTTTCTGCCTGCTACTAAGTGTTTAGTGATTGATCCATAATGCATGTGTATAAATGATAAGTTGAGGCATAATATTTTTCTGCAGAAATTTCATTTTTTTCCAGGTTATTCACATCATTTTTGTTTGAATAGTTTGTTAAAGTAAGTATTTTCATAATTTAATGGGGGGTTTTGCACAAAAACAAAGATTTGGAGTTGTCATTATTTATCAGTTATTATTTTACTAGTCTGGCCCACTGGAGATCAAATGGAGCTGAATGTGGCCCAAGAAAGAAATGAGTTCTAGACCCCTGTTCTAGAAGCTGCAAATAGCCTCGCTTTACGTTCAACATTGGATACTTTATCACACTTAAAATGGGGAAAATGATTATCATCATACTTCCTTGTTGTATATTTTTGCATTAATGATGCATTTTGACTTCTTTTTTTCTTAGGTGCACTGCCATCTATGCCACCCCCACTATGTTTGTTGACATGGTGAACCTGCCAGAACTGCACAAATATGATTTGTCATCTGTTGAATTAGGTGAGAAAGTTGAAATTATACTCTACTCTACTCCTGTGAGGTATGATTTCCTGTCTTCAATGTTTTATGTTATGTAACCTAAATACATTCTGGTTTAGTTAGTAAGGATTGATTCAATAATAATGACAAATATGAAAAATAGGAGTTTACAGGTCCAGTGTTTCTCTTGTTTTCTAGGTGTTATGGCTGGTTCACCTTGTCCTCCGGAACTTGTGAAGAATGTTATTTCCAAAATGGGCATCAAGGATTTAACAGTGAGTGGATCTAGCAAACTAAGAATGAAATCAAGGGTTATTTTTTTTTTTTGTTTTGTTTTGTTTGTTTGTTTTTTCTTTTTAAATCAGGACTTTATATTGGAAAATGATAACACAACCTCTAAACAAGCCTTGTGTCAAAAATCTTCATATGGTTGGTCAGTGACATTTTAAAAGGTTCATTTCCTATGTCTTAGTGGGTGCAGTCAGTGAGGGTGTGAACATTGTAGACAAATGAACGAAGATTTATATAGTCTAAATACAATAATAATACATTAATATCACACCCTTTTACTGGTAACTAACATTATTTTATCACAATGATCACATCCCACTAATTTGTACCTCCTCCAAATGAGATTTCTAGTGAGATCTCGCTAGAGTTTGTTGCTGTACTGTGTTTCCATTTGGGTGGGAGTATTCCCAACTGTGTGAACTGACCCAAAAGTATCTCAGTATCAACCTTCATAAGAGCTTCTACTTAGTACTTACCATAATTTAGCATATGATGCATTGCTCCATCTTATAGCAAAGGAGAGAATGGCATCCCACAATTCACTGCAGCAGTAACATCATCCCACTCAGCTGTTCATAAAAAAATAATAGAGAGAGAGGAGGAAGATTGTCCACCTCACCCCTAATATCCTAATATTGATCTTTAAGTAACGTGAATACGGACGAAACCACTGTCAGTGAAAGATGAATCTGATGTTTTTTCCTCATTTTGAACAGTGTCATATTGCAGCTTTTAATTTTAGACTTTACAAACACCTTAATAAAACCATTCTACCAAACAGTGTAAACTTTAAACTGGATCTTCAGCAAGAAGAGACATGAAGATTAACCAGTCTGGACGAAGTATACCACTGCCCATAAAGTCTGAACAAAATATTTTTAATTTTTTTTTATGAACTAATTAGGATAAATGGGGTTTATTTGTGATGCAGTCGTGGGAAAAAATTTTAGACCACCAAAAGTCACCAAAACCAATGGTTATGCAATCTAGTACTAACTCCTGTGTGTATAATGTGACAAAAAGATACAAAAAAGAGAGAGAGAAAAAAAAAAAGAATAATAGCACTGTTTTTGTCAGTACATAACATTTTGTTATAGCTGTTGATGTAGGAACTGAAGTGATTTTAGTGTGCCTTTAGTTGTACCAGGTATTAAAATGAACAAGAAATTGGAGAAAACATGGATGGTCTAATTTTTTTTTTTATCCACGACTGCAGATATTGTGTAACTGAGGATAAATATGAAATTACACTTCGTCAAAGGGGATTACAGATGTGTATAAATGGGAATAAAAAGTGGAAGGAGTCTGAAAAAACTAATTATTCCAACTTCTTGGGCAAAGGATCATTATTTTTGTTTTAGTGCTTTTACAAATTTAGCCAGATTTATTTCAGCATGTAAACCTCAGAATGATTCCATGTAGACAAGCAGATTTTTGGACATATTTGGCAGTTTTTTTACTTATCTTAAAGATTTATTTTGAGAGGAATATACTATTTTAGAATTGTCTGCTTATTCCCATGTTTGGGCCTATTACTGTTCCAACCATGGTAATAAAGTCATTTTATGTCCTGAAAACATCCTGGTTATGGCCTGCATTAAACAACACATTAAGAATGTATAGTGTGCATTCATAATGTGTTGTTTATGTGAACTCAGATTCTACTTTTCATGACGGTTGAGGGAGAAAATGTTAAGAAAAGGTGATGTCATGTGGACTACATGGACAATATACAAATGCAATGCAGCTTTTCCCCACAAGAGGGAGACATATTATAGTTGAATTTTTCTCATTTGCCTTAAACATGAAAATAAATAAGATCATTTACCAAATTTTCATGCAAAACAATTAATAATGCACTAAATGTATAAAAGACAAACAAAGGCTTTGTTTTTTTAGAAGTTTATTGGATGTGAGCAGTTATCACCTCCAAAGGTCCAGATAAAGAAAG
Organism: Siphamia roseigaster; assembly: GCA_029814505.1. Taxonomy (NCBI): domain Eukaryota; kingdom Metazoa; phylum Chordata; class Actinopteri; order Kurtiformes; family Apogonidae; genus Siphamia; species Siphamia roseigaster. The sequence continues at coordinate 17,364,912 of JAPTYR010000012.1, forward strand.
ATACTGAATATACATAAGATATACATAAAGGCAATGACCATCATATTTAGTCTTCAGAAGTTTATTGTTTCCTTCCATTTTAAATCTTAGGTGCTGTATGATATAATAATTTTATGTAGCTTTTGTATTTGAAATGTAAAAAATGGGGTGAATTTTTTTCGGAGAATGCTAACCTGAACAAGCAAAATATTCCACCTCTCTCTTATCAAGCTTCCCGTACCTCACCTGGAAACTTTTGGGAGTAGAAATTCTTCAGCAGCTAGGATGAACATAAACTGCCTTGTGTGTGTTTTAGTCAGTGAGGGTGTAAAACCAACATCACTAAGCACAAATGTAAGAAGGATTTCAGCCTACTGTGATACAGGCTGTTTTTTTACATTATTGTCTTTTTTTTGTAGCTATATATAGCTCAGTGATGATGAATTATTTTCACATATAACTACCTCAACAAAGGAACATCAGCGTTTTTCAGCCACCAGATGTTAAAACTTTAATAATTTACTGCATGTCATTATTCATTCAGATACTTGGTGTTTTGGTGGTTACATGAAGGAAATGAAATAATGGAAATGAAATAACATTAGGTTCTTGTGTTTGTGTGAGTAGCAGTGTATGTTTGTCTACTAATGTGTTGGGTGTTTTTACACTAGTAATGACATTTGGCAGATGAATAGAAGAACAGTCTTAAAGTAGAACGAGTTAGCCTTGCTTTTCTCTGCACTTGTAGCCGGTCACCTGGACAGGCTTCTCCTCAGCGTCTCCTGTGGAAAAGGCACAAAATGAACAGCCAACTCAAACAGTCTGGCCTCTAAACAGAGAGCCATGACCTGCACTCAGAGTACTGGACCCCAGGGCCAAAATGGAAAAGTTCAGATAGGGACGAAGGAGAGGACAAAGAGCTCTGTGGTTCAGGAAGAAAGGGCTGAAAAACAAAATCACATAAATCCAGATGTGGACCACTCCAAAACCACCGTAAACTTAATGTGGTAGTTTCTTTTGGAGGGAATTTCAGCTAAAACCTTTAATTATATTTATGGGAATGGTGTGATATTGGACAAAGTAGAGGCCACTGTGAGGAAGAGAACACGACCTCAGGTATTTGGAAAGGTAGTGATCTGTGTGGGCGGGGCTTCGAAGATCATTTAACTTAAATTAACTATATGACTACATGTATCTGAAGGCCTAATGACAAGAACAATACGGTCTATTATCTGAAGATACTGTCTTCATAAAACATTTCTAAGCATCTGTCCATGGTTTATACCAAGGCTATGACAGATACCTGTTGTGTGGCGTTCACTGGCGTGCACCCTTTTTGGCTCTCTTCTGCTTGATCCTGCAGCCGCTGAAGGCAGTGCTGTCTCTGACTTGCCTGCCTTTCTGCTGAGGTGGAGAGGTGCATACTGCATCTGGACGGTTGCGACTAGAGTCCATCCATCTATAATGCAGAAGAGGAAAGGATGAAGTAGAAGTTATTTCTGCTGAATCTGTGCTTTTTTTTTTTTTTTTTGTATCGGATGGTTCTAAAACCACCTTGGACTTTTCATTATACTGTTTTGTGTCTTACCTCCGCAGAGGAGCTAGCTGGCATGTGCAGCCCCATGGGTTACCAAAGAGGGTGATGTTGGTGATGGTGCCAAACTCTAGACTTTTTGGGAGGGACTTTAGCTTGTTGTTTTCAAGGTGCAGGGACTTGACTGCTGTCACTCCAGTGAATGCACCATCAGAGAACTGAAACACAAGACAACAAACACCTTGAGGCCTTCCTTAAACTATTATATGCACCAGTGTTGTTAAAAACAAGGTACACACCTACATGCTGACCCTCCAGAACACCCCTCCTCCTGTCTGTCTGAGGACAGATAGATGCAGAACGAGGGAATCTCACCAGTGTAGTGAAAGCCTCCTTTCATCCTTCCTTATGCAAACACAGACATTCACTGCCCTCCTTTTTCACTTCGACTTCATGTGCATCTGCAAGGGTGCTAAAAGCTTCAGAGAGGTGCTACATGAACTGATGTGCATCGTGCCACATTTACTCTCCTTCCCTAGAGGAGAAAGGAGGATGAGAAAGCGCTTTGAAAGGGTTTTTAAGTGTGGAAGAGATGAAACAGCACCCTTTTGGAAATTTCCACTCTATAGCTACACGTAGCTGAGGGTCTGGTATTTTGAAGCAATGGAAGATGGATGACTTCCAACATGGCCGAGGTGTTTTTGCTCTTTCTGTCGTCTCCCTCTTCAAGTAGCTTCTCTGCCAGGAAGGCTCGCAAAGGGCCCAATTGTCCATTCAACTGAGGCGATGGCAAGCTAAAAATACTCCTCTTCATGGACCTGTGGAACACCCTGCCTCTATTTACCTGTCTCCTAACCCCTCCTGACCTGTTTACAAGACCCGTTTACAAGACCCGCCTAGCGACTGAAGAAAACACACCAAGCTGAAAATAACACTTGTGTAATAATTAGATTTGGACATGCTTGGCCTAAGTCCAGCAAACAAAAACACACTAAAAATACCTGAATTTGGCTGGAAAATGGCTTGATCAACCCGGCCATGTGTGCTGCACACCCTGTCCCCTGCTGCTTGCACCTGGTTTGTTATTTTGCAATTTTTCCCTCTGGGAAAACTTCCCCTCTGTCTCTGTACTGTGGCACAGGTACACTCAAATATTGAATTAACCTCAAGTATGAAGAAAATGTGAACCTTGGAATGTCTGAAAAGTAGTGTAGCATAGAGCGTATACTATACTCTTATTTAATAAAACTTGTGAGCTTCAGAGAACTGTATGAGCGGTCCGCACAGACAACATGTAACAAGATCTCTGATCATCATTGATGAGGGATGATAACATTTTGGAACAAGTTTAGATAGATTTTGCTTAGACTCACCTTTGACAGGAGTGAAGGAGCTGCTTAAGGTTTAAATAGAAAATGCATGTTAAAGAACTAGTTCATCCAGATGGTAAATAACATAACTTGCCCTTTACAGTCTTTTCTTCGACAAATATCTCTAGAACGTCATGAAACATGTCATTTTACAAAACAGCTGCACTTAAACTTCTTTTTTTTTCATATTAGGCGTGTCAGCATCAGGTTGCTCACATCCAGTTGTTGCAACCTGTGAACAAAGATGCCTGGTTAAACTAAGGCAATGAGCCAACCATTGTCATGTTGTGAAATTTAATTAAACCTGGATCCATTATGATACATTTTAAGTACTGTAAAGGTTTCTACTGCAAAAATAAAATTGCCAGGATTGCGTATGAAAACCATTTGTCAATATTGCACTGGCGCTTCTACTGCTTGCATCCTCTGGAATCAAAGCCAATCCAGATTTCAGTGGCATGTAAATGGGATTCATAATATTTAAAAACATCTGTATATAAAAGCGGGAACATCCTGAATTTAATGAAACTTCTCACATTTCATTTATGTTTTATTTATCCTGTGGTAGGTGATTTATATTTAATTATAGTTTAGACTGTTAACAACTAACATATTAAAGAGGTCGACTGACATTTTGTGATATTTGTGAAGTGTAGGTTCATGCACTGTTGTGGCACCAGTACTGTTAATTACTGTTTTAGTAGCAGCATTGTAAAAAAGTCCAAATGGTCAAACCTGTACATTATACTATGTGCAGTTAAGTTTGCATTAGGAGGGTAAGAAAGTTGAGTATTGAGTATCGCAATATTGTGCTCTGTGATACTGTATCAATTCCTATATACACTGTATTGGCTTTTACTTCATAGTCTACATGCAGATATTTGTGAAAGAATCTTTTTTACTGATATAGTCAGGTGTTTATGTCATATTATCTTTTCAGATTCTTGGTAATACACATCTCTTGTAAACATAAAATGACTTGCGTTATTTGCCAGGACCTCTATGAGTTGTCTTTTGAGTTAAAGGATCATTTTAAGTGTATTGACTAACCTTTTCCAGACCCATGTTATCCAGGTAAAGCTTCTCCATGTAGCGGCCAAAGCTCTGGAAGGCGTTGTCTGGGATGGTTCTCATGGGGTTTCTCCCAAGTGTGAGTTCCTCCACTACACGCAGTTTGCTCATTGCAGCGAGGGGGTACGTGGACATCTTGTTTCTCTCCAGGTGTAGTATAGCGAGGTTCTCCACATCATCCAGAGAGCCCGGCAGCAGGTTTGTCAGCTCGTTGCCGCTCATGTGCAACCAGCGCAAGTCTTTGGCACCTGTAAAGGTACCTGGCCGAAGCTCTCTGAGCTTGTTGTCATTAAGCTGCAGAATAAAGAGGTTGATCATAGGTGAGAAGAGGCCCTTACCCAGGTCGCTTATCTGGTTCCCATCAAGGTAGAGGTAGGTGAGGTCGGTCAGATCGTCAAAGGCGCCAGGCTTGATGCTATTGATCTCATTGTTGGACAGATAGAGGTAGATGAGCTTCTTCAGCCCTTTAAAGGCCTGGGATCCAATCTCACGGAGTTGGCAGTGCTGCATGTGCAGAGAGATGAGTCCCTTACTTTCAGCGAAGGCCCCCGTGGGAATGTTGCCCAGGTTGTTTCTTTGCAGGTTGAGCAAACGGGTGGCCTCAGACACCCGAGGGATCTTTTTCAATCCAACGCTGTCACAGATGACATGCTGAAGGTCTCCATGGCAGTGGCACAGGGTGGGACACTGGCTTGGGGCTCCCTGCACGGCAGGGCCCATGACCAGGAGGCAGGTTCCCAGCAACAACCAGCTCACACAACGCATGACGATGTCTGTAAATTACAAAACAACAGTTGGTCTGTTGATTTAGTATTCCACCCTTTGAAAACAGGAGAGCAGCTGCAGAAAAATCCTGAGAAACGGCCCAGAAAACTGTGCAGAGGAAAGGCGAAAAGTTGAACTGAAGTGTGTGTGTTTGTGTTTGTGTATGCGTGTATGTATGTGTGTGTGTGTTGTGTATGTGTTGAATGAGAAATGGAGAGAGAATGAGCAAAAGGTGAGTGACTGAGCAAAGGTGGGCAGTGCAGAGAGACATTCACGTTGAGAGGAGGATGGCCAGTCAACAGAGCACACAGCACTATTTATAACATTGACTTGAGGGGAAAAAAATGAGGAGGGCTAGCCAGGGTGTTGGAGCGAGAAGTTTGCAAAAGGAAGTCAAGTGTCTTTGAGAATTTAACCCTGAATGAGCAGGAAGATGACACGGCTGTAACTGTGTTGAGCTCTTTGATAACCTGAGTTTGATGCTCATGGATGTTTTATTTTCTGTTTAAGTTTCAGTGTTGGGTTGTTTCATCTTCTGTGTTTTATGAGCATAGATCTGACTACTACCCAAGTGTAGTGCAAGTCAAGTAACGTGGCCTGAGGTCAAGCTTGGTCTGTGTGCAATCCCAGACACTTCCATTGTTTTTCAGTCTGCGGTGGGAGGAAAAGGAGCCGCTCCTGTGCAGCTGTTTTATAACCTATAATAATGTCCAGATGGTTGGCAAAAGGTGAGCTGCTGTTTCAAGTCATAACAATTGCAAATGATATTTCCATCATCTCAAGAATGAAAGTTTTGCATGCCACTTCACGTTCCTGTGTGCATTCTTTCATTTTCTTTACAGAAGCAATGAGGTATTATGTAATAGACCTTTGCTGTGAAACCTGTGAGTTGTTTAGGTGATTTTGGCGCTCAGATTACAACTGCAAGAGATGGTGGACCTCATTAGTCTGTGAGCTATTTTTTAAAGCCTGTTCCTGGCAGGAGTGAAGTGTGAAAAAACAGATTTGAGTCATATTTAGCCCAAAGAGCAAATTTGTCTCTTTCCAAAGTACCATACTTTTAGTAATAAAGAGAGTTTGGAAGATGTGATGTAGGAGTCTTGTTGACTTGCCCAGGACTCTGGCTGGTTTGGATGAGATGGATGGAGACAGTCAGGATAAAAGGAATCTAGAGTTTACTTAACAAATGTAGCATTTTATTGGGAATATTGTCTCTTCCCTGATTTTTCCAGGTGAATGTTCCCACAGACCAAAATCCTTCACCTGTGAGCACTGTTGCAGACATTTTATTTTTTTATCCTTAAGACATAACATTACAGATGAATAGGGTACTTTTTTTTTTAAATAATAGATATAACCATGAAACTTCCTCAGTTGATTACTTATATAAGTTTATAAAAAATGTGTTACAAGTTTTTTTTTGTTTTTTTAAATGTGTATGTTTAATTATGCAAATTAGGCATCCTCTCATTAAATATGCATAATTTTGCATGCATTTTCAGTCGATAGATTTAAAGATATGATAAAGCCAGTTGTAAAATTCTTTTTTCATTTTGTTCACACACAAAATGAAAATAAAATTACAGAGGGATTTAAGGATATCGGCTTTCATTACCTCGAAAATTAAAATATATATATATTTTATATAGGTATAAAATATATACCTGTAGCCTAAAAAAAAAAACATGCCCTATTTTTTTTTTTTTTTTTTAATTAAAATGTCACACAAATCAGGTCAGGAATGATTTCTTAACAAATCCCTCTGTACAATAAAAACAAAGGAATTTTATTAATGAATTCCCAGTAAGCGCGGGTCATAAGCTCGTGTTGATTAAGTCCCTGCCCTTTGTACACACCGCCCGTCGTTAAGTTAGAAATACTGCTAAGTGTTGGACAGGAATGTTTGGTGTAAGTAGGTGCTACATAAGCTTAGATGTTTACTGCAGTGTGGCAAAAAAGTCTTTTTTTTCCACATGTATTTTTATTGAGTAAAACAATACACAAACAAACTTATACACCGCAGTGTTGTACGAAATAGTAAAAAGAAAAAGTCATTTTGAGAAACTGGCATTTAAAGATTTACATAGGAGAATGTAATGCATTTCCAGAGGAAACAATTGCTTAAAATCACAATAAATGCTCAGGCCCTTAGTAACAGTAATACAGAAGATAATCAAAATTGATTATTAATAACCTGGCTATTAACAAAATTTCAAAATTGACCACTGCATAAAAAAAAGTTGTTTTTGCCTACTTGAAAATGATGTCTATGTTAAGACTGCTGGTGGATGAACATCTCCCTGTTCTCAGCAATTTCTAAATTTAAGATGACTGTCAAAATTTTGGAGCTGATCCTGATTGTGTTTGCAAAGTTACAATTACGGCATGAAAACCTGAAGCCATCACTTCACAAAGATGGAAAGTGGCCTTTGTGGGAAGCATGAACCATGTAGCACTCAGCACATGAGGGGGGGGGTTAGAGGTTTGAAGATTATTAAATCCTTTATTATTAAGTGATTATTTTAATGACGATGAAGAATTTGATTTTAAACTCACTTTCACACTCATGAATATTGAAGGCAACAAAAAATACAATGTACATCTACTTCATTGTGATTCTAAATAATACTTTATGTCCAAAATGGAGTAGGAAGAAGATGACCTACCTCAATTCTACATAACTAATACAATATATATACAGTCCATTAAAAAAAAGAACAGATCAGCACTAACTTACTGGAAAAATAGTTCAGGTTTAGTTTAGTCATGTCATGAAGGAAGGGGGGCTTTAAACAATATTAATATGTGAAATATTCAGTGTAAACATTCCAAAATAAAAACACCTCTCTTCTCTTTAATGTTTACCCACATCACCACATTGCCTGCTACAGGTGTGCCAGTTGTCGGAGCAGCACCACATACCTCACTGAGCTCCCAGGAAAACTCCTGTTACATCCAGTGGAAACTACTGTGCTCTGTTTTTATTTAAAAAAAAAAACGACAACAACAAAAAACCCCACTTCCATCAGGCTGAGGCCAGACTTTTAATACAAATTCTTCTCATCACCATGATTGTTATTTTTTTTATTGACAGCTTGGCTACGGCACCACGGAGAACAGCCCAGTGACGTTTTTTGCCTCCCCACTTGACAACATGGAGAGGAAGTCTGAGACAGTCGGGTACATCATGGCCCACACAGAGGTAACGTATAATGTAGAGCATATCTTGTGTGTGTGTGCGTGCGCGTGCGTGCGTGCGTGCGTGCGTGTGTTTAGTTAATATACACATATTATGCTTTTCACTGACAACCAGTGTTGGGCAAGTTACTCAAAAACTGTAATCCACTACTTATTACTTGTTACTGTCATTTTAAAGTAATGCCTTA
>JAPTYR010000012.1:17512718-17526676 GCA_029814505.1 Siphamia roseigaster
TGTTGAATGACATTAGAGCAAAGTTTACTGTTTACGGAGTTTGTTTTTCAGTTTACCTACTGGTTCACATTCTTCGCTACAGAACCATAGCCTCACTGAAAGCTGAACTCTCCACTGCGTTGTGAAAAATGCGGGACCGAACTAAAGAACTCGGAAATGTAAGTCTTAAAGAAAACGGCTAATGTTAGCCTTAGCACGCTAGCATGCTAACTCTGTCAAGTTCACTCCTGAAGTCCAGAAAGCTTAAAGTTTTCCTCCAAAAACATAGAGAGAAAGACGGGAAGCACAATCAATAGTTTGAATGGAGTCATGCAGTGCCTTGTTTGTATATAATATGCAGTTTCTTGGATATTTCCAACTTCCGTTTTAGCTATACTCCTTAAACCACTGCCAGGCCAGGCCAGGGCAGGGCTGCGGCTGATGAGGTTTGTCATGCAGAGACAGACAGTCAAAGCACTCATTACATTCCTCTTTCCTTTATCCACTGCAACGTGACAACAGAATGCCGAGGCTTCAGATGACGATGAGGAGGGCAGAGCACTGATGATCAAACCTGGAACCTCTTCAGCCAAAGAGGAGAAAGAAAATGAAGCCTTCTTCAAAAAGGTGCATTTCTCATAATGTCTTATGTCCCATCGTGGAACATAAGACGAAATAGATATAAATGTGACTTCTTCAAACAATATAATGTACACTTTATTAGGCCTTGAAGACAGAAGGATTAAAAGTACCTCTCCTATTACAAGTAGTTTGCATTCTGTGGTTGGTGCAAATCATGCTCGTATAATTCTACGGGTTTGTTTGACATTGTGGACTAGACTTTGGTCTGGCAGTTGCACATATTGTTTACACCTTTCAGTAACTAAAAATGATATTTTTTTCATCTTTATTACTTATTTCTACAGTAAACTGACACTTAGCAGCCAGCCATGTGCTTATCTCATGTTGGAGAAATGATCACATGGGAAAATACTTTGTTTTGTCAACATTTCAGTCTCTGTCTTAAGTCTGTTCATGTTTTAACAATGTAAATTAAGGATTTAATGTAGTTGCATGGGACTACAACTAATTGTTATTGTAATTGCCTGTAAATCTATTCATTATTATTTGCTTATTATTATTATTTTTTGATTAATTGTTTGGGTTGTGGACAAAATAAGTCATTTTTTAGTCTTTGTAGACCAAATATATTCAATGTATTGTGATAAAAGAGTAACCTGGAATCAGATTATTAATTTTTCTTAAATATTGCTCAAACTGATTACCCCAGTTAACAATTGTTGCTAATTTTGATAGTGTAGTTACAGAACAAACATTTGCACTAAGCTTTAATGTTAGTTGCTGATAATGTTGAGTAAAAGTTGACAACATAAATGCATAAAACATCTCGTCTGGCTACATCTAAACCTGAATACCCTGAAGTGTTATGTAGCATTAGCATACCAACAAGTGAAAGTAACAGAGTATGCTTGGAATTCTTACAATTTTTACCATGCTTAGGCTCAAGAAATCCATGAGGGGCTGCAGATTCTCAAAAGAATGGTGTCTGACCTTGAGAACAAACAGAAGACTGTCCTGGGTGTGGCACTGCCAGAGGACAGTGAGTATGATCACTTTTTGAAATCGGTAAATAACTCAAATGTAGCTCCGCAATGTAGTAAATAAAACAACATAAACAGAGTGTTACAAGAAAGAAATGGAGTGAAGTTATTTGTGTTTTGCTGAATCCTTTGACCACAAGTCCAGAGGTTCTATATATCACTGAACCACACGCTTAGTACGTTGGTTTCTTTTCTTGCGTTAGGTTTAAAGAAAGAACTTCAGACTCTTCGAGAGGAGATAAAAACTATGGCAAGCCAAATCCAGAAGAAACTCAAGAGTGAGCATTATAAACCCATGCTGTTTACCCTTTATGATGGACAAGAAATTAACTTTTGCATTTGTTATTAAGTCAGGCGAATTTACTAATCAGCTGTGTTTTCAAAGGCATCGAACATAAGAAGGGAGAAGAAGATGGAAAATATATACCCATAAATGTCAGGATGCAGCGGACACAGGTTGAGTATGCTTTAACATTCTAGTCACAGTATTGTTTTATTTTCCCATAAATGTATGATTTACTTGAATTATCAACTTAAATATTCAAAGCTGCATCCAAAACATTGTTGCTCAAGTAAATAGGTGTGTAATGGCTCTGAAACCAAAAACTAATCCAGGAGACAAATATCCACTGTTTTTGGTCATGTGACACATGCGACTAGATTGAAGACGCAAATTGTTTGTTTGAATTCATTGAAAGAATTAATATTAGGTTTACATTTTACAGCAAAGATTGTCTATTATTATAAATAAATGACATGTTTATTACTTTACTTTCCTAAAGTTGTTAGTGGTTCTTGGTATCACAAATTGTAGTTAATTTCATAAGTGCTAGAAATGCTTTCCCCTATCCTTTTTCATGTTTTTTTTTAAACAAGAAAAAAAGTTGATAATGTTTTGAGATTCATAAAAACCCTAAAATCAAACATTTTAGTGTCTCAGTGGGGAAACGATGAATATTTATTTGTAATTATTTCTTTCTTGTGTTCAGAGGTAAAATAGATTTCATGTCTTCTTCACCATTCAGTGTCATTCAGAATGGAAGTTTAACTGTGAATAAATGTTTAATATTTTTAAATCAGTTGATTAAGGTTAAGGATGAGAGTTTGTCTTTATGCATTATAAGCCTCAATTAAATATGATGGTGTGATAATGACCCAAAATGCTTTCTTCTTTTGTAGCACGGTGTTCTGTCCAAGGAATTTGTTGAGTTGATGGGTCACTGTAACACTATCCAGGCCCAGTACAGGGATCGTAATGTGGAGAGAATACAGAGACAACTCAAAATCAGTGAGTACAAGTGCAACTGTGATCTGTATTTTGGGTTGTGGGTTTTATGAGGGAAATGACAGTTTTACCTTTCTCTTCCTTTGTGTGATTGTCTCAGTGTGCTATCCTATGTCAGTGATCTGTGTCTTATGTCAAGATACTCAATAAAAACAAATCAAAACCTCTTATGTTTTTGTTTCGTAGCTTTGTGAAGTCAAAGCAGTGTATCGGTTACTGGCTGTATTTTACCATTTGATTAGTTACCACAGTGACGAGACGCACAGACACTGACAAAGTGCTTTCATTTCACCTTTGAGGCTTTTACTTTTTCAGCTATAAGTTTTCTGAATTGCAGCATTGCTTTGAAAAAAACAAATGCTGTTTCGTCTCTTTAGCTGGGACCAATGTAACCGATGAGGAGCTCGACGTTATGCTGGAAAGTGGGCAGACGGATGTTTTCACTCAAAATGTGGGTACCTGCAACCTCCCTTTTAGAAAACTGTTACCGTACAGAAACTCCAGCTCAGCGTAGCTGTCGTTTAACACTCGTTTTCAGTTGCAGGTGTTTTTCATCCACCATCAAATCCACAGCAATGACTGTCAATGGTTTTAATTTATTGCTCACAGATTTGCTTTGTTGTAGCTTTTCTAATTGCTCAAAATGGACACCGTATTTGGTAAGAATATAAAGGTGACTGTCACAGTAGCTCATAGTGAGAGCAAGCTTGTGATCATTTGCTATAGAAGTTATCCTAAGATTAATGGATATTAGAGCTTGAATGGTTATTTGATTAATCGATTAGCTAACTGCAAAGTAAACAACTCTGGCAGTTGATTTTAGAAGAAACAAAAAACTCCAAATTTTATAGTTTCTGATTTCCTTCATATTCAGTGACTGTAAACTAAATATCTTTGGACTAAAGATATTTACAGTTTATCTTTACATTCAATCACAGATTGCCTTTTTTTTTTTTTTTTTTTTGCATTTTACAGACTAAACAGCAAATCGATTAATCAAGAAAATAATTTGCATATAATGACAATCCCAGCTCTCCATAAATGGCATGAAAGCTGTTAAATAATGGCTCTCATCTGCAACATATAGATCCTGATCGATGCCAAAGCTACACGGCAGGCTCTAAATGAGATCGAGACGCGTCATGATGAGATCCGCAAGCTGGAGAAGAGCATCCGAGATCTGCACGATATGTTCCAGTATCTGGCCATGGAGGTGGAGGCTCAGGTAAAGCAGCTTTTTACATCTCTGCAGGTTAGTTTGTTTTTGGGGCCATTTAAGTCTGATGGTTTGCTTCATATAGGGGGAGATGGTGGACAGGATTGAAGCCAACATCAAACAGTCTGCAAACTACGTGGAAAAAGCAAAAGACAACACAGAGAAAGCGGTCACGTACCAGCAGAAAGCACGAAAGGTATCGTGTGATTTCACTCAAGTCATTCAGTGTGTACCCTCTTCTTAATGACTGTGAATATTGACCTTTTGTCTCTCTTCCAAATGCAGAAGAAAGTATGGATTGCGATATGTTTGGCCATCCTCATCCTCATCTTAGTCATCTCATTGGTCACAACGTTTGGCTAGAGGAGTGACACGGTTCAAGATCGGGTTTGTAGAAGCACATTGTGGGTTTAAAAAAAGATCCTCTTCCATATTTCATTCTACAGGATGTACGGGTGGATTTAGTCAGTCATCATCCCTTGGCCTTCTTCCTATTTCACATTTTTTTTCTCATCTAACCTTCCTGTCACACTTTTATTTGAGAAGAGATGTGCTCTCTGTTGAGATGTTTTAACTTGCACCTACTTACAGACTGGCATGAAAAAAAGCACATGTATGACTACAATCTTTGCCTGTATTATCACTTGTCAAGAGCTAATGCTGCTGGTTTTTGAAGTCAGACGTGAACCGCAACTCTTGAACAAATTGTGAACTGTTACTTCAATGTCCTGACGACCCACCCCTCCCCCGCTAAAAAGAGGAAATGAGTGGCCTTGAGGAAGGCAGACTGCAGTATTCAACACTGGCGCTGATCATACTGTACTCAGGAAAAGTATGTGTTCATTCTTGTTAGGTTTATTGAATGAATTGGAGATGTAAACAACAATTTTATACAATAAGGCTTTCTTTTTATAGACATAAGCAGACTAATATAATTGTACATAACCTATATTTCTGTTCAGACATACATTATGGAAATGATTAAAACTTGAAAGGTGTTTTGAACTGCCTACGTGTAACAAATGTAAATACAGAAATTTTGTCTTTAAATAACCATCCTCTTGTTTTTTTTCCCCCCCTTTACTTGTACTAAGGTGTCTGTACTCAGCTGTTAAAGCTCAGTACTCCCTTTATTTGTCCTACATGTTTGTGTTTATCATTTGAACAATGTTGTGTAGGCTGCTGTGGAACAAGTTCTGCCGTGGCAACAATGCATCATAAAATCCTCTTTGAAACTGTGCCTTCACCTCTAACGTTCATGTAAACAGCCCATTTGAAAATCTGATGTTGTGCACTAACTTTGTAAAGAAGGGATGGAGTGAGTTTTTATTCCTTTGAATTCACAGCAGTTATTCAGTTACGGTGCTGAGACCTTGACGTAGCCTGACATTTCAGAATGTAGTTTTTATTTTTCTTTATAAGTTTGTCACATTGTGCAATTTCTCCTCTATATTCTTTGTGCTCCTAGTTTATTTTGATTACGCTCCGGTTGTAAATCCTCCAACTTAACTGACCACACACATTTATATAGTTTCTGCACCTCAATATGACAACTACGTAAAGGAAAAAAAAAAAACCTGTATACCCTGGGAGCGTATACCAGGCTTTGAGAACAGGTGTCTACATATCAAGGCAGAGGAGTGAGTGGAAGGTAAAGCACAGACTTTGCCATTGTTACTGTGGCTGTTGAATTATTTTGCATTACTCGTTTAACAGATTTGTTTTTAAAATAAACTTATGTTCTATTATTTTGTTTGTCTTCTTTCACTATTAAACTCTGTTCAGTTACAACAGTTCATCCGACACACATTGCGCCAACCTAGATACAAATGTTAGCCAGTTTGTCCCCAACTTGTGACTCTCCACACTAATTCTCTCAGACATACTTTGTATATAGTGTAGTCATAGCAGTATGAAACTGAAGTTTTAATACGTGCTTCAAACCACAATTCCATAGAAACACTGCTTTAAAGTTTGCTTTGAGAAAAACCACGTGACAAATGACTTTAGATGCAGCAACCACTTCCTTGCCTGAATGAAACAGCTGATTGGGTCGCGGTCCAATCAGCTGATTCACATTGCCACTCCCTCAATCCATAAACTGCTGAAAAAAAATAATGTACCTCAATAAAAATCATCGTGTGTTCCCCATCCCACAGAGCCAGTCTCACCCTAACCCATCCACAGAGCCAGCCCCTGCCATAGTTTCACAAGCACACCTATCCCAAATTCAGTCGGCTGAATTTAAAAGACGGTTGTTGACGGAAGTTACAAGAGTAGAAGAATGGTTTTAACGGAGTCATGGTGCAGTATGTGTGGACACCAGAAAACCACATTTTTAATTTAGGAGCGAGAGCGGTAATATAGAATAATAACGAATATATCTGCAAAAACAGGACATTTGAATTTGTCTTCCATGTTTATGCAATGACTTCTCATGTTGTCTCGCGATAATAAACGTTGCATTTTTTTATTTAATGGAAAAACCAATACTACGCACTTTTGGGTTTGACGTTTAGTAAATATCCGTAACGTTTTGCGCTTATATCCAATGGGAAGCGATTACTGTTATTTGACTTTTGATTTACATGTTGAAATACAGCTTTTATTCAGTCAACAATTGTGTGTAATGAAGTTTCATGTCCAAATCAGCTAATTTGACTACATTTAACCAGCAGAGGTCACCGTTACTGAAGTCTCGAGAAATGACCACATCACAGAAGCTTCATTTGCCTATCACTAACATGGTGACAGATTCACCATTTGTATTTAGGATAAACCATTAAAAAAATGTCAACACGACTAAGTTTTGGTCTTTTTATTCAACTGTAATTGTCTTAATTTTTCAAGTAAAACAATTTGTAATGGAATTACAAGGGATCAAAAGGAATGCAACAAATGAATGAGACAAATCAAAATAAGACCATCACCATAAACTACCCCATTCCCTCATATCAACCATCTGAAAACATCTTTGACAAGTCCAAAAGTAAATCAATTTACAGTCATCTGGAGCTGTACCAGTTAATTTTATTCACATATTTTGTCCAAGTATTTTTACATGAATGAGCAATGCTGTGATGGTGATATCGTGAAAAATAAAGCAAATTAGTAGCACTGATGCACAGAGTACTTTCCTTGATCAGGGATTTTTTTTTTCTTTTCAAAGTTTGGCTTTTTCATGTTATAATAATACAAGAAGCCAAAAACTTTAGCTTCAGGTGCTTCACAAGGCAATCTGAGGTTCAAACCAATTTGGCCTAAGAGGCACTCTTATTCAGTGACAGTTATAACAAAAACTGCCTTTGGGAAGATAAAGAATAGGAATTCAGTTTTGGCTGTTGGCAGATCTCTGGTATCAGCAAGTAGATGATGGGACTTTACATGTTCAAAGAATCGGTAGAGATACACTGTTAAGGTACCAGGAATTGATTACTTGGCTGGAGTTGGTGAATAGCGTATTTCTATACCACATTTTACTGAAGGCTGAGGGCCACATATCAGATGTGCAAATGAAAAATTCAAGGCTGGATTTTGAGTCTAATGAACAGAATCTGGCATGAAAAAAAGGGCCCAAGCAAAGACAACTCCAGCATAGTGCAGCAAAGATCACATTGACAGACCTGTTCTCTTCCTAATACCCTGGAAGAAATAATAAAATATGCATAACTTATCAACTGACTACAAAAAAAAGAATAGTCAGGACAGCTGACAAGATTTTCAAAACCAAATGCTCTAAAACCTCCAACTTACAATACAACTGGTCACTCAAAAGTATTTTCAATGTCACACAAATGACGTTTCATTTATAACCCTAATAAAGGGTGCAGTCTAATCCCATCCCAGAAACACATAGGATCTGAGTGTTCCAGTCTTAATGATTACAGTACAGAATGTGAAACAACTCGCCTTTATTACCGTAGTGGTGATTTTATCCACTGAACTGTCTCTGTTTAGGGACGCACAGTAATGGCGCCGCTTATTTTTTTTTACTCTCAGTCCAGCTTCCCTGAGCCTTCCCCCAGCTGACAATGGCTGAGCTGGCAAGGGGACTAGCTCTGATTGGAAAGGGAGAGGGCCCATGAGGCAGGGAGGTCCCGAGCTTATGCAGCACTTGGTTCCCTTGCATTAATGAGAGCGCAGACGAACCGTGGAGGTCATGACATGCTCATGTTCAGTACACTCTCACTTCCGTTTTACCCCCTTTTGACACTCCACTCATGTCTTATTGTGACGATGCTGACTGGAGGATGAGCGGGTGCTTGCTGCTGGTGATCGAGCCTGCACCGCTGCAAGTGCTGTGACACTTCGCAGCACTCTATCTGGAGTCCCTTCTGTTCCAGAGCTGCTGGTCACTTCCTGTGGAAGCTTGGTAGACTTCTTGCTGTCCTTGCGGCTCTCCCTCTCCTGGCCCTGCTTTTCTCTTTTGTCTCTAGATTTCGCCCGCTCTGAGCTGCGATCTCTTTCACGCTCACTGCCGGAGGATGCAGCACGGGAGTGCGACTCTCTGTGCTCTGTGTTCTGAGAGCTGATGCTGTGGGTGCGTTGGCTGCTGTTGCTGTTGCTGCTGCTACTGCGGCTTCTGCTGCTGCGCCCACCGCCGTCACCCTCACCATCGCTGCTAATGCTACTGCAGGCACTGTGGCCCCGTGATGAAGATCGTGTCTCTGCGTCACCATCCTTTCCTCCTGAGGACTTCCTGCTCCCTCTCTCTTTTTCTTCTGTTTTAGATCTTTTGTACTCCATTTCAAGGGGTGGAACAAGAGAACCAGGGCACTGTCTCGTGGAACGGGATGCAGGGCGGCTGGATTGATTGGGTGTAGAAGGTTTGCTGACAGTGCCTTTATTATTTGGAATATTCACAGAGTTATTTTGAGGGGAGGTGCTTTTGATTTTAGCCTTTTGGTTTTTATCAGATGAGGATGTAGACGATGCACCACTAGCTTTAGTCCCTGAATCTTTCCGTGGAGTGTGGCCAGGGGTGTCCACCCTTCCCTTCATGGCCAGAAGTTTGGCTGCTGCATTAAGCGCAGAGCACCTCTTCCCAAGAACTTCAGGCTCTGGAGGCAAAGATGGTGTGCTGTTCGCTGGAGGTTTACTGTCTTGTAAAGGCTGAGGTCCTCCAGACTTCCTTGTTGTCCTAACAGAAGATGTGTCACTGCCAGACTCACCACCTGTGGATGTAGTGGTATTATTTGATGCATTTCTGTCAGTGCTGTGAGAAGGTTTCTTTCCTTGCCCGTTGCTCCCCTTTTCTGGTTCCTGGTCCTGCAGCTTCCTCTTTGCTGAGCGGGTCAACCGGTGTTCTTTCCTGCTTTCACTTGAATCAGAATCAGAGGAGGAAGAGGAAGATCTGGACTGTCTTCTCTGAGAGGTAGTTTTGTGTTCCTTCTCACTGTCCTCTCTGTTCTCATCCTTTTCCTTAGCCTCTTCATTTTTCTCTTCCTTTGTTGCTTCAGAGGTGATATCTACTCGCCTCCTCTTTGCAGCATGTCTATTCTCATAAGTTTTCTTGTGATGAGCATGACGAGTGAGGGTGGATGTAGAGCATCCAGATGATGGTGAAGAAGAGCGAGTGGAGTCCTGACTACTCTGGCGACTGAGGGGCCTTTTCTGGATAATACTTTTCTCATCTGCTATTCCTTCTTCCACCATTTGTTGCTTGGGTTCCATTTTCTGAAGAACAGTTGTAGTTTTAGTAGTTCCGTCTGCTATCCCTTTTCCTGGCATCATCTCTTTTGTCTCCAAGGAGGTCTCTGCTCTCCTTTTGGGTTGAGTCTCAGAAATATCCTGCCTTTTTTCATCCACCCCGCTACTGCTCTTGACATCAAGCTCTAAGGTATCTACTTCCATTTTTGTTTCTTCATCAAAGTCACCAGTTGTAGATGTTCCCTCTTGAGACTGTCTCTCCAAACTGGGCTTGGTACGCAAGGCCAGAGAGGGTGCAGTGGTTGGTACCTTGGGTGGACTCTCTGTCTTTTGCAGTGTGGAGACATCTGAGAAAACAACTGTGGATGGTGATTCTTGTACTGAGTGAGAGATGAGTGGAGAGCTTTGGGTGGTAGTAACAAGTGCAACTGTCTTGGCAGTGCCAGCTGCTGTTGTCACCAGCAAAGAAGTGGTAGATGGCAGCTGTGTGGTTGTGACATTTGTAGCATCTGGTTTAGTTGAGGATGATGTGGAAGAGATAACAGGAGTTAGTGGAGCTGGTATATCACCTATTGAAGTTTTTACTGGGGTGATGATATCAGTTTTTCCCACAGCTGCTACAGGGGAAGCAGGTGTAGTTTGTTTGGAACAGTCTCCTGAATGAGCCATTTCCTGGGCTATGGGGATACATTTAACTCCCTCTGTTTGTACTGTTTTTGCCTCTGATGTGGTTACACTTTCAGACACTGTTGCGGGAGAAGTAGTGCAGATTGAACCCGATGAAGGCAATGTAACTCTGGAGAAATCAGCCTCTCTGACATGTACTGCCTGTGTAGTTTGTTCCACACTTTCTGACATTTGGGAGGTTGTGAGTTCTTTAGTTACTTTGGTAGCTGTCCTTGTTTGGGATGTTTGAACAGCAGTCACAACAGGTGTTGTAACTACTGTTACTGGTGTTGACACGGCACTGGTGTTAGTCAAATTTGGAAATGGTGGATTTGTTTGTACTGGTTTTACTGAAGTTACTGTTGTAGGCGAGGGCTGTGACACTGATTTTGGTGATGATGTGGTAATATTCGTAAATGTCTGGGTGGGGGGTGAGGTGCAACTTAGAGTGTTTAGGACAGAGGTTGTAGATGGCAGAGCAGAAGTCTGTGGCAAGTCCCTTACAAGAAACGTTTTACCTGTTGAGATTGATTTCACTGTAGTGCAGACAGCTGGTGTAAGGCTTTCTACTTCTGAAATCACTGTTGTAGCCGTTGTGATTATTGTAATAGGGTCTTTTGGTGGAGCTGCACTGACAGAGTCCAAGGTCAAAAGACTGTATGGTTTGGTGGGAATGGTAGCTACTACAGAGGGAACTGCTATGGTTGTTGCAGGTTGGGGTCCTGCTGTGGACACTGTTGCACAAGATGCCACTTTTGGCTCATCAGAGGCTTTAGAAGTTGCTGAAATAGCAATCCCCGCAGAATCAGTGCTGGCTGATACAGTTGCTATAGTGGCAGTGGCAGTGCCAGTGACTGATATGGTAGTAGTAGTGGAACTTGTGAGTGAAGGTAAAGAAGAAACTTGGGCAGATGTTCCAAGGCCAGTAAATGTCAGAGGTGAAGTAACGGCTTCAGCTGAGACGAATGTGGATGTAGCATCAGGAACATGTGTGGTTATCTGGACTGCAGTAGGTGATTGGCCAGAGGCTTGGACTGGCATGTCTATTTGATCCATTTTTGTTGCAAAGGCTTGAGTTGGATTTAAGGCTGATACCTCAGACTTCACATCTGATTCCTCAGCTTTGGTAGACTGAGCCTGATTTGTGCTGAGAGCAACAGGATTCTCAGGCTCATTGGGTGATGTATCCATTTGTTCTGTGCAAGCTGTAGCACTTAAATTAGTGTCAGATACATCAATACTGGTAGTTTCTGTTTTGGAGGTCTGTTCTGTGCTATCAGTATCAGTGTCTGGCAATGATATAGAATCTCTGGGGGGTCGACCCCTCTTGCGTTTTGGGGAAAGGGGGGGATTTCCTTCTTCACATGGCGAGGTGGGTTGTGGAGAAGGGCTTGCAGTTTGGTCTGGGTCATTTATTCTAGGTGGAGTCTTAGGGGGCCTGCCCCTTCTTCGTTTCAAAGGTGTTGTGAGGGAATTCATATTTGAGTCTGTAGAGCTTGTAGCGGTTTCTTTGCAGTCTGTTTTTCTGGCCTGGTTACCTCCCCTGCCTCTATGTTGCTGTTCTCCTAGTTGCGCAGCCATGCGAAATTCAGTGTCCACCCTGCGCCGTACAGGGAGGTTTCTCAACACTGGCATGTCTGGAGAAAGATGGGGTGGGGAGTAGGGGGGGTAACTTCTAACAGGTTGTAAGTGAGTTGGACAAACAACAGGAGTAGAGTCTTGGTCTTGAGGAGCTTTTGCAACAGTCTCTTTAGTTTTGCTGTCTAGAGTTGGAGATATATTGTCTTTGCTTGGTTCATCAGGTGTGGCTGCAGGTTCCTCTAGAGTTGCCTCCTCACAAGACCCTCCAGCTCCAGTGCCACTACCTCTCCTCTTTCTCTTTCTTGGTTCCTTCTCTTCCACTACTGTGACCAGCCTTCCTGGAAGTTTTCGTAGGACTTTGGCTGAAGGAGAATCTTCAACAAGTCCCTTCAGGACTTCAACATCTGCTGACTGGCGCTTACGAGGTGATCGTGAACTGGTGGATGGGGGAGACATTGTTTGCTCTTTTCCTTCATCATCTTTTGCTTGCTGTTCAACTGGGCAGCTGGACTCTAATAAAGACTCTGACATTTGTTTTTCAGTCTCATCACCAGCCTCTTTCCCTGCTTTGGAAATCTTGCTGTCAATCTCCCCAACAGAATGTTGTTTATTCCCAGGAGGAGAGGTTGTAGGAGGAGAAGGCACTGGACTTGGATGGGAGCGGTTAGGTAAAGATCTCGTTTTAACAGTCTGCTGATCTCTGGCAGGGGATGAAGCTTTTGAAGATTTGGAGGACTCTTGGAGCCTGGTGGATGAGCTTCTGTGATGCTCCATGCGGAGTGGAGTAGCGGGCCCAGTACCAGTGTCTTTGGGAGCTCCTCTTCCTCTCAGACCAAAGCGATGTCGTTCAGGCACTTCTCTAGGGGTAGTCGGCTCAGGTTCTGCATCAGGAGAGGCTCCACGCAACCGACCACTCATTCTTGTGGAGGTGACAGTCTTCTCCTTGTCCCTGTCTTTAGGTCTGCGACCACGGCGGGTTGGAGTTGGCTGAGTAGGCTCAACCAAAGCTGGTGGTGATAAGAAATCATCTTCGTCTTCATCAGAGGAAGCATGCAGCTTGAGGCCCTCCTCCTTAGCCTGATCCAGGCCTTTCCTGGCAGCCTCAACCTGCTCCTAAACAAGACAGAACATTTTTCCCTCAGTTGTAGAGTTATAAAGTTAAGTTGAAACAAAATTGTAGAAACACCCCCCAGACACACACACATATAATCATCATATCTGCAAAGTGTTAATTTCTAATATTATTGTTTTTTAATTATTGTTACATTGTACATCTCAGTTACACTGGTCTCCAACTTTTTTGAAAATATCTGCTTCAGACATTAAATGTGTTAAATCTTCCATACTTTAATAAGATGAATGAGAAAATAAATGACAAAAGTGCTGGTTTCTAAATATTCCACTAGAAAGAACCTGTAAAGTGAATGTATCACAATGTACACAGTGGTTTGAAGTAGATCTGGTAGATCTGAGACGAATAAAACCTATTCGCTTGTTAATTCTAAGAATGTCATAATGTCACCCAAGACTTATCTTGGAAACTTCAGCCAACCAGCATTTAAGACTTGAGTTTTCTTTATCAGTAACACACATGGCAAAATTGCATTAGTATAATTCTGGAAGCATTTTACTTTTAGATCAGTGTTATTAAATATCTTAATATGTGGACTTACTTCAGCTTGCTTAAGCTCTTCTTTACACACATCTTCCAGTGAGGCTTCCAGGAAGTTCATGGCGTACCGCTCAATTGGAGTGAGCTAGAGGAAGATAAGGAATATTTTATTAATATTTTGCATGTAGCTGGTTAACAAATGCAAGCATTTGTGAAAATAAACTTATCTGACGACCGTCCATAAAAAGAATCTCAGTTAACCCATATTTACTTATTTATTTTATTTTTCAGGACAGTGCACATTAATGAACATATATACATACATGTAAATGTGCCAGATTTTAGCAC
>JAPTYR010000012.1:17552008-17564807 GCA_029814505.1 Siphamia roseigaster
TGTTTGGTTCTAATTCTGGGAACACACAGTAAACCTGTCCCTGATGACCTCAGGGTTCTGGATGCTTCATAAGGAACAAGCAGGTCTAGGATGGATTTGGGTCCAAGTCAATTCAGTAAAGCTCATGCAAGAATGAAAACTAAAGTCAACGCATTTCCCCCCACTTCTGCCATAGTGACCACCTACACTGATTGGAGTGTGGAACATGTGACTTGTCTATGTGCAACATAGAGCTTTTTGATTGGTTGGTAGCTGACACAGAGCTACCACTCTGGGCCTTTCTACACCACAGGGTGCCATGTGAGAAATTAAAAAAAAAAAAAAAAAAGACAGACAGAAAAATTACCGCTTTCACAATTCGATAATCGTGTTGTCTGAAATCATGATTTTTGTGTCTTTCACGATCTGAAAATCATGTTGACTGAAATTGCGATTTTCGGTCCAAAACGATAGATCTTTCAGCTCTAAGGGGGAGTAACTGATAGAGCAAAGCTTGCACTTCCTCTGTCTATGCAAGTCTTTAAATGAGGATATTGTTCACCATAATGCTTCAGACTAACTGTCACCATTAAAATGGGCTCCAGGCAAGTCTGGCAGGTTTGGCAACTGTGCAGGAAGTGTTGAACCACTAAATGTTTCAATGCAACGACAAATATTATATCTTAAATTTGTATTCTAGAAAAAAATTGAATTTTTTTTTCAATAGAGAACAATCTGTTCTCTGAAAGATGCAATTACCTTGACAGAAACAGCTTTTTGTTTCAATAAAACATCTTACCCATGTGAAAACCTTCAGTGATTCAGTCAATGAGTAGCTATGACAACGTTCCTCTCTGAACAATTGATTCAGCTTTGAAAGCAGCCTCCGTGTGAGAACAGAGAAAGTAATTCTCAGTCTAATGTGCAGGTATTCTAAATAATAAAAACAACTCACCATCCTCATCAACAGTAGATGCCTGAGATTTCTGAGGAGTCACAGGGACAGTTTCAGTGGGTCTGGTGGGTGCAAGAGACTGACTGAGGAGATCAGAGTATTTTTCTGTCTGGCCAACAATAAAGTCCAACTGAAGGTCCAAAGCCTTTTTCCTTTTTTCCTCCAGCCTTGACTGCTGTTTGTACTGCACCACCTTCAAAGATCAGACAAAAAAACTGCTGAACTTTCATTGGCATATTAAACAATAACACTGACTTATATCAATAAATCAAACCTTGACTATATCATGTCACATTCAAAAGATAAACACACCCAGAATGTTTTGTTTGCTTAATTTAGTGAATCAGCTGTACCTTTTCAACACTGCTCCAGAAAGCCCGTACTTCCTTTGCAATAGACGAAGCAACTCTCCTGATTTTGGCATGTTCATCTCTCTTGGCCTTTTCTTCTTTTTGCCTTAGGTCTTCATGGTGTCGCATAACCATCCGAACTACCTAATAACAGCAAATATGACACAGATATGGTGTCAAATGAAGCTCTTTTAGTATGAAGTCAGCGAAAATATGCAGTACCCAATGCTATACAGTAGTAGCTAAAATATACCTTCAAAGTAACAGAATTTAATGATTCTTTCTATACATGTTCAAAATGCATTTAAAAAAAAAAAAACAATTCAAGGTCGTACCTTCCTAGCCACCCCTCTCTTCCATCGTCTCTCTTGAGCGAAGTCTGCAGAAAGCCATTGCATCTCCTCACACAGATACTCCCAGTGAACTTTCGGTCGAGGTGGCTCTGTCAGGCGAGTGAGACGCTTCATTGACCAGAAGCCTTCCCGCTTCAGTGCCTGAGTTCGATGCTCTATGTCCGCTTCCTGTTAGACACAATAACCACTCCACTCAACGTGTCTGCCACCATATTGCAATGACCCAAAAGTTCTGCTGTTGTAGAGTTGTTACATATAGTGAAGTGTCTCGAACAGGGGTTACCAATCCTGCTCCTCGAGGGCCGCTATTCTGCATGTTTTAGACGTTTCTCTCTTCCAGCAGACCTGATGGTTGTTATCGGTCTTCTGCAGAGCTTGAAGACAGGCTTATCACTTGAGTCAGGTGTATTAGAAGAATCAAAATATGTAGGATGGCGGCTCTTGAGGACGAGGATTGGTGACCCCTGGTCTTGAACCCATTTCAGTTTCTACAAATACATAAAAATTAGTGATGCACCGATCAGCAATTTTTGCCCCAATTACCAAAGAACTTGATCTGCCGATTGCCGATCACTGCCAGAATTAAAATTTTTCATTTCATCTTGCACACAGCAAGTTTTACAACTTTCTCACACACTTTGAAGAAAGTCCAGACAGGAGAAGTCATTGTGCTGTCGAGACGCACCTGTACTGTAGGTTAGCTTGTTTTCCAGTTTGAAAAAAAGGGTTGCTAGAAAATTACGTCACATGATCAGCATGTTGGTCCAATCGCCGATCAGACTAATTTTAGGCCATATCGGCCGATCATGGTCTGCAGCCGATCGATCGGTTCATCATTAATAAAAACAAAAGAAAAACAATACTGATCAAATCCAGCCAGTTACAAACAGCTAAAAAGGTCTCAGCTCTGTGTTTGCATAGACTAAAAAAGGACAGAAAGGAGCAAAAAGGACAACTCAAATTCAACAACAATTGAGAACAAATCAGAATTAAATTAAAAGCAGTGTAGAATTTTTGTCACCAATTTCACCAATTAAAAATCTGTAAAACCCGAATCGTAGCTTAAGCATCACGAATCCATTAGTCTGTGATTACTCACGTGAATGTCTTCCCTCAAGGCGAACGATTTTGATATGTAATTCCAACAAAAACAATCCATTTGTCAGTAGGTCACTCTGGCATTTTTGGATAGTTATCACAATGTACACTGTGAGACGCAGAGCTCCAGCTGTGCATTTCCTGCCTGGCCATTACGGCGGTAGACATGGCTGCGACCATAATGCAGCTGCATGAATTTCTGTTTCCCACAACGCATGTTGCGACAAAATTAAATAAAAAAAATTTGACCAACTGTCTCTGTAAACAAAGTTATTGTTTTTTGTTGAGTGCACTTCAAAATTGTTCAACATGAAAGAAGAGATTCAGGTGAGTAATCAGAGAAAGACTAATGGATTTGAGATACTTTGGCTATGACCCGGGTTTTACAGATTTGATGAAAAACTGATTAAAAGTCATACAAAACATTAAGCAACAAATGAAACATTGATTCACTGATCATTGAGCAGTACCGTGATAAACAACAGATTATAGAAATACTATTTTTAATAATTGCTTCATCATAATTATGCATATGCAAGCTTACTTCATTATAAGAAAAGCATGCTATCAGCATACTAAATGACACCTTCTCCATTCTCTTTTTTTCCTCCATACTTTATTAAGACTTTCACCTAAAATTCAAGACTTTTCAAGGTCTGGAAAACAGTTTCCATACTTTTTAAGACTTTCAAGACTTGTGCAAATACCCTGACAATAGATAGCACGATGTTAAAAAAAAGCAGTGTGGAAATAGTTTGTGTCATGTTGAATATTTAGTGGTTAAATAAAGCCATGTTGATGATAAGAATACGAAGCAGAAATTAAAGCTCACTTACATGTTTAGCCAACTCCGCCATGTCTGTGTGACGCTCCCCGCGGGATCGTTGAGGCGTACTCTGATCTGGTGGGGAAGACGAGGAACTATAGCCAACAGAAGAAGGAGAAACGAACTTGCCATGAGGACCTCTTAGAGGAGAAGCCTTGTCCCTTCGTGGGGTAGACCAGTCACCAGTGGATGATTGACCAGGGTAGGAAGAAGACGTTGATGGTGAGACGGGGGAGGAGTTCACTGCAACCCTGTCTGCAATCCACTGTTGTACCTAAAAAGTGAAGGGTGAAAGACAAAATACAAATTTAGAAGGTTATCTTACAATGACAGCACTGAAAAAATATTCTCAAATGACATCCTATGCATGAAAGTGGTGAGAACAAGCCTTAATCAATAAGCAACAAATCTGGTGATGCTTCAGAATTACAAAACTAGTCATCAGTCATTGACTCATGCAGAACTTCCATCATTAGACAAAAGTCTGAAATATCCTCCCTCAAGTCAAAACCCCCACATTAGTATGAGTGACAGTGGCTGACAAAGATACACTTGTGGATATCCTCCTAAAAGAGCCTATCAGGGTGTCTGACAACCACCACTTACCTTACGAAACAGTGCCTTTCTGTCTGTCCTGCTCTGTCCATGCTGGAAAACACACATGGCTTAGCATGCAGCCAACTTAAAAATAACTAAATAATAAAACACACTGACTAATCAAATCCAGGCTTTCTACATGTATAACTTGCTAAAATCATAAAAAGAAGCTATAATAAACATGCCAGCATAATTTTGAGAAATTAAAAAAAAATTTGAAGTGTAACAGTAGAGAAAATGCAGAGTTAAAAGACTTCATATCTCAACATAATTTCCATGTTGCAGGCTTCAATTTAGCTGTTGAATATTTGTTGTTGTGATGCATAAAAATATTCGACTCAACTTCAACAATTTTTCCACCTTCAGAACTCCTGAACACTATTTTTGCAGTTCAATACAATACTTTTAATTATTTATTAATTATTTCCTAATCTCCATTAAAAAAAAAAAAAATCTACCTTGTGGGGAGAGCTGGGGGATGGCAGATCACATTCAGTTTTGTCAGCATCAGGGTCTTCGTCACTGCCTTCCTCTGCACTGCTCACCTGTCCTGGCATGGCCTCCTGTGGCTCAGTTTCTCCAAGTGTCTCATCCTGCTCCATATCCTCACTCTCTTCCTCAACAAGGAACGAGTCAGACTGATTAAGAGGGTTACTTGAGGGTGTAGAAACTATAGCTGTACTTTCCCTTTCCAAAGGTGCAGGGACTACATTAGCACTGTGATGTTCACTGGGTGGAGAGGCATCTGTATTTTCTACTATTTGGGATTGAGGAACTGTTTCACTAACAGCTAAGGCCTCAGTGTCGGATTCAATTTTTGGAGTTGTGGGGGTGAGAGATGCAGTTTCATGAATTTGGATAGTGACGTCATCGCTCATATCAGGCTGATGTATTTGAATGGTGGGAGCTGTTAGAGAAGTTTTACTGACAGAGCACTTTGTCTGAGTCATAGCCGTACATCTTGAGTCTGCTGTTGAGACAGTCTGGGAAAGGCACTCTTCAGACACTGTATGAGGCCAAGAGCTGTGAGCATTGGCCAGGTTGTCCGCTGCATTTTGCTGCTTTGACATGTGTGCCAAAAGGGCGGGTGGGTGTTTCAAAACAGAAGTCGCTCCTGGTTTAAGGATGAGTAGCTTTGGATCTATTTTACCAGCAGGTGGAGTAGAGCAGAAGGTATCTAGCAGAGTTTCTGTGGTCACAACATTTTGAAAATTCTGTGATGGAGCTTCTGTTGAAGCCGTTTCTTTGGTCTCTTCATTTGAAGAAACACAGTCCTCAGGCTTCGTGGCACTTACAACAGTGACTCCTGAGGGCTGTTTTGGAGATGGCTGGTTTTCCACTAGCAAATTATGCAGTGAAACAGCTATGGAGGAGTCCGTCCCTGGGTTCTCACCAGTAACTACTTGCACTGGAGATATGAGTGATAACGATGTTACTTCTGTTTCCTGATTTAGAGGATCTTTTTGATTCACAGGAGGAACACTCACATCTGTTAGGTCTGCAACTGCTGCGCTGGCTTGTGAACAAGATGTCACAGTTCGTGCATTGATGTCTGCCTGCTCGACAGTGAATGAATTAGATGTAAGAGCAGCTACTTCAACTAAACAAACCTCAGTTGAGCTAGCAACTTCAACAGCCTGGGTAGCATCTAGTATCAAATGCTGTCCAACAGTTGCTATGCTTGTGTTTTGCAAGGACAAAGTATGAGAGTTATTTTTAGAGCAAGTCTGTATTTGATTTGTATCCAGCGATGATGGTATGGGCTGCTGGGAAATTATGACACTGTCACTTTCATTAACTGTATGAATAGATGTTTCAAGATGAGAATCCATGTCCTCTTTGACAGTGTAATCATCAGTGTTCTCAAGTAATGCATTGAATAAGTTCACCTCATAGCCTGGGGAGTGAGGTATCTGTGAACTACTACTGGCACATACCGTTTCCTC
The DNA here is from genome assembly GCA_029814505.1 of Siphamia roseigaster. NCBI lineage: Eukaryota > Metazoa > Chordata > Actinopteri > Kurtiformes > Apogonidae > Siphamia > Siphamia roseigaster. The sequence goes on from JAPTYR010000012.1 coordinate 17,558,113, forward strand.
AGCTACCTCCTCCACCAAGCCACAAAACTCATACACTTCCACAGCCTGTGACTCTAAGTCAATATCAGCCTGTACAGATTCCCCATACAGCTTTGCTTGTCCAGTAGAGAGTTCATTGCTCAGCTCATTGACAATGGCAGCTTCACAAACACTGCCATCTTCCTGCTGAAGCAGGTAACTTGGATTCAAATGCATTTCGGACCAATGCCCACTTACAGGACCCTCCTCTCTGACAACGACAATTTCTTGAGCATCAGTAGAATGCACAAGCTGTGCAATCAGTGGTGTTTCAGTTGTGGGAATTTGGTCAGAAGGGCAAGATGTTCCTGTTTCAACAACCTGGTCAGTCTGCAGTGACACTACTAGGCCAGTTTCAACCATAAGAGGGGAAGGGGATACTTTTGACAAAGTCTCTTGTATGGAAGAGCACTCTGGCTGCATTGTAGCAGCATTGTGAAGTTGGTTGATGAAGTGGCCGTGACTGACATTGCTCTCCACTTCTACCTCTTCATTGCGATGGTAGATCATTTGAACATTAACATCTCTGTCAAATGTGCCGCTTGACAGTGAGCTCGTGTTACCAGGAGAGGAGCATAATCCAGAAAGTATTTCTCCAGTCTTGGAGGTCTTAAGTACTTCAGCTGTGGGAGGTGGTGTTTCTTTCTGAGAAGTGTCAACAGCTTTTTCAACATTCTCAAATATCTCAAGAGATTCCACTGAATTTGTATTCTGTAGTTCTCCGGCATCAACAGTGATCTCCCTGATGATTTTAGTTTGTGATTTTGACAAGTCAGTTTGTTCCCTCTCATTTGTGTTAAATAAGGATAAAGTGAGAAGAGGCGATTTTGAGTTCTGGCAACCACCCTCTTGCTCTGCAGGGTTTGAGGGTGGGGTTTGGCTGACAAGTTGTTTGTGGTCACTTTGCTCCATAGCTCTAATTTCTGCGGTGTCTTGGACTTTAGATTCAACACTTGATTGGGGGACAGAAGGAAATGAAGCTGTGAAACAGATTTTAGATTGGGGTTGTGAGATAATATTTCCGTCTGTGTGCTCTTTTCCATCATGTTCCTTGCCAGCTCCAGTCTCTCGTCTATATTCCAATGTGACAGATTTTTTCTCTTTCGACCCCGTGAAATCCACAAGTCCATCAACCTCATTTGTTGGCTCACTCTGGTTTGTCTGACTATTTGAGTGGCTTTTCTCTTCATTTGTTTGTGACCCGTATTGCAACTCTTGCATTGTGTTGCTGATCTGTATGTTTGAGGATACAGGATGGCAAAGGGGTGTTGGAAGCCTTTGCATTTCAAGAGAGTGACTCCAGTCCTCGGGAAAGGATGTTGACAAGGATCCTGCAATGTTGGCAACACTCTCCGCAGTAGGTCCTGTTTCTGAAAGGTTGTCTTTTGCGTTGATCGGGAGAGTTTCAGGCAAGGTGGATGGGGGTGTTTTCTCCGTGTTGAGGAACGTAGAGTCTTTACCCTCCAGCAATGGCACAGTGGACGGACTGGTAAAAGGAGGGACTGGGTGGGGGGCAGCTGCAACCGGCTGCGGGGCATGCCGAGGTGACACCCCAGCCACATTCTGTGCAGCCTGGGGGTTGCCACCCAGCACATCCACAGCCGGAGAGGCACGCTGCCGCACCGCCTCCTCCCCAGAGCTTTGTACCTCTGTGCTGCTCCGGCCACACACTGCACCTGCAGGGGGATAACAGGTAGTTAACAAAGTGTTTAACTCATTCATATTTTATTGAAAGCTAAAATATGAACAAAGGGTAGAAAGTAATCTCAGCACAAATACAAACTAAGGGACACTGTCTGTTTTTTCTCCCAAAACACAGGACATGGTATTCTCACCACCCACTAGCCACCCGACTCACTTGTTTTTTGTTTGACAGGAAAATAGTCATGATTCACCACTACTTCTAAGATTAAAAAATTATCTTAACCAGGGTTTCATGTGGCAAAACCAACGAAGTCAAAACTTCAAATTCTATTTAGCCAAGCATGTCAGTTTTTATCTGACACTTTATAAAGTGGCTAATATCTGAAAGCAACAATTTCTCACCCGTCTGTGGTGTGAGACACAGATCTTCTGTGCTTTCTACTTCCAGGATGCTGAAATTAGGATCCCCTCCACATCTTCTGAAGAAGCAAAAAAGGAACGTTAGTAACTTTATTACAATACTCTATCCACTTCACAAATATATGCCAAGTTATAATACAGCAAAACACTACACTGATTTGTTCACATTACTGGTTATGTCTCGGCATGACAGTAATAAAGACTGATGATTTTCATTAGTTTTCCAATTAGTAAACAAAATATTACAATGTGGAGTGAGTAACATGTCACGTCACGAGAACAGCATCAACACGCAGATGGCTAGGCTAATCAACAAGGTGGCCAGCTGAGGCTGGTATATTTTGTTGCCGTTGTTCACGTTTAGGCATTAAGAGACATACTCCCAGAAGCAGGACAAGCAGGCTGCTCCGTTGGCTAGCTCCAAGTTGCTTTTGCTGCAGTCGCCACAGGAAGATGTTAAGAATTCTGCAGCACGCGCTCTCAAGCTAACAGCCGGCGACCAAGCGCGCGGGCCGCCAGTCATTCATTTTAGACACCTAAATACAACGTTTATTCGTTGTGGAGAGTGATAACCATCGGTTCTTGTAGATAACGTTATATCATTTAAGAAATTGTGTCTTTATTCAAGAGACGTGCGCCGGCGGCGTAAATAAGATAAAAGATCAAATAGATGTCGTCTTCATATTCCTTTTCGAGAGCAGCGTTAAAAGTACAATATTAGAATAGTCTTCTACGTAAAATGGCAAACAATTAAGTGATTAACGTAAGCGCCAAACGTTGCCGGTTTGTCTGGGGTTGTTAGCTGAGTAGCTAACGTTAGCTTTTACAATAACACTGCTTGGGTGGCACTACAGGAAAGCTTGCTAACTAGCAAGCTACAAGAGTTAGTAGGGTGCGTTCATTGGATGCGCAGGCGCCCCATCCCACCCGCAGTTATGTAATGCCTTGGCTTTAAAAAAGCCAGTTTATGTCGCCAAATTTTATACGTTTACTCATACTAAGACAAAACAACCGAAAAGTCGCATTAAAACCCGCTTCTGCATGCGCTACAGAAGGGGACAATCATTTATGACGTCACTGCGTGGGGTCAAACCTCTTTATACGAAAATAAAAACATTAAAATTATTCAATTACAGGCAAGGGGAGCCACTGATTTCTGGTCAAAATTCTGAAAGAGCAAAAAAATAATGTTACAAAGTTCCATATAAATTTTGCAATGATTATATGGGGGATTTAGGGGGGCACCGTACCCCACGGTTGGCTCTTATGCAGTGACGGGTAGGAAATACTGGTTCAATTGTCATTAAGTTTGTTTAACACGTTTTTGATTAAATATTTTACGTGTAGTGGCTTTGCATTTCAGTGCTCTTCCATAGTCCACAATACTATTAGTACATTTCCAAATAGTATCTTCTAAAGATACAACAAAGTGAAATGCAATCTTATTGTGTCCTTTCGCTAGTCGTTACCCCCTTCAAGCCCCCCATTACTTCCTCCTTGCCCCCCTCCCTCTCAAGGCCGCCATCTTAAGTTCCCACCTACCTGAAATGTCCGACCGATTTTCTTTTACTAAATTCTCGTTGAAGGAGCCGTCATCCGCGTAAAATCGTACTCAATCCGTAATGCTAGTAATCCAAACTGTCTCCCGGTACCCAACGAGGTACCACTAGGTCTGTAGGAAGAAGTTAAAATACGGACCGGGAGAGACTGGGTTTCGGCGCAGAATGTAGCGGTCGCGGGGAGGAGACTTTACGCAGCGAAATGGTGGAGGATCGCTGCTGCTGACAAAGTACAGAACAGTGAAATCTCGCGAGAGAGGCCAGAGCGCGCCACTTGAAAATGTGATACTTTTTCATCCTTGACGCGTTTAGACATTAGATATCTTTATATTACTTCGTTGTAAATTATGTCTATCCTAAGAGCTCCGTTTAAAATATTTTTTCCCCAGATTGCGTTTTTAAGCTGTAGATATATCACGTTCACAGGCACGGTTATAGTTATTGTAGTAGTTTTATTTGGTCTATGTGGCTTAATCATGGAATAGTTTTTTCCCTTTCCTACATCAAAAAATGTCGAGTGCATTCCTGCATACCACCGGCATATTTTAATTTTCGTTACTGATTCTCAATGAAGATGACATGCAGTATATCGCTACTTAATGTTTTTACAGAATTCCTGGTTCGAAGGTTACCTCATTATGAAATAATAAAGTGGGTTAGCCTTGAAAGACCAGTCAGATTTTGAATATAGTCATTCACATCAATAAAGTACAACTGTTAAGTGAAAAATGTGATAGTATGAAGAAAATGTTCAGAACAAAAGACCCACACAACAGAGTAAACAACGATTCATTTAATAATTAATCTTTGTGGTCTCTAGGGGAGGGCTTTGAAAGGTATAAAATGGTCATATTAAAATAATTGACCCAGTCTGTTCCCTCTCAGTATACCCACTGTCTAGTTGTCCTTTGACACAAGTCCTTATATTTTTTTTGTCTGTTTTTTGTTTTTCACCATATGTCCCACTTATCCATGAATATAACTTATTTTTTCCTTGATGAACAACTTGACAGTTCAATGTACAAGGCTCCCATAGTCCCAGATGGATATACACACACACAACCAATGACACACAGGCAAACCTGCCTCTTATAAAGTCATAGATGAGATCCTTGAAGAGGCCAGAGGTTGCAATGGATACGGCTTAATGTTCACGAGCACTGAAAAGTTTTCTGTGAAGCAAGCCTTTTGCTTTGTCTCTTATGTGACTCAAAACATGTTACGATCTGGGGAGAGAGTACTGGTTGATACCTGAAACAATGACAAATAACATAATAACAATGAATATATTTATCATTATAGAAGATAATTAATGTTAAGAATAATAATTACAAAGGCAATTTCTCTAGACTACTATATTCTGGTCCTGCTCATATAGTCAGAGGAGACTGGGAAACAGTAACAGGAAGCTCTAAATTACTGTGTTTACTTACACAGTGTAGCACAGTCCATTTCGCCATTCATTATTTGAAAACAAAAGTCAAAAGAAATCATATCAAAGGCATGGTGACGAAGCTGAGGATCTGGGGTTAGATTTTTGGGTAAAGCAGAAAACTGAGGTACGATGCTTACTAAATTTATATGGTCTCTTCAGTAATCTGTCTTTTCACAAAAACAAAAAGACACAAAAACAAAACTAGAAAGCACCACTTTATCACTATTTCTTGGGCCCTTGTCCACAACATCGAATCAGATTTGATTATGCAGAAGAGGGCTTTACAGGAGCAACCGATGAGTTAACCAAGCAGAGGATGAACCCTTAAATGTTTTCAAAGTGTACATCTCTTGAAGTCATTTTAAATCTGCCTGAAAAAGGCTTGTTAAGAGCATAGATGATAATTCACCTGACATGAAGAAACTGTCCTCCACCTCGTATAGCTTTCATTGTTGATTACTATATTAAACAAACAGCCAATATAAAAGAAAAATACACCAAGGATGCACAGAAACCATGTACCTTTAGATTGCACTGATAGAACCATTGGGCATAATTTTGAAATCACACTGATGAGTCTTGCATTTCCCTCCCTACCATCTCCAGCCAATCACAGATGCCCCTATTGAGGTGGGGTGGGTGGTTGAGAGCAGCACAGTGATCCTGACATTTCCCTTAATCTCCTCCAGTGTTGTCCCACTACTATCTGGACTCTCCATCTTTATGAGCACTGTACAGTGCCAGCTCACCTGCCCCTCCAAGTCTTGAACTGCGGGGAGGAGTGGATGACCGACTGGTTACGGACGGAATGAGAGGAGGAGGTGCCCCCACTGTCAGAGCTCCCATCAAACCGGCAGGGGTCTTTGCCAGGATACCATTGGGAACATGTGGGTTCAATGGACCCAGACGTGAGTAGAGGCCTGCGTGGTGCTGGGAAACAGCAGAGGCTCCTGGAGGGAGTGGATGGGAGAGCAGGCCAGGGTGGAGCTGTTCCAGGTGAGCGGCAGTAGCAGCATGAGAGGGGCTTGAGAGGTGAGAGCTAGCCGGGAGATGGGGATGCATCCCAAAGTAACGTGCCCTCTCAAAGTCTTCCCTCAAGATCTGGGCACGCTGCTCCTCATCAATAAGCCCACCTCCAGGTGGTCCAAGCTGAGGAGGGCGGTCAAAAGGATGGGCCATGAGGCTGAACTCCTGGCGGACAACAGAAGTGGAGGGATTAGAGGTAGATGTTGGAGGATGATGGGGTGCAGCCGCTGCTGCTGCAGCTGCTACTGCTGCAACCCTCTCTGCCTCCAGGAGCCGCTGATGCTGGAGCAGCCGTGCCAGATGTGGATCAGATCGAAGGGCTAGGTGAGGATCTGATCGAAGCGCCAAGGCCTCTCTTCTGTGGTGATGATGGTGATGCTGCTGCTGCTGCTGCTGAGCTGCCAGCTCCCTCCAGGGGTCCCAGGTGTAGCTGTGAGGACCTTGGGATGGTCCTTGTGAAGGGCCATGGTGAAAACGTTCAGCTCCTGGACCCACTATCAATCCTCCAGCACCTGCTGCACTCCCCAAATATGCATCAATGGCTCTTGATCGCTCTAGCAGAGAAAGATGTTGGTGGGAAGAAGGGTTTGGAG
>JAPTYR010000012.1:17574147-17587042 GCA_029814505.1 Siphamia roseigaster
ATTATTATTATTATTATTGTTATTATTATTATTATTATTATTATTATTATTATTATTATTATTATTATTATTATTATTTTGAACATTTAGAACAAAATTAAATAAACAATACAGGAGAAAATAATTAGGCAATTATGTCAAAAACAAACCACTATAGACATTAAACAGAACTATTTCACAAAACAAGTGTAGATATCACTGTTCTGACTGTCCATAAATAATCCTAATGAGTAAGAAAGAAACACATTTACTAAAGAATTTATGTTCCAAATGCAATAGGATGAAGCAGTCACAGTCCTATCCCAGTTTTTCCTTCCATGTACTGTACATGAATAACTAATTATTCACAAGTGCCCTGACAAACATTTTACTGTCAACCAGTATTGAATTTTTGTTCCTCCCTAGTGTATTTATTTATTAAATAATTAATTTATTTAAATGTTTATTAGTTTTTTTAAAGATATTTTTGTATAATAATCAAGGGATTCATTATATTCCATATTTTACAGTCACTAGTGGGGTTTCATCGCAGATACAGTAACAAGTCCTGTTTGAAAACTAGAACGTAGTAATAGTAGTAGTACACAGCAGAATAAAAAATAGTGCGTTTGGAGTCTGACTGTATAAAGATAACATGGTTTATTTATAGAAAGTAGATAAGACAGCCATTAATGTGATTCATACTCCACTTCAAGGTAAGTTTGGGCAAATCATACTATAAGTATGTCAGGTTTATTTATAAAGCACATTTCAAATACAAATACTACATTCAGGCAGATTATTATTAAGAGATTATTATCTCTTGTGTTGTTGTTGTTCTTGTTTTTTTCATAATTTTGTTAAAACTGTGTTCATTCAAAGATGAAGACTCAAACAAGTAGCTTTAAATTAGAAAATGTACTTGTTATGATTTATTTGTGTAGTGCCTAGGGTTGCCAACTGTCCCTTGAAAAACAGAATTGTCCCATATTCAAGGGAGTCAAAACATAAATAAATAAATAAAAAACAAATCGCTTTACACATACAAAAAAAGAGCTAACATTTTTTTATTTAGGACACCAGCAAAGGTGAAGGTACTTGGGCCAGTCGGCTCTACCAATGGCTCTACCTTATATATTTTTCAGGGAGTTGGCAACCCTAATATAGCTGACAATTTAATAAATTCTTCTATCATCTCTAACATTAGAGGTGAAAATGCAAATATGTAACTTCTTCCACCAGTAGTCTTGAAATGAAAACAATAATAAAAGATTTTACAGTAGATGACACTGTAAAGTTACGTGGGACCACAGGAGCTGTTTTAACTGCCATCACTGATGTGGCTCAAGAAAAATATTCTTTTAAACCCAAGTTAATACAAGTTTAATTCAGAGATATGGGGATATAATACTACGAACAACTGATGAAAAAAAATCAAACTCAATAAAATTATATATTTCCCTGAATTTGAACATTGCAAGAAACTTGACCATCCTTCCCTTCCTATGGTTTGCCTTTCAGTCCAGATTACCTCAAACTGACCTAACAAAATGCCTGTATTAAATAATACAAATGCATAATAGGTACTCTCACCTTTGGCTGAAATGCTCCTTGCAAGGAGCTGAAAGGCCCAGTGGGAGGAATCACAGGCTGGATACTCGGCACTGAGGGCGGCGGGAATTGTGGATAGAACTGTAATAATAAAATGCACACACACATCTAAGATTCCACTCCATTAACACATTCACCTCTCCAAATACACTGGTGCGATGTACATTTTTTATTTGATTAATTATTTAATAACTGTATTTTCAGTAGTGTTTTCCATGATGTAACGATCATTTCAGATATCTAAACAAAATCAGTAAATTAACATGAAATACTTACAGGGTGTCGATACAGCCCATCCATTTTGCCAGCATACTTCTCAAACTGAAAGAGAAAAGCATTGTGTGGATTAAAAACATTTCCAAACTGGATACAATCTGCATTTCAGTCATGAAAGAATTTCAAGTATTACACAGATGTTCAGCATAACAGTAGAGAGTGTCTCACCAGAGGTGGTGCAGTAGCTGGGGGATACTGGAAAGGCGTGAAGTGTTGATGTGTATGCGTGTGTTGATGCTGGTGGTTGTGTTGATGGAACTGGAAGGCCAGGGGCGGGATGCTGGGCTGGTTCTGAGACGTCCTGCTTGACGATCCAGGTGTAGAACTGGATGCCGATGGACCACCAGGAGTGGAACGGCCTGCAGCTGCTGAATTATTCTCAGCCCCAGGGACGCTGCGTCTGCCTTCGCGCTCTTGTGGAATAAAGAAGTGGGAATTTCAATGATGTGGTTGCAAAGATAAAGGAGGGGAACAGTGATGAGGAACCACTAACAAGATAGGAAGAAATGCATACAATGTTTTGTGTGCCAGGAAGGTCACACTGAAAAACAAAATCTTTTCTTCCAGGTCTTGATCGAAATGGCAGCAACATCCCATTTTACATAGAAAACTATTTCATGTACAGTAGAAAATGCACTAATACTTAAGAGTAACATAAAGAAAGGAAGTTTAAAAAAGAAAAAAAGATACAAACATACCAACTAAAACACAGCAGACAACACTGCTTAATACTGTAAATACAATATTTGCAATGTCAACATATGAAAGGAAGTGGAAGCATAACTTCCTCAAAACACACAGACAGCCACCAGAGGAAGCCTATATTTGGTTTATTTTTGTAATATACTAGTCATTGCTGCAAAGGGGAAAACACTTTAATTCATTGTTTTTAAGCTCAAACGGACTATTCTCTGGAGATTCAAAAAATAGTAAAAAGCAAGATCCCTTAAGCTTGTACCTGCATTTGCTGAGTGGGATGGACCTTGTAGCAGAGGTGGAGGTGGAGGCAAGCCAGGAGAGGAGGTGAACAGCGCTCCAGAACTGGCTCGTGATGGGGGTCGGAGAGGCCCCGAGGATCCAGAGCTCCTCACATAGGGCAGAGACACACTAGTGGAAGGCGTGGGTGGACGCATGGAGGATGAAGACGATGCAATAGCTGAAGCAGATGATACAGGTTTGACTGGTGTGCTGCTCCTGACAAGAAAGACACCAAACAAGTCAGTTAAAAACTTTTTATAGCAGATTAATTTGAAAATTGGATTCAAAAAGAAAGGGAGTTAAGATAAAACTGCTTTTCAACAGACCTGTTGATGCCGTACATGGGTTGTGATCTTCCAGGTAAAGTGAGGAAGGGCTTGGGCTTGGAAAGTGGGGGGCTGGCATTGTGGTGGTGGCGGTTGTTGTTCCCATTGAGGGGGTTGGGTCGGGGGACTGTGCCTGAGGCTGTGACCGGGGAGTGGGAAGGCAGGCAAGAGAAAGAGGCAGAAGAGGTAGAAGAAGTAACGGGTTCTGGGAAATGAGGCTCCAAGCTTTTCTCCTGACTTCGCTCCAGGCCAGATACTCTCGGGGTCACCATCAACCGAGAGACGCCACCACAACGGGCCTGTAAGGGAGGGCAGTTTTTGCCCACAGACGTGCCCATGCTCGAAGGGGGAGGCTCAACAACTGCAAGAAGAGAGTCTGTCACATTTTCTGCCTCTTTAAATGAATGGTAATAGTGGTAAGAAATAGAAGGCCCAATAACTGACATTTCTCACTAAACCTATACATTGCAATTTGACCTGCAAATACACCACTTTCATTCCTTTTTAACACACTCATTGTTATAATTTGTGGGTGTTTCAAGTTTAAAAAGCACACATTCCAGGAAGAAAAAGTGCAGTTGGAAGACCATTCATTTAATCTGTATTTTCTGGTACTTCAGCATTTGCAAACAGTCAACCAGTTCAAGAAAAATATGTCACAAAGAAAGTCATACTATTCAAGCTAATTCCTGCTAATTTTCCATTACTTTCCCAAAAAGATTAAATATAGCCTTTTGATAATGCTACTGTCTGACACACCCATTTGTTTCATATGAAGCAGCAGGAAAAAGAAAAGGCCTGGATTGATGTCTTGTACATACCTTTCCTAGTGCTGACTGTAAATACTGGGTCCATGTCATTGTCAGAAGCCTAGAAGTTGTGTAAAAAAAATGAACTGTTAATCTTTGCCTAATATTAAAAGACTGCATTTTGTTGTTAAGATAGCAAATGAGCAGTACACACCTTATCCCCTGAATCACTCTCAGTGTCACACTGAAGAAGAAAAAGCAAAATGTATTTTGTTTTTTTCCCCATCTAATGATATACAGTGCTGAGTTTTATAATGGTTAATGAACATAGCAAAATGTTAGGAGAACACAGTAACATTCAGACTAATATTTTACAGCAGAACAATTACTAAAACAATAGAAGGAACTTACGATATAACCAGTTTCCAGAGGGATTCCCTGAAGAAAAATAGTAAATAATATTAGTTCCAAAGGTCTTTGAAACAAAAAAACCATTAGGCAATTTAAAAAATTAACCTCGTTAGGAAAAGACATAGATTTGTATTGGTTTGCAAATGGTGCTAGATTTTGTGTCAACATGTGTATGCCAACCTGTTTCACCAGATCATTTCCTAAATCTTCCACTGCCATGATATAACTACAGGTCTGCAACATAACAGAAATGTAAACGCAGCTATTTAATTAGGTATGAATCAACATTTATGGGTTCCTGCATGGTTTTTCCACTGATATTCAAACTCATCAGCAATGACTCCTTACTGATGAACCTCTGTGTTCAACTGCTTTAATGAGGTGATGGTTATACAAGACAATGATCTTCAGGATGATTCCATTTCTTTCAAAGTCACTGAAAAATGTAACATCCGTTTTTTAAACTAAACAGCAACGAATATTGATTTTGGTTAAATTGTGGCAATAGCAATGCAATAACAATGTTTCTTTGTATATTAATAAGTCTACAATGTGTCACAACAAACACATACACTGCTTTACTGTTGCATCTCTGAGAATAAGTGGTCAATTGTCTTTTTTTGTTAAGGTTCATTAAATTCAAATAGCTGCAAAATCCAGCAGGACAATTTAAAAAATATGCCTGCTCTTGGTATTTTTAGAATTATGTTTTCAAGTTTATGTTCAGGATTGCGATGGCAACACTTGAACAAACCTAAAGCTGACAAATAACAAGACTCATGGCCCATCTATTCACCTGGTCATCTATCTTTCTCCTCTTATTTTGACCCTTATTCCAACAGCTACTGGAGTAACTGTGAGGAGCTCCTTCCTCAGGCTCTGATAGTGGACCTCCACCATTTTCTTCTGGCCCTCTCTTCCCTTTATTCCTTCTGCCAAGCATATCAGTGCGTTGACTGGGCTTCAGAGAGCAGTCCATCTGACAAGGAAAAGAAAAAAAAAATGGTTACACACACAGGTGTATCAATAATTGAGATACTATACATCTATGGCCACGAACTATCAATTATTTTTGTGTTGTTACACACTGTGTGATCACAAATGGCACTAAAAGAATCAATTCCAAGTTTACATTGTGCTTTTGTTGAACATTTTTTAAATTGCAGAGGTCTCAGATCAATGTTGTGTTTTCAATATTTTGTATGCTATTTCCTAGTTTTTAATTAATTAACCTGTTCTGCTTTGTTTACACACGGCTTATGTAACCCTTAAAATGTATGACTTAAAAACAATATTTGAAGCTGAATCAAAACCTGTGATGCAGTGATTTTTCTTTCCACAGCTAAATAATCATCATACAATCATATTAAAAACTGTTTGTCAAACTTGTTAAACTTCCTTTATTCTTTTTAAAAACAGAACAAATTTGTGTGTTTGGGAAAATTGTGGTCCTCTCGTTATAAGATATTTGTTAAGAAATTGGAAATTAAAACACCAAGATGACGCATTCCAGGAGTAAATACTTTCAAATTTGATATATATACAGCATTTTCCTTGGTCCGGCAACAGTTTCAGATAACAGAAAAATTATTGCTGGCATTTACGCAACAACTTGATTCATGAAAACTGGTGGCCTGGGGAAAATTGTGGTTTTTCAGAGTAACCTATTGACACATGATTGGTTTTCCTGTAATGACACACACACATATAAATGTGAATTTGCTAATACACATTTTTTCTCTGTATCTTGATTGCAAACTGGGTCTCATTTCACCCCCCATCAGGCTCTAAAATTACTGTGGTAATCACTTCAACTAAATGAATAGTACAAAATTTACTTTAACCACTTCCTGGGTTTGGAATCCACAAACCAATTTATTTATTTGCCCTGTCTTGCTGAAATGACAAATAAACTTATCAAATCTGCTGCGAGTACTGAATTAAGAGTTCTGACCCTGTATTAATGAAAATAGCTGTGGCAGTGGAGTAATATACATAAGCCTTTTACTGTCTCTTTTGTCTTTGATTTTTTTTCCAATGGCTGTTGAATTGCCATTTGGCAGATCATCAACACCTCACAGAATTAGAACATGAATAATTGAGGCTTCTCCAAAACCCATCAGAGGGATGCCTTGGGGTTTGGGGTTGGTTTGAGTGGATTGCTCTCACCCAGCAAGAAATAGTGTCAGAGTTGAGGAGTTCAATCTACAGTCTTTTAACACCTTTGACTTCAAGGAAGGGTGGCGTAATATGAGGCGAAGAAAGATCTCTGGAGAACTATTAAGCTCACACAATCCTGCTGCTGTCAATATATGCAAATCATTTCAACAAATGAGAGTAAAGATTTTGAAACGTCATTGCTTTAATGACAGTGCGTAAAACATAAAACCACAAGACAAAGCTTACCTCCAAAGCTTCCAGGCTGATAAAGCTTGCAATTGCGAAGCCATCGATGATGTCTTCCTCGCAGGACACAGACTCCCTCTTCCTCCGGCGGGGAGGCCTGTGTCTCCCGAAACCAGGCCGACATTCTCTACCCCCGGGACCCCGGACACTGTTTGTCCCACAAGCCTCTCGATCGGAGCCTGAGGACAGGGATGTGGCCCGTTCCTCAGCCAGGTCCACTCTCCTCCTCCGCCGCTCCCTGTCGCGCTGTGAACGGGACCGTCGGCTCTGTCTGAATCCAGTGCTTCGGCTCGGACCCTCCATGGTCAAACGGCACCTCTTATCGTATCTCCAGTGACACCAAAGGCACTTTATTCAAGTCCCGGTTCAGTGAAGAAGACACCGAACCACAAATAAACCACCACCACAGGCCCTCGCAGGAGCCCCTGTTAAAATGGCGTTAATGAAACCAGTGGCTATTATTTACCGTCCTTTGACAACAGTCTATTGGCATCCGTGCCTTTCTTTCGGCGAAATTTTAGTGTCATTTCAATTAGACTGAACGGAAGAATAGATCCACAGAAACGCAAAAATATTCACGATATGTTTATGTGTCAGGACATAGCTGACTGTCTACAGAGCTAACATTAGCTAGCTACCACGAAATTCACCCGACAACCAAATAAGTTATACGCATGTAAACAAAAAAGACAAGTCTACGTTACTGACAAAGCAAGTCAAATCCCTATTTCACCAATTTCAAAATGAAAATTGCATCAACGTTGACATTGACCTACACAACTCTTACATCTATAATTTCTCTAATTTTTGCACACGCTGCCAAATTTATTTGCCTGTTAGCAAAATGTTAACAGTTAGCAGGTTAGCAAGGCCAATAACCCAGATATGCGACATTAACTCACCGGCTGCCGTGACATGATTTTGTGAACGTTGTGTATACACTATTTCGTTCAAAATTGTCTAATCCTAATTTAAGAAGTAAAATGCATTGTCCATCTTAGAAAATGATACTACTGGGTAACATTTAGACAGTTTTAATTCCAGGCAATTAGCTTCTGCTCATTTGGATAGCTTGTATACAGCTAACCTGAAACACAACAATATACGAACCCAGCATACTAAGAATAAAACTATATTCTTAAAGCATATGCTAGGGTATCAGTGAGCCGGGCTGTACATCAAATATTTAGCTAATATTACGCAATCAACAGGGAAAATCTTTCTCCTGCCGAGATGTTGATGGCCGATAGTAATGGTAGAATTCGTATCACATCAAAAGAAAGACGTAACGTTAGCACTATAGCTAGCTAACGTTAGCCGATCCAGCTGTTAGCCAGCTAACGTTAAGCTACACGCAGAAATCTTTGTTTTTTTTTAGGAAGCAGGGAAAATACGACAGTCGTATACAACCAAGCACCCATACAATAACAGTATCTCACTTCTTCACATAAAACTTTTCTTTCGTTCCACCCCCATAATAAAGAAAAAATTCAAGGCCCACGTAATAAAGCCTCGGTGTCGATTTCCATAAACGAGGGTGTCGGCCAAGCCCCCGTTGGGCTGGGCAACTCCTTCATGCAGCCGTAACTGTGTAATCCAATGTTTAGGAGAAGTTGGAGCACTCGCCGACGTTTCCGGTCAACGATTTCCCCCCTCTGAATCCAGTGTATGAATATAAGCAAAGGAAAATACAACGACTTCGCGGCTGGCTTTTCACAAGTTTTCACTGAATTGGAAATTTATCGTGAAAATCAGGAGACACAACCCTTCACAGCCGTGCAATGCATTGTGTGCGCCACTCTTCTTCCCCTCTCATGAAAGACACTGGTTGGGAGCTTTACTGGTGCATACTGCCACCAGGTGGGAAATTTCCTCTCCAACCAGTTCTATATATCACCACATTTTCTTTTTAGTTTTACAAAATGTAATCTACAGCAGTCTATTGGACCCAACAAAAAATAATCTTAATTTATTTCCTATTTTCAGGTCATTCTTATAACTGTATGATGTCCTGCTATTGGAACCTTAATTACAACCCTAACCCTTCTCTTAATTTAATTAAAATCTAATTTCAGGGAAGCCATACTAAATCTTGGAGTTTATAGTGATGATTCTGTAGATGAGCATCTTACAGATTGTAGATGTGTAATAAATGATGAAAATCTTGTTAGTCTCTTTCTGCAAATGATATGGTTGTTCACAGCTCCCAGATATCAGTGAGAGAAAAAAAAAAACACTCATGTTAAACATGTCACAACCACCATCTTTAAAATTGTGTATGAGGGAATATCTAGGAAACAGAGTTAATTCCTCCAGTTGCTCCAAAGCTGTTCCAGTTGACTCAAAACTCACAATAACATCTGTATATGATGTTAGAGAATGGCCCCTTTTCTTTCTCCACCTTTTTCAGAGCTTCTATCCAACTTTCTTTTTGCAGCCGTTTGTGTGGGTCTCTCAGGAGAGGCCTCATCTTAGGACAAGACAATGGAGTCCATCTTCACTTGGAAGAAAAAGGACACTCCTTTGAGGACAATGTCAGGTTATTGGCCAGAGAAAACAAATGGTTTGAGAGGAGTCAAATAAACTATTTTTGTGAAAGTGGAAAAATCAGAGGAAAAAAGAGGTAGTGATCTGAAACACTACTTCTCAAAAACATTTTAAATAACATTATCAAACCGTTTTCAACTAACAGCCTTACACACACACACACTCCTAAAAAAAGATTTTGACAGTGACACACCCCTCTCGTCAACAACCCTGACACTAACCCACCGATGACCCTACCCCCAGACCCACACCCTCTCTATGACCCTAACACTTACGTTCATTAGCATATGGATGAACATCGACACAGACCACTCTCCCTGCATGTCGTTTTCTCCACCAGTCATTAGAACTGAATTGAACCAATTACAACCAGAGAAAAACTCACTAAGACATTTTCCCTTAACATATATATATGGTGCTGTTTTGTTTCTGCTCTGTAACTCTGCATCTCTCTCAGGTATTTGTTTGTGGCTTAATTTTTGTAATTCACAAATCAGTTGGGTCTCTATTCTTTGAAATTCTTCAAAATTATGTATATTAAAAATACATGAATAAGTCTAGAATGCAGAAAGATTTTGAAATATAGGCATGATGTATAAATTCTTGTAAAAGTTGATGGTTTAACCGGTTGCTAAATCCCCAATTTATGCATTATTTACACAATATCCATATGTAGACACAAAAATACAATACTTTAAAACAAGTACAAACCAATGTAATCACATCTCATCTCATCATTATGATGAGAACCCGCTTCATCCTCACTAGGGTCGCATGGAGCCTATCCCAGCCACATAGGGCGAAGGTGGGGTACACCCTGGACAATAATAATAATAATAATAATAATAATAATATTCAGCTACTCTTTCACACAATGAGTAACAAACAAACATAGCAACAATATCCACTACATGCTCTTAGATGGACTATGGAGAGTTCTTGTTGTTCTTCTGTAGCCTGTGGTTTGGATACAGTGTGGTCGCTCTATGTGCATGCTCCACGTCCTTTGCTGTTTTTTTGTGAGAGCATTACAATGCCAGACGCAGGCCTGACATTGTTTTCAGTGGTTTCGTGTAGACACAGATATTTCCTGAAACAACACCATTTTATACAGCACTTTTTTTTTTTAAATGAGAAAAACAAAATGAGCAGATAGGAAAACATGTGGTTCCATGTGGACAGTCTACAGTTTTTGGTCAATCACAGATATTTTTAGATCGGCATGGAGATAAAAAATGTCATTTACAGCTATAATTACCAATCGATCGACATATCATGAATCAAAGAACTCACCCTCTGAGGGCTGCAAAATCTGTAGCATCCTCTGTTTGACTCAGTTTGATTCAGGAAAAACTACCCACAAGGAAAAAAAGTACTTGGAAAAATATCTATCTGGATGCGGCTGTACTGCTGTGGCCCGTGGCTTGACAGAGAAGCTGGGAAACAATGGCTTCTGCATAAAAGCATAAAACAATCCCATGTCTTTTGATATGGACCAAGAGCAGATATCTGCAGAATGAAGCATATTTCCCTTAATTTCAGCTTCTGCAGCTTTGAAAGAACATATAGCATTGGTGAGTGCTTGTATCCTTTTGTACTGCACACTGCTGCTGCCACTGCATCACAGATGTAGGCAAACAACAGATGGGGAAGGTGCTATCTTTTTAAGTGTGTTACAGTCTGTTCACTCAAATTAGAAATGAAAAAGGGATGCATACATAGAATTTTCCTCACCCGTGTTACATTCATATTACACATTTATTATTGTTGCTATGGTCTCCTGAATTTACTGTTATGTAAAGTGTGTGTATCTTTGTGTATGCATTTGTGTTTAAGTGAGATCGACACACAGAGGGAGACCAGACACCTACTTGTAAATGATGTCTTTCATCTCTTGACTTCAAATGTGGCTGTCACCCACTTCCATTATACAGCAGGATGAAGTGGGACACACAAGACAGACCGTAAGGCACAAGTGTGAGAACAAAGGGAGCCAAGAAATGGACGTGCATGTTCAAACACACACACGCACACGCACGCACGCACGCACGCACGCACGCACGCACGCACGCACACACACACACACACCTTTTTTTCATGGGCCATTTAGAGTCATCATAATCACAAATTATTCTTTACACTTCAATTTACAATTTAAGAATTCTAGACTGGCCGCACCAGGAATGTCAATGTGTGGATAAAATAAACCAACAACAGTCTCAGACCCTCAGAAAGCACCAGTGTGGTGCCTTCTGGAAGCCATTTAAGCCTCAAATCGCTCCAATGGAGCTGCTCAGTGGCCAATAGCACCAGACTGTAGCTGCGCTGAGTGAATGTCTGCATGAATTTGCAGAAAAACCTCTCTCGGGATATTTTAAAGAAATCTAAATCTGTGAAGTACACAGGGGAATGGCAAAACATTTAAGCAGTGGCTGCAAGGAGCAAAGTAAATGGCTTGCAGGGAAATTAAAGAGTGATAAAACAGGACATTTACACATTACAGGCAAAGCCAACCGTGCACACCTTGGATATAACAAATCTCTGTGTAATTCCTCTCCTATCACAATCAGCTCTTACATTTTCAGTGACAGCTCCAACTGGAAATTGAAATTGTTTGTCTCCAGACTCCCATTTCAAGGTAGATTTTCTTTTGAGTGAGTAATCCATGACTGATCTTGATGAGAAATTCCTCCTTATTATTCACCTGGGTGTAGAATATCTCCCTTCCAAGACACAGATTAAGGATTCAAAGCTCTTCTTCTGGCACTAGTGGTTTATTTTCTTATTTTCTTATTTGCTAAATTAACCAAATTAATAGTGAATAAAATATCAGACAAATAACAGGCCAGTAATTATTCAGACACATCATGATAACCCCAGTGTGTGATCCAGTCCCTGCTTTGGGGGATGTGGACCTACAGATATTGTGTCCACTAATGATGTTAAAGGCTTAATTGACATACCCTCAGTCCCTGAGATAATCTCACTCACAGCTGTTTTTATGTTAATGTGTGGAAAAAATTGTGGCTTCCTGCGTCTAAACGTCTGTCACATTTAGGGGTGGGAAATGACAACCTGCTACAGCAAAGAACCTGATCCAAATTGTCCAGGCCATGGAAACTGTGCGGTTATGAGATGAACTTTTATCAATGTCAGCATATTTTTTTGGAAGATGTGCAGTGAAAAACAATATATAATAGGTGGAAACTTGTAACAAGAAGTAGTCAGTGTGGAAATGTAGAAATGGAAGCGGGGCATCATTTCACAGAGATGAAACGAGTATGCTTTTCCATGCAACGAATTATCCGGAATCAATAAGATAAGAATTAAAGGATGATAAAGAATTGGATCAATGAGAAGAATCGATAATAACACCGGTCACATTGAGTTGTCGACACTGTATTCTCACATGGTTGTAATCTGTTAGGAGGATGGATACCTCCTGGGCTGTTTTATCAGTATTCACTATCGAAGAATTCAGTGTACATCGTCTTAAACTGAGCTGATGAGACTGTGACCACTGGGAAAGGACTGTGACCATCTATCTATCTATCTATCTATCTATCTATCTATCTATCTATCTATCTATCTATCTATCTATCTATCTATCTA
>JAPTYR010000012.1:17614640-17654676 GCA_029814505.1 Siphamia roseigaster
TATGGGTATGTTTTCATGGTCAGTGAATCTAAAGATGGAGATAAAATAATTGTAGGACTGTTATTTTAAGTGGAAATCCCAATATGGGGAAACTGAGCTGCTTGGCGGAGGTCTGCACTCTCTGAGAGCTTTTCTAGTTATTATTATTATTATTATTACACTGAACAGCAAGTATTTGAATTGTGGCCCAGTAGCTTTTATTTCAGGGCTTTTTTTCTAAATCAGTCCAACTGCGTTTGGCACCTGGTCGAATTCCAACAAGCAGTTACAAGGTCAAAACTCTGTAAAAACATATTTAAAAAAACAAACTCTTTCTTTCTGCCCATTTTTCTCTTTTCTTTCTTGAATGTTGCTTTATTTTTGTGTGTCTATACTACTCATTGAAACATGAAGACTAAGGTTAAGGAATAATACCATATATTAAGATAAAAAAAAAAAGAAAATGTATGTACCAAAATGATGTAAACTGCTTTTGGAAGTATACAACCCTAAGGACTTTAGTGTGTATTCAAACTGTGGACTAAGACTCACTTGTATCTAAGAGTAACGTATCTGACATTTTTTTAAATTGTATTTTCTTGTTAAAATCTGGATGTTGTATGGCTGCAAATAATAATAAAAAGAAGTTCCAAAAAAAAAAAAAATCTTCATATTGACGCTGCTTTCACAATGAGATGCTATAAATTGTCAACAAACCTTCAAGTGGTCCGTTTCCTTCAGTTGCTCCTCTAAGGTGGTTTTCAGTTGCTTGTTGTCTTCCTTAACTTGATCCATTTCTGTGACAGTTTTCTTCATCTGTTGCTCCTTTTGTTCATTCTGATCCTGCAAAAAAACCCAAAACACTGCATTCATGACAGAAACAAATCAAACAGTTTAATATTGACCTCCCTTTACTGATTCTTTTTTTTAATGGAGCTGAGGCCAAAGGTGTTCAGAACTATACTGAAGTTAGGATAAATAAGATAAACAGACCTTTAAGTTCTGGACTTCTTGCTGTTCTCTCTTCAGAGTGCTCTTTAAGGTTTCGTTTTCCTCTTTTATCTGATCCAGCTCTTTTATCAGTTCAGCTTTCTCTCGTACACTCTGTTCAACTTGCTCCTAAGTTAACAAAACGCATTAAGTCAACATAAATCATTGTTTACCTTTCAGTCCAAACCAAAGATACTGAGTTGTGTGTTTTATAAGGTTCTAAAAACACACATTTAACACTTACTTATATTAAAATGACTGACTGGTAAAAGCATTAAAAAAACAAAAAACAAAGTGTGCCCTTCTATAGAGCGGTGTTATTTATTTTTTTAGCTTTTATTCCCTTTGTTATCTCAGATGTGCTGGCTCAGTGACTTGGATTTGGTACCTGTGTTGTAATAACCAGAAGGTCGTCATCTGGGCTGCTCTCCAAACTTTGCTCCACTGGATTTTTGAAACAGAAGGGTGTGCTTGCTCCTCGCACTTGGCCTGTGCTGTCAATGTAGCAGAACTGGTAGAACTCAATATCATCCTTTGGCAGGTAGTATTCTAAAGGAGCAAAAATGACAAGGGTTTAAAACTCAGAGATAAATCATAATTGTTGCGCAGCTTATAAACTTTTTTTTTTTTTGCATTTCCAACATATTCCAAAGTTATGCTCTCATTGTTAATATTGTAAAACTTTAACCGGAGAGCAAACATGTATCCTGTTTTCTCTCTCTCTTTGAGACCTTCCAGTATTATGATATAGATAAGATATAGGTGATTGTAATAAAACAGAACTCATTGCTCTTATATTGCTACAGTGTTTTTACCTGACCTGATGAATAAACTTCTGCAGATTGAGTTTGAAGACAACTCACATTTTAGTATTATGAAAATCACAATACCTCTTTGTGTTGATTATATTACAGCATATCAGTCAAACTGCAACTTTATAATGTCACTTTGACTGTCACAAGATGTGTTGAAACTGTATGTATGAAAAATGGATCGCTTAAATGGTATCCAAACCTGACTCATACACAACGTGACATTGCCGTATATGACGCACAGTTTAAGGCCTCTTTAAAAAACAGCAGCCAGACTATGTATATTTAACCCATAAAGACCCAAACAGCTACTAGGAACCAAAAGCATCTACTGATGTAAAATGTTTAATAACTTCTGATCCACCAAGTCTATCAATACTTTGAAATAATGCAGTTAAAATACAGTTTGTCATCTTTTCATGGCCACCAGATATGACCCATTTGGACATTCAAATGCTCGTTGTTACCATAGAAACACTGTCATCTTCTACAACATTTATTCACCAGGAAAACCCATGGAGTTGGATCAATGACAGTGGATGGAGAGATATGGATAATGAGAGGTTTGACAGAAATAGTTCTTTTTTTTCTTCAGTTTTATCATTTTCTGATATAATTACCCTCAATTTTAATCAGAACTTTTATCTACATTAACAGTAAAGTAAATATAGTAAAATACCTGATTCATACAAAAAAACAGTAATGATGTATATTAAATGTTGAATAAACAACAACAAAAAACTTAAAAGTAATCCTACATATTAAATGGTGAGAAATCACTTTAGAAAGATTATATAGACAAACAAAATTATTTGGGAAATGACACAGCAGTAGTACTGGGTCTTTATGGGTTAATACCAACAAACAGATTTAACAGCCTTAAGACACTATTTATGAATAAACACTTTACACATATGACACTGCTGGAATTCAACACAAACATGAGTTGGTGTGAAACTGAAACTTTTACCCTTAAAGACAGCTTGCTTGCTCATTCCCTGTTGCCCAACCACATCCAGGCAAGGCTCCACCCACACAAAGGTCTGGTAATCCTTTGTTGAGCTCCATCCAACCTGTACAGACATCATTTCAAGTAAATAATGCAATATTTCACACAGACTTTAAATCTAAATCCGACTTTAGTGCACCCACCCTAAATATGCCCACCCAATCCCTGGGGTTGGGTTGAAAGGCTGAGGTCAGCGTGTAGCAGCAGGTCACGTTGGCTGAAGGGGGGTATGAGTGAGGGATGCCAGTGAACACGACCTGGGAGTAGGAGCATGCCGTGGGGTCAGCAGCAGCAGCTTCAGCCGGGCTCTGCATGCTGGGAATAGAGGATAAAGTAACTCCAGTGATGATGAAACATTTAATGAGTGACTGAAAATAACAGGTGTTTCCTGAAACAACACTGAGTACAGTCATCTCAGCTTCCTGCTATTGTTGACACTCTTTCGCCTTTTGCGCACTTGTTTTTTTTTTCTTCCACTTTCACTTTTTTGTAAAATCCACCATTAACTTTATTTCAAAGACTGTACTTTTCATGTAAAATAAATTTCCCTTTCTCTATCACTGACATAAAATCTTTTTTTAAAAAAAACTTTCCAAAATACTTTCTCTTACGCACTTAAGACAGAAACTGAAAGTAAATGACAAAGCAAAACTCGACGGGGGAATAAAAAAAAGTTTGTTTATATCGATACAGAATTATATTTACTAGAGTCTTTAATAACAACATTGAAATGACAGACATGGTTACAGAAAATGAACTTACATGTTTACTGCTAGTGGTGAGGATCACAGCCACCAGAGAACAGCTCCGCCGTGGACGACACCGACTGAACCAGAGTGATGCCTTCACCGACTCCTCGGTTAATTGACTTTCGAAGTTTCTAAAAAGCGACATGACATTTGGCAAACGAGCCCAGCACTGATTTCCTACTTTAGTGCAGCAATAAATTAATTAAAAATTTAAAGGACAACGAATATGGTCTTTTTTAATGCTAATATAAAAAGATAAAATTACGAAGTCCACCACTGTTGACTTAATAGACCTTTCCATGCGCTCTCCTCCTCTGTCTTTTTATTTATTTATGCTTGATTTCAGTGTCTAATATACCTAAAACAAACCAAGTCATTATAGCTACTATGGAGGGCCAATAATTCATCATTCATAGACAAATTTGTGTATATGATGTTGTTTTTCCCATAGCACGTGAAGGTATCTGTAAACACATTTTGGGCGTACAGACTACACTGTATTATTGGAAGTGTAGTGCAGATTTTAAGCAACCTCTTCCTGTTGTGTGAGGAACACAAGAGGGAGCCATAATGCTGTTCTGTAGTTAGAGGCTCTCCTTGAAACTTTACTTAATTAAGATTAAATTAAGTGTAGGGTCCATGATTTTAGTATTCTTAATCAAAATACCATCTTTACAACTGCCATCAGCCTCTTTTAGGGCAAATTTGAATCTTTTACTGCAAACTTGGTTTATGTGCAAGTATTTTAATATTTCTCTATTAATTACATTACGTCATTATAATTACATTGTGGTTTTAATCTATTGCCATTTTATGCATTATTGTTTTATTTATTGCTCTGAAAGCTGCTGCTTTGGCTGCTAAGGTGTTTTTATATTTCTTGTTCTATACAAAGGCCGATGAAACGAATCTTCGTTCTGCAGTGTATCCGTGATGGTATGGTGTCTGAATGACATTAAAGTGAATCTTGAATCTGGAATGTGCATGCCAGGTGCAGTTTTTGTATTAGATTGTAAAAATATCATAGACTGTATATAAAAAAAAATCTTAAAATATTAATTGAAAATGTTAAAGATAAACTCAACTTTGTTACTATGGAAGAGGATTAGGGCCACTGGAAAAAAAGAAGGTCCAATATAAGATAATAATAATAATAATAATAATAATAATAATAATAATAATAATAATAATAATAATAATATTATGATTTTTAAACTCAGAATTTGGACTTTTCTTCCTTCAGAATTACAAGAAAATTATACCCCTCAGTGACCCTAATCCTTTTCCGTAATTATCCCCGCGTGGAAATTCGCTCTCTACATTTTACCCTTATGTTTTACCCATCCAAATAAACACACAAGCATTCACATTAGAAATTAGCATCAGCACAAAGCACACATATTAGGAGGTCGGGGATCAGCTCCACATCTTCATCAGGAGACAGGATAGGATAGTCAGAAAACAACCTGTAGATATGTATGCACAGTGTTATAAATTAAAAATACCATTAAGTATCATAGCCTGGAGGAAGCTATAATAAAACATACACCTGTGGATTATGGGGCTGCTCATTAAAGATCTGAGAACCAATACACCAAAGACAAGGCTTAAAATTGTGGCTTCTGATTGGCTAACAATGCAGTGGGGGCGGGTTCATCTCTGAATGTAACTGCTGAGATGAGCGTGCGTGAGGTGTGACTGGAGTTCATTCATGTTTACATTGGGGGTTAGCATCCCAACTGTGCATCGAGACTAGACCATAAAAACCGCCAACGAAGACTTCAGAAAACCTACGTAGCGTAACTGGTTGGAGTCAAGAGGACACGTCGTTTCCTGAGGGTAATAGAAGGTCTGCGGTGTGTGTGGTTATGTGAAAGATGAACGCCGAAGTCCGAAACTAACAGTAGTTAGCATTAAATTGTGTAAGCTAGGGAAAGGTCAGCGTTCCATTACCATGGCAACAGTACAGCCAGCCTTTCTGTCGTCGAATCTGCTCATAATTTGCGGTAGATAACTAAGTAAATAACCTACCTCGTAACTACCTAAAGTATCTGAAAGTTAGTTCAGCCAATATTTTAAACGTAAAAATATTTATCAACAAAAAAAAAAAATATATATATTGACACACGAACTCGTAGACAAAGCCTTTAAAGTATTCAATTCTTGTGATTAAACATTATAATATATATAAGAATAGGGCAAAAAGTATTAATTGTTGTTAAATTATACGTCAAAATAACATTTTAATGGTGTTTTAAATTGAATACTTTTCCTCTTCACCTACTGCTAGGTTTTGTTTTTGTTAAACATAATAGGCCTGCTCTGCCAGTTTATCCATAATGCATTTAATTGCTTTACATGATTACGCCTTTTCTAAATAAAGTTTATATATACTGTATCTGTAGTTGATCTGTTATGGCAGACAGTGAGACATTCTCCCATTCTCTAAAGACAGAGGTTTGAGGCTGCAGAAGACACCATTCTTAATAATACACTTACACGGTGAATTTAGTTTTTGTCTTCCATATTCATATGACTTTTTTATATTTTAACATGTGGAAAGCCAAGAAAAAGTAGTGGTGAGCTTCTACAGTGGCCTGTTTGTTGAAAGAAAAATGTCATACCTGTTTGTGGGAATGGGTCAGCACCTCCTGCTTATGTAGTTCCAACATGCAGTTCACTGCTTTTTTGTAACAGTATGTGTGACATATCCTTGTGTAATATTTCCACAGATATAGTCTATTGTCAGCATGTCTTTTGTGCTCTCAAATAAAACGTTTAATTCTTGTATTTGAATGCCTCATGTACATGGAGTCAGTTAATCTGATTTCTAAATTCTGCTAAAAGCGAAGTTAAACAGGAGACATTTAATTTATAAGAAAGACAAAAGGTTGTTAAGTGTGGAAAAATGTACATTAGAATCTTGGGAGTAATTAGTGCTGATTGCTGTCATTGATTAGTCCTTCACCTTTAGAGTACCACCAAATTTGGCTGCTTTGTACTGAATTGGCATCATTTTATCACCCAGACTTGTTTATGTGATTTCATCAAAGGAGTCATGGCAATAAGACAAAATAAACCATAGAGTACTGTTTCTTTCTGTTGTTTTGCGAAGTGCTTGAGGAAATTTCCCCTCTACCTACAGTATCTTCTATTATTTTTTAATGCTGCAATCACAGTCAGTTGAAGGTACCCTATTTCAACTTGGCTAAGAAGGTCGATGTGCAGCGTGTTCTCCAAAACCACTCAGTGCTACTGTGTTTTTTCAGCACAGATTTAAATTTAACAAGTTACAGGCGCTGATATCTACTTCTCCTATTTCAGCAAACAAATATCGGGGATTATCCCTCTCAACTACCTCCCTGCTGAGTACCCCTGCTCGTTTTCTCTCCATCATGTCAAGAAGGATCAGGTGTTTGTCCTCACAGTTTTTAATTGGTCACCAGATCCACTGCGGGACCTGTTTCTTCAGAGTGTAAGTCAATCTGAACTGAGCCAACCTTGTGATGATATAAATCTGCTGTGTGTGTGTGTGTGTGTGTTTTTTTTAAGACACAGAGGGAAACAGTGCATGAAGTGAGAAGTGGCTCATTGGTTTGTTCGATGAACAGTGTGACAGCATCTTAAAGGACTCGTGAACCAGAGAACCTACATCTCAGAGGATTTGAGAGCGAGCAATCAGCATCTTCCAGAACTTCTGTCCTTCCAAATGTAGGCTGAAAAGTGCAGGTGAGTAACAGCCATGTTAGATTTCTCAGCATGTGGGACTTTTTGAAATCAATCAACCTGAATGGTTGTTAGTTCTGCAATTAGTTAACAAAAATTCAAAAAAATCAGAAAACTTTATTCGTTTAAACAAATATTTTTTTGGCCGGGCTTATATGAAAAACTTACATTATTGCTAGCATCTTACACAATAAAGAACTAGTACTTGTGAAATAATTCAATAATAAATGAGTGTTGTGTAATAAGTTGCAGTTCTAATTAGAGCTTTTTAAAATATTTAAACACGTTTTGTCTTTATTCGATGTGTTGTGACAGTTAACTGTTAACAATATACAGTAACTGTTGGTGAATACAGCCTTTGCTCATTAAGACTGAAAATACAAAAGGCATTCTCCATGTATATAACTGCTGTTGTGGCACAGCAAGGGAGCGCCTTGGAGAATCCTTTGCCGTGCGGTAACTGTATCCTGGCTGAGGTCAGTGGGGCGTCTCGTCCCAGTGTAAAGCTCACAGTTCGGGGCCAGGATTATCCAGATCATTGGATCAGAATACTGTTACCTAGCACCCTAACCTCCTGCAGTGTACCTGGGATGTCCCTCCTTTCTGCCTCCCCCCTCTAGTATTCCATCACCATCATTACCAACTTGACCTTACCTTCACCCTACAAGACACCAGATAGGAGGCAGAGGGTAACAGCTGAGACTTTAGCGTGACAAGTGCTGTCTATTGTGTTTGGGTCAGAGTGCAGATAGACATCACCACAGAAAACTTAGCTAAGTTATTTCTATCAACTGCTACTCCTCAAAAAAAAATTTTTTAACTAAGGAGGTTATCTAAATATCTTTAGTGTGATCAAATTTAAAAACCGTAGCCAATAAAAAACACAACTTACTTATTTTTATGCCATTACAACTGGTTGCGTCTCTTTTGTTAGCCTCATCATTACTTCCCCCTAGCTATTGTCATGCTATTATTAAGTATTTGTATCCGTCCTGCCACAATAACCTTTGAATGCCAGTGTGTGACAGCATACTGACAGCCAGAGCACTCACCTGATGAGAGAAATGGAAACGGAAACATGATTCCGTGTGTGCAGTTACAGCATGTAGTTTGTTCTGTTTGATTGAGTTTCATTGTGAAGGGTGTACAGCACATCCCATTATAAACACAATATGTACTAAGAATCACTACTGGAAAAGTAAATATCATAATTCATATTGTGTCTCCACTGTCATATAAGCTTTTTGCAGTTCCCTGTTCACAATCAAATGAGTACGTTTATCTTTTTTTTTATGCACACTGAAGATGGGTCTACCTGTGGACAATCCAGACAGAGATGATGATGATGATGCAGGTAAATTCGAACAGCAGGGAGAGGGCTCAGGGAACTACAGCCAAACCGAAGCATGCACCCACACCCCTCCAGCCATTAACAAGAAGAAGAAAAAAATCAAGAAGAGGTACTTTACTGCTGGGTTTCTCCATTTGTACTTCTGCAGTTATTTTTCACTGCAGGTATATTCCAACTGAGTACCCTGACAGTAACAGCTTCATAACATGTCCTCCAGGCTCTTAAATTTTTTGTTTTCTCTCTTGTCCTCACCATTTGAGAACGAAAGAGGAGTGTAATGAGGAAACTGTCTAAGACCTTGCAGCAAAGCAGATGTCTGTCCTTCTGTCTGTTTTTCTTCTTTTCCAGATGACTGTGGATCAACCTTACCAACTGCAAATATGAAAGCGGTATGATACGTTCAGAGTTTATGAAATTATGAATTGTGTTGTGGAGATAGCTTTAGTAATTTGCATGAATCCAGCCAAGAAACAATAAAGTAATATAGAGGCTGGTGTTGTTTTCCCATTCGCATGCACCTCTTTAAAGCCTATTAAGAAATACTCAGACTCAAAGTAGTGAAAGTATTCTTTGTTGTTGACCTTTTTCAGTGCGCCGTGCTGGTCGTAGATATGGTCTCAGAGAAGTAGCAGAGGGTGAGGACTGGACACTGTTTTGGACTGACTGCTCTGTGTCACTAGACCGTGTGAAAGATATGAAATGCTATCAGGTAACCTGCATTAATGTTACCAGAAAATACTACAAATCTTTCCAAATTTAATGTTTTCTCATTTACTGCACAGGGTAATTAAGTTGTAATAACTTTAGAAATATTAAATCTGTCTTCCACAGATTTATTTAATGAAATATTTGCAAATGTGTTGACACAATATCTAAAGTTTTCCATGAATTTTAAGATTAAGCAATGAAATGGATAACCTGATCATGCAATTTAGTGCAGTAACTGTTTAGTTCAGTTCAGTTTTATTTCGAGCGCAAAAAAACATCAACCAACATGGTCAACAAAGTTTTTTTGGTACTCAAAAAGGAATAGGAAGAAGTACAACTTATAGGCTCCCACCCCCTTTTTGCAAACTAACAATTAAATCAATTCTGCTTCTTTTGCTTTAACATACTTTTTTCTGTCTATTTTCCATTAACACAAAGCATCCATACAAACCGTTTACATACACTATTTTTTGTTAGTCAACTTGCACACAAACCAATTTGCATAATCAGCTATTTTTAATATAAGCTATAATAAACTATAAAATAATAATATAATATTTATATTCACCCCAAATATTTACTACAGTGTTATATGAACTGATTTAGTTCTGCACCATGAATGTCATCTGCTTTTACATTTTTTAATACAATATTAATAGTAATAGTCTGCATAGACACAAAATGTTTTACCTATCAACACAAAAAAATGTTTCTTTCTTTTGCAGAAGATTAATCATTTCCCAGGGATGAGTGAAATTTGCCGCAAAGATTTACTTGCAAGGAACATGAACCGGATGTTCAAGCTTTTCCCCAAAGATTACAATATCTTC
Organism: Siphamia roseigaster; assembly: GCA_029814505.1. Lineage (NCBI taxonomy): Eukaryota > Metazoa > Chordata > Actinopteri > Kurtiformes > Apogonidae > Siphamia > Siphamia roseigaster. The sequence continues at coordinate 17,624,795 of JAPTYR010000012.1, forward strand.
CCCAGAACTTGGTGCCTTCCTGCAGAGTGAGTTTTTGCTTTGCAACCCAACGTTGCCTTTCATTTTCTTTAAGTCTCATTACACTGTCTTACCGCATTAACTTCTTCTCAAATGTTATTTTGCAGCTACAGTGACTTCCAAGCTTACACAAGGGCCAAAAAAAGCAAGACGTACATCTGTAAGCCAGATACAGGTTGCCAAGGTAAAGGCATCTTCATCACTAAATCAACTAAAGACATTCCCCCAGGAGAACATATGATCTGCCAGGTTTACGTCTCTAGGGTGAGTTTCCAAAACAGTCTTTTGTACCTACACACACCCCGGGCCAATTTTAACTCTGTTTTCTATTCCTTCACAGCCTTTCATAATTGATGGCTACAAATTTGACTTGAGGATCTATGTACTGGTAACATCATGTGATCCTTTCAGGATATTCATGTTTAAAGAAGGTCTGGCTCGTTTCTGCACCACAAAATACAATGAACCGACTCACAGTAATGTGGTAAGAATCAGTCAAGTCCAGGAATGAGACACTTTAACAGCTGTGACCCCATATTTCATGATAAAAAGGTGATATTTGATAGTGTTATGCCCTTTGAACTGTAAATAATCTGCACGAGCTTGCTTTCATGTAACAAAAAGACACTGAAGAATATGAAATGTTGTACACCTTGTAATCAACTGCCAAGATCTAAATCTGGACAGAGAGTAAAATACCTGAGTGAGGTATAATCTGTCAGACGTTTTTTTTTTTAGAAATTAATCAAAGGCTACCTTTATCAGCAGATTGCTCTTAATAAAACTTGACAGTCTTGATTTTTATTGGCTGTATATGTCTTCTTGTCTATGATTTTGACTTTTTCTTCTTCAAATTGCTAGGAGGATGTGTGCATGCATCTCACCAACTATTCCATTAACAAGCACAGTGAGAACTTTCTCCGTGATGAGGACACTGGCAGCAAGCGGTACGCAGTATAGTACATAATCGACGTGTCCAAAGGCCCTTTAACAAATCCTTTCATTAATATAAGGCTCTTGTGCATCAAAGCCCACATTTCCTAAGTTGGTTAAACCTCCCACTTAACCTATTACCGTGCTGTTGTTTGCCTCCATGTTGGAACATTTCTGTTGGCAACATATAAACTATTCCTAAATTAAACCTTCCACTGCACAGATTTGTACTTATAATACTTAATTATTTCTTGCAGTTCTTGAAATTAGTTGTAAAAAAGATTGATCCAAAATGTAAACAGACACTGATGTTTAAAGATGACCAGTCCTTCCATAGTTAATCAGTTGTGATGTTTTTGTGCCATCAGAAAGTTGTCCACTCTGAATAAGCACCTGGAATCCAACAGCTACAACACAGAAAAGATGTGGAACGATATTGAAGATGTGATAATAAAGGTCCTGATCTCGGCTCACCCCATCCTTAAACATAACTACCACACTTGCTTCCCCAACCACACCAGTGGCAGTGCTTGCTTCGAGATCCTGGGTTTTGATGTGCTGCTGGATCACCGACTCAGACCCTGGGTGCTCGAGGTAACTGCCTAAGGGATCCTTTCTTAATGTTGGGAAAAATAAAGACACTACTCCAAATTTTCATTGAAACCCTATGGAATATTGTCATGAAGAGGACAGGTGGTCATAGACCATCAAATAAAGCCAAGCTGGTTGAATATTTATGTGAAGAGTTGAAATATTTACCGGTAATGTGAAAGTTTAGTAGAGATTCTGACGAAGTGATTGAAAATCAAAATCATTCCACCAAAACTTGATTCTTGAACTCTTTTCATGTTAAAAATAGATAACTGTGATATTTAAAATCAATAAGAACTTGTTTCCATAACTGAAGATTGACATTTTTTTTATTTAGACTATTGTAATTTTCTTTAAATGATCTAAATGGCAATATTATTTAGAATGAAAGTGTTTCTGGAATAAACAAAGATGTTCTTAAATGCATGCATAAGGTAAAACCTGTGGCCTCGGAATTTTTATGCGTCGCAAAAAAATGTAAATTTCATACATATTAATAAACAGAAAAATTAACTGAGGTATTTTTAATGTTTGTCTCCAGGTGAATCACTCACCAAGTTTTACAACTGACTCAAAGCTGGATCGTGAGGTAAAGGATGCTTTCCTGTATGACACGCTCGTTCTTATCAATTTGGGAGCCTGTGATCGGCGTAAGATCACCAAGGAGGAGAGACGAAGAGTGAAGGATAGGCTGCAACAAAACCGCTCCCGAGAGGCCAGGTAGGGCCACGGTGAGCACACTATTAAAGACACTTAAAAAATAAAAAATCAGTCCAGGTTACTGTGTCTGTTTCCCCATCAGGTCAGAGGAGCTGCGTCAGTGCCAAGCAGCTTTGGTGGAGCAGATGGAGAGGTATGAGGCCAAACACCTGGGAGGCTTCAAGAGGATCTATCCCAGAGAGGGAGGAGAGAAGTACGACAAGTACTTTAAACACAGCAGTTCACTCTTTCAGGAAACTGCAGCTTCCAAAGCGAGAGAGGAGTGTGCCAGGTACGTTCAGCTCATGTATCTGCATTATATCCTACAGCTCTAAACGGACCGTATGTACGAATGGAGATGGTGTTTCCATGGTCAAATGACGTTGCGACATGCTACATACATCTCCATCGTAATGTGAGAAGTAGAGGATCACGAGTATCAACCTGATCCTGGAATAATAATAATAATGATAATAATGAGAAAGTTTAATTGTATATTGGTATTATACTTCTCAAAACCAATGTTGCATAAAACACTACAACTACTACAATTAAGATCACAGTTGTATATAAATAAAAATGCAAGCATAGGCATTTTAAAAATTATACATATATAACCTTGAGGATAAAGTGCAAAATGTAATGATAATAATATGGCAGTGATTGAATTGAAATTAAAATCGAGCAGTTAAAAAAGTGCAGTGTAACCCAATAGTAATAAAACGTAAAGAAGTAAATGAACCTGAAAATTAAAAGAAAATTACAGAAAGACTTGAAATAAGTCTTTATCATAATCTGTCACATGGATCAAATGAATCATTATTGTCAGTGTTAATTAATATGCTTCTGATTTTCTCAATTAATCAATTCATTCAATAAAATGTTGGAAAAACAGTAAAAAAAAAAAAAAAAAAAGTTGATCATTTCTCCCCACCCCCCAAAAAAGATATTCACTTTATTGTGACTGTGGAATAAAGAAATTGTGAAATATTCCAATGTGGAAAAAGTGGAATCTGGCTTACCCAGATCAGATAATGTTGCTCAATATAATTATCATTGAAAACTATTAGATTAATCAATTCCTTACTGGAGCTAAAAAAAAATGATCCACAAGACAGTTATAAGTCAGTTTAATGTGCCCATTTAATTGATTCGAAGTCATCTGTCAAATGTTTGTCGGAGTCATGAAGTATGATGTGAAATCCTACTCCTGTTCGTCAGAGAAATTGTAGTTTTTTTGGGGTTTTTTTTCGATTCCTTTTCTTTCCTTTTGTGAATAGGCAACAACTGCAGGAGCTGCATTTGAAACAGGAGCAGAAAGAGAGGTACCAGAAGGGGGGCCGGAGGAAAGACCTGCAAGGGGAGACTGCAGGGGAGAAAGTCAAACCACGAAGAACAAAACCCCAAGCCCACATCCCAAACTCTGACTCTGAGCTGCAGCTGGTGAGCCTCAGTTGGGATTTCATTAAAGATGCAGTGTCCACAAGACACCACAAGGGGGAGTCAATAGCTTTTCCATTTGTCCAGCTGGATGATCAATGTCTCATATTCTGGCTGACCCCTCAGAGTGAATATACTTTACCCATGTAAATGAGTTGGAATAATATTCACACAGATAAGTTTTATTACACGTCTCTTATTTTAAATGTGGATGTGCTTTCTTACCAAGAAAGAAAAAACCAAGTAGTGTTATCAGTGTTATTTGGTGGCATTAACAGCTTTATTGTTATTACACATTGGCACCTGCATATACGGAAGGGCAATAAAAACAAAATTTAATAAAATGTCCCTTGTATGATTTCTTTTTTCTGTTCGTCTTCAGCTTTCAACTGAGCACCGTTTGTCCAGTGTGACAGTCAGTCCTGACACCGTTGAAGGTCCAGAGGAGAAACTGCAGCAGCAGCAGGAAGATGAGGAAAAGAAAGAGGAAGAAAACGAGGCGGCTGAAGAGCTGGAGCGGGTCAGTGCGCTGTTCCAGAGGAAGAAAATGCTGCAGGACCTGGGGGTGGTGGACCAGATCCAGCAGCTGCTGCAGCACCAAGCAGAAGGAGGAGGAGGGGTCCTAGGGGATACCAAGGGCACCCATCCCCTCCAGCAGAGCAAGCAGACCCACCAAAGACCACCGCAGAACAAGGAAAGTCCCAAATGCATGTAACCTGTAATGTGCTACCATGTGCCCATTAAAACACTATACAGTCGAGACATGGCTTCTGTTTTATTAGTTAATACTTGTTAATTAAATTACACAAATAATAAAGCATAGTTTGGCTTCCATTTACTTTTTTTCCCCCTTATTTTAGATGGACTCTTTGTTGCTGGTTTCCCCAAAGAAGCAGCAGTCCTATTCTCAGGTCTCACGACAGGTACCAAAGCAGAGAGATAAAAGACATTTCCACTGCTAAAATATGTCTCATGTGTTGTTCAATCTGATTGAAGTGTCATTTATAGCAATATGGTGTAAAATAACAAATGTAAATTATAAATTAAAAGGTGGTTACCTGTAAATTAAGATTGAAATGCCTCTACAGCTTTCTATGGTAAGTTATAGATTTAGGATTTTCTCCAAAATAATCATTCATTTTGTGCCAGTTTTAAAATATTAATTAATAATCCTAAATAATCGAATTATGTACAGCATGAAATGTCACAAATATTTTTTTAAATGGCCTGTTTCTCTATGCTAACACCAAGACCAAGATTTCCCTGGTTCAAAACCACTTCTTTGAATTTATTAAAACTACCCCTTTGCAGATCCCACATTTATTTAAAACCCAAAGAGCTCAATGAATAGATAATCAGTACAAATATTTATTAACGAAATATGAAAACTTATTCACAGTGGAAATTTGGGATCATTGTTCATTCTTTGACTGTTAAAACTGAGGGGTTGCAGTGGTAATATCAGTGTTAATTTGCAGGGCTTAATGAAATGGGATCATCACGAAACATGAATTAAAATGACATAATTTCATTGTTATATTGCAGCCCATTTACTCCCACATGACTCAGCCACGATTACTCAGGAATACGTTTGAACAAAGAAACCCAAGTGAGTCTGCCTGTATGCAGTATGAGCCAGAGAACCACAACAGACAAGACGAAATACGAGGGTCCACCAGTGTCCAGCGGATACTCTGCCCAGGTGAGCACGCAACACTGCATTCACTGTTTTCCGACAGACTGGGAAATGGAACCTCAACCAAGCTCCAAAAGGAAGAAACTTACAGTAAGGCTTTGAAATCTGAGGTTTAGGAAAGACCAAGCTTTTCTCACAACTACTCAGATATTCTACATTTTTCATCTATTTTATATTTTCTCAAAATACTTTAACAATAAATGTAGCTACATGAAAAACATTTCTAAGCAGAAACATGCCATAACCAGAAGTCAACTTTAACTGTAATATATGAGAATAATTTATAGGAATTAACAGTTGACACACAGTATTTGGCTTTATATTATTTTTTTTTACTACATCCTATTCATTACATGATGTATTTTTTAGATGAATCAGTTTATTCTCATAAGTTACACACCACAATCAATGATTTTATGTTTTGTCCTGATTTCTGACTTGATAGCCTATTTGATTTGAAAATTACAAATCATGGGAGCAACACTATTAAAAAGTGACAACAAATGGAGATGCAAACACCCCTTAGTCTGTTTCATTTCAGTGTGATATGGCTCAGATGTTGTGTTTTCTCGTTCTCTTTTTTTTAGGCGTTACAGTCAGTGGCTCTGCGGTTGTTCGGCAGGACAGCAGGAGTACCTTGTACTCTGATACCCGGGCCCGGGCCAGCATCCCCATCATAAACCGGGTCCCTAAAGGAGGAGGAATGCGATGTGCCGACTTGTCCCAAGATGACGAAGCGCTGCGGAGTCTGTTAGTCATCTCATCTCGTGCCCCCCTGGTCAGGAGGCCTGGTTTCTCTCACATCGTCCGCAACTCCTCCCACAGAGCCCCCCAGCACGGTAAAGGGCAGTAAGGAGTACCATCACAGAGCACCACCGCCTCCCAACACCTCCAACCTAAAGCTGAGGGCGAAACCCTGCTGCTGCTGCTGCTGGTGCTGCTGCTGCAGGCCAACGCTCTCAGATCCAAATTAAAATGATTTTAAACACAGAAATGGAGGTAGAAAGGCCTTAAACTGTGAGAATGTAGAAACACACTGTGCTTATGACGACTCATATGTGAATGTAGATTTTATATCTGGACTCCAGCGGTTTACGCTGCTTGCCACAATATAATCCACTGTGGAGATAATGTTATAATCTTTAACATTTTTCTACCTACTGTGTAAGCTTTTTTTTCCTTTTTCTTTTTTTCTTTTTTAACATTTTTACAGAAAAGTATTGAATATTTTGAAACCAACTTCAATTTTAGTGCCAAAATAACAGCAGACAGGCATCACACCATCAAAAAAATGTTCCATTCTGAACCTGGGTCATTTATTTATACCATCTGATTGTGACTCATCCATATTCAAGTATTATTTATTAATAATACATTCCACTTTTTATCATATAAATTGGATGACTTGAATTATTCCTGCTGCTTCTTTTATCTCAGCTTAGTGCTGTCAGATGTTAGCTACAAAAAAAACTTTAAAAATACACTTCATTTGCACTAATGGTATATTTTTAATTGAGTTTTTCATTTGTAGCAATTTGGATGAAATTGAATAAAACGGAGTAGTTTAAGTTTTTATATATTGGTTTACTTCATTTAGTTGACATTTCCTTGTTTTTAGAGTTTTTTTTCTCGGTTGTGTGTGTTTTTTTCCCCCTTGTGCAGTACTTTACGTGCTTGTGTATGTGGAGTTCTCTTGGAGCTTTAGTGATAGGTAAGGAGGCCATAAAGTTTTACAGCATGTCTGCGTCCGGTTTCTTTGTTCCTTCGAAGATAAAAGAAAATAAAAAGTGTACGACCCAAGCGAAAATGCCCAGAAACAACGGAGCATCCTGAAATGTCGGCATAATTGTATATTACATTATAAACATTTATAATTGTAAATATTCAAACAAAAACAGAAATGCAGTCTGTATATATATTTTTTCAAATCTATGAAATATTCGGAAAAGGCCAAGAATTATTTTTCCCAGCGCAATTTCTAATAAAAAAAAAAAAATGACCGTAATGATCAACTAAATTCGTATGGGAAAAAAATATTCAGAATTTCGTGAATCAGTGAAGGCCTCATGTGACTGCACAATTCAGGTTCTGTGGTTTTTATGAACTTTAGGCTGTGACTGAAATATTAGAAAACAGCACAAATCACACATTTACCATTTTGTTTCTCCATATTGGATTTTTCTTACACTTTACAGGCCTCGACAACACCTTGATCTTAATATTTACCTGGCATCATTATGCTTTTCTGAAAAGTTCCTAGAAAAGAATTGCAGTATTTTCTTTCTTTTTTTTTTTTTATAAATGTCGCTAAAAACCTTAACTCGTCATTGCGGGTAATGAAAAATCTTCCTTCACTTTGTTGAAGTTTTGGAAGGCCAAAAATCAAAGCGGGGTAATGTGATGCATTCAAGGAATTTATGGTTTTATTGCGTCTATAAATGTCGGAAATCCTTGGTGTTGGAGGAAATAACCACTAATGTGCCAATGGCAGCTGGGAAAAAAACTATATTTAAATTTAAAAAGTATAGAAACAAACAAAAAATACTACTAATAAAAAGAGAATTTGAAAATATATAGGCTAATGTCGCCCAAACCGTCAAGGCGCTGCAGGGTTTAATAATCTTAATAGAAAAGTTATCAAAGAAGATGCTATTTAAAGTTTTTGTGGCCTTAAACCCCCACGGACTTTAATCAGCCCAACATTATTTCCATATGGTTAAAGCCAATTTGCACTGAAGAAATGTTTCATTCTGAGATATTATATTTTAATGCAGAATAGCTTTAAACTCGATATCCAAAGATAAATAATTCATCATAAGAAAAGGCAGAATATTATAGTAGATTGAGTGTTTTGGATTAAACCAAACCAGTGCGAGGAGGTGAAACGAATTTTAAGAAAGATACAAAAGGTTTAGGATTTAGAGAGAAAGAAAATCCCCTTATATACATCTTAAAAAAATAGCCTCATCCACTCCTTCTAAATATATGCACCAGTCTGCAGTGTAACTTGAAGAACAATAAGAAGCTGTACAGACCTTTAGAAACACCTACAAACCAAAGGATGCACATCCACTACAATGTCAAAATGCTCTCACATTTACTATCTCTTTTGTGCAACGTCAAATTTAAACCTCTCAGGCCTTAAAGAAAATAAAGATGGCGATGAGAAAGCATGTCTAAAGCACAAAAACGGGCGCTGTTTTTGAAAATTTACAACTTTGCCATGGAAGTTTACGACTCGCTAGGCTCCAGGATTGGTTGCTGATGGTCATGTGGACACCAGGAATGGGAACTTATTTCCCATGAGGTTATATTGCAGCTGCTGTTTTTCCACCGCTCATTCACTTAACACTAGTAACACAACCTTTTCTTAGCTCTTTGTATATGCAATACGCGTAGATGGGTTTTGTCGTGAAAAGCTGCCTAATAATGTACGTGCGTAATTTTCCAAACTGGGCGATGGAGGCTGTGCGCGACGTCTCACCGTGTGCGCCATGTTAATGTGGCTATACTTCTAGCTATGTTCGTCAAAATGAAGAATCAGCACACTCCAGGATGGTGGGATTACTTTACTGAAATCACTTAACGTGCTTAAAATACCTACCAAAGAGGGGGAAATTTTGGAGAAAGGGCTCAAGAAGCGAGTGGAGCTTCTGTGGAGTGACACCCACACGGGGAATGATGGATTATCAACAAAGGTAAGGGCACCATGTTTCTAAATATGCCAGCGATTATCTCAGTGCGCTGCTGCAGCCTTGTTGTGCTTCAACTGTCACTGTATAGATCCGATGTTTGTATTATGGGATATACTAACATCAGTTTTTAAGAAATTAAAAATCACCAGTTTATAGCATCATGCATGGTCAGATTTTTTTTTTCTTGCGCTGTGCGAGCTATTCACAACCAGTTGCTGATGTGTTTGCTTTAACCCGTGAGATGCTGCAGAGAAGCACGGGCCATAATATTGAATATAAATATAAAGAGAAAATAAGGGAATATTCTGAGGTTGAGGCCTATAGAGGACTTAATAAAGCCAGTCCAAATGATCCAGGTTTCGGCTACAGGCCAGACAAGCTTGACTTTGATGATGATGGTGATGATGATGATGATGAGCGAACATGGCTGTGCCACTGCTGTGGAATGAGTTTCTGATAAACCTCTTTTTTTTTTTTTACTGATCTTTGTTGAGAAAAAAGCGTGGTTTTTTATTCTGTGGATTTTGGGATGTCTTTAATTCGTTCTATTCCTTGACTTTGATTTTGCGGGATTTTCATACTGCGGATATCACGTTTTTGGGCTCATGTTTTAACACTATTTTAGAATATTTTAAGGCATATTAGAAACAGTCGATTTTGTCTGATCTGGTTGTTAAATTTATCTGTTTTAGAGTCAGTAATCCTACGATTGATTCAGCGTTTTTTGTGGCTTTTCTGCGTCTTCTGCACTGTTTTTTTGTCTTCTTTAATAAAGATACTTCCAGTTTGATCAGATCGTGTGACGTTTTATCCCGGTGTCTTTCTGTTGTATATTTGCGGCAGGCCTGTATATTTTTTATGTATTTCCAAACATACACCTGTCATGGGACTGCAGGGGCTGTGGCCTATGAAGGCAGACGGAACCATTTTCTATTTAGTATTTATATATTTTTTTATTTCAAGGGCCAAACAGAAGCTTAAGGAGAATAAAAGGCAAAAAACACGATTAACCATTTTCTTTATACTAATATAGTGACGCAAATTACTGTATTTGTCCGTAATTACATAGCTACCCAAAATAATGTAACGCGTCTTCAATGCATCTAAAGCGGAGTGTCTTTTTAAATGACAACTTCAAATTTTATATAAAGCGATCAGAAACATTCATAATAGAATTAATGGTCATATGTGGAAATAAAAGTTGAACAAAATATTTAGAAAAACGTTTCCTTATAACAAAAGCGTGCAGATTGAAGATGGGGCCTTTAATGCAGGATGAGCAACACACCAAATCTGCAAAACGTTAACACTAACACATAACTAACACTCGTTTTTATTATTCATTTTTATTAAGATTACTATAGTTTACATTGATTTAATGTATATATTGTATCTTATAAATAATCTTCCTAAATATGGCACCAATAAGTGAATTGATCGCCCTCCACTCTGTCTCTATTCTGACTTACTTCCACCGTTTCCAGACTATTTAAAATGTCACATGAGTGTCCAGTTGATCACGGTGGTTGAAGATGATGATGATGATGATGATGATGATGATGATGATCAGTATGGGACGCGCGTGTCCTCTCCTCTCTCTTCATGTCTTCATGGACTTCAGACACAGCTGGTGTGAGTCAGAGGCAGGAGGGGCACTCACCTTAAAGAACGAAACATCAGTGTTATTGTGGCATTATTTCTACATCGAGTTGGAATAATTATCTTCCAAAAGTGTCATTTCTGGCAACTATACAGCAACTGGCCGGATATGAGTACCTTTAAAATAAGATGCATAAGAGGAATGAAGAAGTTGGCTATAATTTATGCGTAAATGGAAATACTGCGCACAGTGATGTGGTTTGTTTTGGTTTTTTGTTTTGCTTTTTTAATGTGAGCGTGTGTGTAAAGTGAGAAAGGTAGAATTCTGCGTGCGTTCTGTTTTCTTGGGTTGCATGTGCATTCAAAGTGATAAGTTCTTTTAATATACAGTTGTCTTATGGAACATTCTTAGAGCATATATGTGTTTAAATGACTTCCAGCATCTCACTGATTAGTGTATATATGTGTGTGTGCGTGCGTAAAGACCGACAGGCTCGAGCGCTTCATTTCGATTCACCGGGGACCCCTGCGCGCAACAAGAGCCCCCCATGGGTGCAATAGTGCAAGCACAGACGGCGGTGATTGGCCAGAGGTTGATCAGATGGTACACTTCCCCTCTGTATTCAGTGGCACCTCACAACCCCCCCTTTCAGCAAAAACCAAATCTCCGATAAAGTAATGGCAAAACCACTTGGACTATAAAAGACAACAAATCATATTCCTCCGGAGTATATACACCCCGTTGTCCACCCAATGAGTTCCTATTTTGTTAACTCAACTTTTCCTGTGTCTCTACCGGGAGGACAGGACTCTCTCCTGGGTCAGATACCGTTATATTCCTCGGGATACACCGATCCGTTAAGACACTACTCCAACGCAGCCACATATGGAGCAGCCAACATGCAGGAGAAGGTTTACCCTGCGTCCTACTACCAGCAGACGGGTGCTGCGGCCGCGGCCATCTACGGCCGGGCCAGCGGCGCGGCACCCTGCGACTACAACCCGGTCGGTACTTTCTACAAGGACACGGAGGGTTCGTGCGCTTTCTCGAGCCGCGAAGACCAGCCGCTGTTTGTCACTCAGGAGCATCAGCAGCGTAAATCGGAGTGCCCGGAGCAGACTGTCAGTATGAGCAGTAGCATTGACGACAAGTCCTCCACTCTGATCTATCCCTGGATGCAGAGGATGAACGCCTGCTCCGCCGGTGAGTACAGACTTTAACACTCATGTTGTTTTTGTGTCAGGATGCCTGGAGCTAAAAGAGCGCAAAGGAGAGTGTCCTGCTCTACGTGAGGAGACAGTTTGTGCCAACACACGACTCTGGAAGTAAATAACTCCATATTTTTTTGGTAACAGAACCAATCAAACACTTCAATGATGATTATAAAACTAACAGCGACTTTATGGAGTGTTTAGATGAAAGTGATTACAGTGGTGATAACGCACCGATCTTTGTGCGCCTCAGGGCTTTGGCTACTACATCACCATCACATAAGCTACAAACACGATCACGCGCACTCTCGCACGCACATACAAATTGGGCCTCCATCTCCAGATACCTTAAACCCCTTTAAGCCACGTCACATGTTCATAAAGCTCACACTTTTAAAGATACGCAGCCTTTAATGCTATTGAAATACATAAACAGGTGTGATTAACAATGCAAATAAAAAACAAAAACACGATTTAATGTGTTCTATTTCTTCTGTTGCACAGTTTCCTCTGACTGTGGAACAATATTAAACTGTCAAATGACATTTTATGGATATTATGAGAAAGGAAACATACATTTAGGTCTCTGTAAACACACGATGACGCACCAGAGACGCAATGCATGACATTTTTAACCTGTCCTGGTGGGATGATGAAAGATAAAATTTGAGCATTTCTCTCGGTTTAAACTCACAATAAGAAGAACTGTATATACAATAAGGATTTTTATTTTATTTTATTAATTACACAGATAGTTTTTAAAATATGAATAGAATGCAGCTTTTAGACAGAGAATATTTCTATGTTGTAAGATTGTTACATGTTGTAATTTTCTTTTAAAGTTACCACAGTGAGTTATACTGTGTTGTGTTTTTATTATCTCATAAAAACTAAAAGAAACTGTACAAACTTTGGAATTAATCAGAAAGGATTGGATTAAATGTTTATTCTTTTGTGATATTGCATTTTCTGCAACTTGAACGCAGATTTTTTTTCTCCCGTTTTTGTTTTACCATTTAATTAATTACTAACCTTTGAAAAATAATATATATATATTTTTTTCTTTTCTTTCAGGTCCATTTGGCAACAGTGGCCGCAGGGGCCGACAGACCTACACCCGCTACCAGACTCTGGAACTGGAGAAGGAGTTTCACTTTAACCGCTACCTGACCAGGAGGCGCCGGATAGAGATCTCTCACGCCCTGTGTCTGACGGAGAGACAGATCAAAATCTGGTTTCAGAACCGCAGGATGAAATGGAAAAAGGAGAACAAACTCCTCAATCCCTCAAAAACAACCGAGGAGGAAGAAGAGACAGAGAAAAAGAGTTAAAAAGAGAGACACTGAGAGGCATGTGTGTGGATGCACACTCCAAAATAAAAATATGTATATGTTTTCTTTGTAGATAAAGTGCTGCAAAATCACATGTTAGAAACGTGTAGAGTGATAGACTTTATTTCAGTATCTGCACGGTGATAATGTCTGTATTAGGTTAAAATCAGGTCCTCCTCTCTTTGTCTTTGTGCTCGTGTGTTTATTTAGGGGACTATGCAAATCCGCCAAAATGTAAATAATTTTTAGTGTTTAGTTTTTGACAATGTTGTTACCTCATTATCGTAGAGTTTATTTTTGTCCTCATGGCATTAAAGAAGGCTTTTGTCCTATACTGTACATCTTGTGGTGTTGTCTAGTTGTTCTAGTCTAGCCTTGTGTGCCATCAACGGTTAAATTTGTACAGATGAGAAATGTTACATGTTATTTATTGTTGTTCACTTGTGTTTAATGCACATCTGAATCTTGTGTGCAATATTTTGTTTAGAAAATTGTACATAGAAATAAAGGCTTTTTGATGCTTATTGGAAAATCATGTGGCGTCATTCATGTTCACACACAATATGAAATATATATTCATATAAAAATCACCACTTTTATTATCATGACTACTACTCCTATTAGAAGTAGTGGCATTATCATTGACATTATTATTCTTATTTAATATTTAACAGCCTGACAAAGACAAAACATGTATTTTAAACAGACCCAACACCAGCGTAAAGATTTAAATTATTCCCACGATGATGCACTGCACGTTAAACTGCCAACAATATGGCTGATAAGTCTCTGTTATGTGTTACCTGAGCCTTTTGTGGCCTATATTATCAGTGTGTTACATAAATGATGGATGACTCTCGGGCCTGACAGCGCATCCTGGTGGAGTAATACTCCAAGTGTCCGGAAGATGGCGCCCTCTGCCTGCATGGCTCCCGGGGCGCAGCGGGGAGGCACCATTGACTGGAGCCTAACGACCATTATTTCGTCATCATTTGTAACCATGGAGCATGAATTACCTCTTGAAGTCATCAGTGAGGATTTACGACTGGTCAACAAAGGCACGTGATTCCCGAACGCTCTCCCATATTTGGCCGCATACCTGGCAAAGTACAGTAGGGCTTCATTGCTTATAATTCATGATTGCATCCATAAATCGTGCAAGCACACAGGATTATAGCGACAAAGATCTACAAATCGAGGCTTTAAAAATCCAAGCAAATGAGCTCTTACTTTGTAAACTCGTTCTCAGGGCGCTATCCAAATGGCTCCGACTATCAGTTACTAAATTATGGGACTAACGGCGCTGTGAGCGGTTCCTTCAGAGACCCTGGCACCATGCACTCCGGGTCTTTCGGCTACAACTACAATGGCATGGACCTAACCGTGAACCGCACCAACACCGGCAGCCACTTCGGGGCCGTGAGAGATGATGCCCGCGGATTCGGGCCGGATGCCCGGTACAGACAGACACCCAACTGCTCGCTCTCATCCCCAGATCCGGTGCCGCCGTCGTGCGCCTCAGCCAACCGAGAGCCGCTGGAACTAAAAAGCGCCTCTCCTCCATCTGACCGGAGCACGACCTCCACCGGCAACAATCTCAACAAAAACAGCAGCGCTCATTTCACGGAGATAGAGGACACCACCGTCGCTTCCGAGACCGAGGAAGGCGCACACAGCAGCGGCGGCTCCAGCACGGCACCGCGGGCGCAGCAGCAGCAGCACCAGGAACCCAACGCAACCTCCTCAACTCCCACATCAAATGATTGCCAAACGCCACAAATATTCCCCTGGATGCGGAAACTGCACATAAGCCATGGTATATCTAAACATATAATAATATTTTGTTTTGAGGGGAGCCACGCTGATGGGTGAGGTGTCATAAATCTGTCAAGTGCATGAGTGAGTAGGTTGGCGCAGGTTAAGGTGGGAAAAAAATGGCAATATTCGTAAAGTCTTAATAGTTTGACTTAAAGGGGGTCCAGAGGTGGCTTGTGAACTGTGGATATGGTTTTGTAAAATAAGTGAAAATGTGTAGACTTTGCTGTGGCTGAGGGTTTCAGATAAGAGAAGCAGTGACCGTGGCGCCTGAGTGTTTGTATGTGTTGTGTTGGGTTGCATGCTTCCCTGCATCAGATCATTCCATGTTGTGACCCCACTGTCTGTGATAACCCACATCTCCACTGTGAAGCCAAAAACGTAGTCAAAAGCAGTCCAATTGTCCACTCCTTTGTTGTTGTTGCTGTTCAGTGCAGTTGCTAATTTTGTGGATTCTCTATGAAATTGTAGATATGACTGGACCTGACGGGAAAAGGGCCCGAACTGCGTACACCCGCTACCAGACACTAGAGCTGGAGAAAGAGTTTCACTTCAATAGATACCTAACCAGACGGCGGAGGATAGAGATAGCCCACGCCCTGTGTCTTTCGGAAAGACAGATCAAAATCTGGTTTCAGAACCGCAGGATGAAGTGGAAGAAGGACAATAAACTGAAAAGCATGAGTCTTGTAACAGGAGGGAGCGCCTTCCACAACTGAGTTTTGAATAACTTTGGGAGTAACATATTTAAAAAAAAAAGGAAAAAAAAAAAGAAAAAGAAATAAATCCATGAGTACTGTAAAGCTATTGAAAGCGCAGCACCTTCCAGCATGCTATTGTGATAGAAAAAGAAGTATTCTGTGGTCTTAAAATGCCATTTTTTAGTTTACTGTTGTTGTACTATGATAGCTTAGATGTCATATTTGGAAAAGAAGATGTAAATATTATTGGGGGTATAAAATGTTGATGCTCTTTGCTCTCTCTCGAAGGTCGCCATGTTTTAACTTGAGCTCTTTATTGTAATTTCTTGACGGTCTAACAGGAGTAAATTCATTGTACAGTTGAAAAAAAAAAAGTTTCCAAACCATATGCTGCTCTTCATTGAATGTAAACCTAATGTATTATGGGGCCATTCAAAGCGCTTTAGTGTAAGTTTTACTGCTATTTTGATGGTTATCTTGTGGCCAGACCATAACTTTCATAAACAAGCCAATGTGTAGCTATAGGATATTTTGTGCATCTATTGTTTAGAACTAATTATGAGCAATGCAAATGTATTCAACCTGTCAATGTGATAAATTTTTAGTGCAAAGGGTTATTCTGTGGATAGGCAGTGATGTAAGCTTTTTTCGCCAATAAGCTTTTTGTATTTGTAAGTGAACTCATAGCGCTTGAAATAAAGTTTCTCTCAATTGCTTTGAACGTGTCTCGAGTGTATTATAAATTAGAAGAAATAAAAACAGACGTCCTTAAGTCATATAAGTCATATTTAGAGCTTTTATTGGAGCTGTTGGTGTCACTTCAGCTCCACTTTAACCCAAACCAGACACACTAATGATTAACCTGTAAGATGTTAGAGACACTACAAACAACAACAATAATTTTAGGCCAACTGTTTTGGTTTGGTCCTGCTCTTGTTTTGCGCAGACAGAGTGAAAGAGAAAGATCTAACTTTTTAACTTACCTCCTCTGACCTGTATGCAGCGAGTTGCGCGTTTTGCCTGTGGGGAAAATATGGAGGAGATAAAAATCCAAGTCTGGCTTTGGCTTACAGGTATAGGCAAGGCTGAAGTTGGTAAAAATCCCCCTTACCAAAGATTGTATAGGCCTATATTACTTACAGACTGTGAAAAGTCACGTGAGGTCCATAAAGTTGGTTTTATGGTTTTGGGGAGTAGACAATGTACTATATAATTCACAACCTTGAATGAAAGTGACGGCTTAACTGCATGGATGGGACTGGAAAGGCTGGACTGGGGAAGTAGTGTCCAGTCATATTTAGTTATCTGGCTCAAACCTGGAATAATTGTGTCAATAAAATACACCACGAGTGGCTTCTTAAATTTTATTTGTTACAAATGTTAGTTTATTCACCTTATTTTTGTCACTTTTGTAGTTTTACAAAGTACATTTTACACGCCAACAAGAGAAGAAAAATCTCAGATCTCCCTTTGAGTAAATAAACTAATTATTTTACCCTTTTAATATTAATAAAAATAAAAATGCAAACATTATAGGGTACTCTTGGAGCTGTATTGGAGGCCTCTGTGTGGCGTAAAGTCAGAATAATACAAAAAAAATAAAGCAATCTCAAACAAATCCCATCTTCTTTATTCCCCAAACACAATGTCCTCTTGAGGAAAAAGATACATTTTCTCATCACTCGACTTTAAGACTAATATGCGCTTTTATGGAGCTGCCATGAAACGAACTTGAACAGGTCCTGGAGTGATTTATCCCCGTGTGTCAAGTCACTGAGCGGCCAAAGGTGAAGTTGCGGACAACTGTGAGCTGGACACAGGCCTCAGTGATTTTAGATAAAGAAATCTCAGGCTGTTGGCTATGGAGTATTGTCTATCGGCAACTAATAAAAATGTAATTATATTACAGTTCCAAAACGAAAGGCTATGACTGCCAACCTGCACAAAGACTATTTTCTAAAGTCTTCCCAAACTCATTTCAGGTATAAGTAAAATCACTGGTTGGCTATATGGGTCTCAGACATTTTCCACATATTCATAACTATTAAGTGGCAATTTAACCAGCGTAATGAGTATTGCATATTGATAGGGGTAATCTGTACCCGGATCTCATGCATAATTCATAGCGGCGGGGATCATCGCAGGGTCAGGAGACGATAGACTTGAGCCGCAGATGCGTCAGGAGGCGCAGGCTTGGTTCACATATAGGCTACTGCCAGACTTTGCAGTGTCACCGTGAGCCTGATGATCACCACAAGAACAAGTCTGAAAAAGTCTGAGTTTTGCACATTTAAACGCATGCACAGTACAAGTGCAATTAACTTAACACGTCCATACATTCTGATTTGGTTCCATTGGCTTATTTGTGACAAAGCCTGCTTGGTTAAAATGTGACAGCGACGCAAGAGGCAGTGAATTAAAAGAAAAGAAAAAAAAAAACAAAAAACAAAACACACTCACACACACATGGCAACCCACCAAAAAGCATCTATATGAATTAAAGATGACCAGATTTGTCTAAATAATATTTCTGTTGCATTTAAACACAGCGAGGAGGGGGTTATGGTACAAGTATAATAAATTATATGTCAGTGTATGTATTAAATATGAATGAGAAAACTATTATTTTACAATTAAATGGGTGGAATTCGTGAAAGGGCTTAAGATTTCCACGCACACATACACACACGCACACCACAGCTTTAAACCCAGCGCCCCTTCCCGACATTTAACACAGTAATTAATTTAATTGTGATGATAAAATACACGAAACAAATGTCACCTTGAACGTTTTGTGGGGCCAGTTTATCGTGGTGGATGCTCAACATCTGGCAGGCTGTGGGCTCACCGCTGCTGTGCGTGGGCGTGTAATGCAGCCGCACCACCAGCAGAGGGCGCCTCAGACCGACTCC
Organism: Siphamia roseigaster; assembly: GCA_029814505.1. Classification (NCBI taxonomy): domain Eukaryota; kingdom Metazoa; phylum Chordata; class Actinopteri; order Kurtiformes; family Apogonidae; genus Siphamia; species Siphamia roseigaster. Next base: position 17,643,437 of record JAPTYR010000012.1, read on the forward strand.
AATGATGATGGATGGGTTTTTTTTCTCCCTCCTCCAACTCGAGCTCTTATCATTGGGGGCATGTAGGTTACAGCCGAACATAGAAAACTCATGTCGCTCCGAGTGTGTGTTTATTAGTTATCTCTTTCTGCTTTCTCCAGGTTGAGTGGTGCGTAAACCTTTAATCCCTGATACTTTGCGCTGAGAGTTCAACTACCTCAAGTTGTCATTTATTATTGACTTTATTGCTCCTTTTAAACATGAAAATCGCACCTATTATTACGCGGATGCTCAAGAATAAACCGTTAAATAATATTCAGAATAAACGAGAGACAACTGTGTCAGATAAGTTCCAAAATACGCAACAACTCAGAGACTAAATGCACACATATGTATCACAAACAGTTGTATCGCACTACAGGGGCTCATAATGTGCACTAAACACTGTGTTAACTGGTTTTAGTGTTTTGTTTTGGGTTTTTTTTTTTTTTTACAGTGAAAGAATCCCACTGGAAGGAAGTTAATATGAGCTCCTTGTAAAAGCTTTATTTAGAGGACTGGATTTCTGTTTTCCTGTATTTCTATGGTATTTTAAATGTCGAAATGTAAAATGATAGGTCAAGAGGGTTAAACCCATGCAATAAAATATGTTTATCTGTAATATTTTGAGAAGGGAATGGAAACAGGTTAAGATCTGCTTCAACAAGTTTAGACGTAGATTGTAAAAGTGTATTTTTTTTTAGTATTCTGGGCGTGTTTTAAATACTCTGAATTATTACTTTTGACAGAAGCTGCACCTTCTTTCTGCACAGAGGCTGTCATCTATATCTACCCTGTAGATCCGAATTTGTGTGAATACAATAACAGTCACAAATTCTCATCTTGGGGAATATGTAGGTGATGACACGTCACCTCGAGGAGAAACAGGCACAGACGCACGGATACGGCATTTTAATGAGAATAAAATCTGTTTTTTTTTTTTGTAAATATCTTTAAAGTTTTGTGTCAGTCATGCATAAGAGATAATGACAACTCTTGTGGCTATCTGATAATTCTGTAGCTCACAATATAAACTGACATCACAGTTATCTTTTTAATTTTACAGTTAAAGTCCAGTCACGCACACATTTTTACGCACAGAGCTCCAGGCCTTCTGGGTGTAAATATGATGCCTTCAACGTTATTTAGCTGCACGTTCTGTGACTATATGACATCTGCAAAAAGTTTCAAGACAAGCTTTCAATGTGGCCATTGTTCAGGGCATCATTTATCACGTCCTCTTTTCAGTGCACATGTCTTGTAGCTGAGGAGGAGTTTAGTTTGCAGGGAAATGTGAGGACTTTTAACAAACAGCGCCTTTACTGCGGACTCGACGCAAGGAAGCAGAATCTGTGTTGAGGAGATGAAATGGAAGATAAAAATAAAGTAAGTTTGACTCAAGTTGTATTGTTCTTAGTAGTTGACTACGGATCTAAAGTCGGTGTGAGAGGCGTTGGATTTGATCGTATGAAGTTAATAAACTAAGTGTAAATCCTGATCAAAAGTTCACGACATTTTTTGCTTTTTATAATTTCTATTCTCTCATTACGTATTATCATATTGATCAAGTCCATTTTTACCCAGTTCTCTAATTTATTGCATTTAAAATCTTATACATGCTTTATTTTTATTTTGCCTACGTCACCGTTATTCTGAATATTTTGTTATTATCTATCATCATTATTTTATTCATTTATACTTTTACCTTATTTATTCTACTTTTCTTGCAAAAAAAAAATGAAAAGGGACAGTGACGGGTACTGTTGATTCAACTGTCTTTGAATTAATTCAGAGCAATAAATCCCCTCATGTGGACACGCGGTTCCTGCAGCTAATTGCAGTGCACTGCATTTGTCAGCAGGCCTGCAGAATGAGTGGGGGGCGGTGTGCGCGTGCGCGTGTAATGTTTGTGTGTGGCACTCTGCGAGGACCACTTTGACTTTTTCACCACTATCCTGTAAATGTGGACATTTTGGCTTGTGTTCACATTCAAGTGGAGCTTTAAATCTGTAGAGGGGCCAAAACAGAAGCAATAGTGCAATATATAATTAAAAAAATAAAAATAAAAACATTAAATCTTGCAATTTTGGGAGGTTTAAAGAAGCTTGTGGGGAGAACAAGGTTTGGGTAAGTCTCCAGGAAATGAATGGAAATCAATAATGTCCCCTGGAAACCCAATGAATGTGTGTGTGTGTGTGTTATTGTGTGTGTGAGTGTCATTGTGTGTGTTGCAAGGGGTGGGGGCTCCATGTCCATCACACATCAGACAGACAGTCGCAGCTCGCCGTGATGATGATGATGATGGGATGTAAGTGAGGCTCAGTGTGGACGCACAGAGGCATGTTGTCACATCTGAATGACAACTATGTGTCATCTGCACCTCCAGTCTGCACTGTACCCGCATGTGGCAGCCAATGTCCCCGCAGAGTGAACTTATCATGTCACCCTCCTCTGGTGTAAATCAAGAGGACGATTTCCACTTGTTTGACTGCGTATTTTCTTTGTATTCTTATATTGCGTTTTATAGGGCCATAGAGGCGATCATTAAGATTTATGGCACACGCATTTGAGGTTTCAGGTGCCAACATTTTACTTTGGCTTTAAACGAAATGAGGTAGTAAACAGTTTTGCTGCTTCCGTATAGTGCGTAATTTCAAATGATCAAGCTGCATCAGCCTGTAAAAATGAGAGGAAGTTTTACTTGTCGGGGCCTCCATGATGACATATTTTGGAGGAGACGCGTGCACGGCTCACAGATCAAAAGCATCCATTAAGGTTCATTTGTGCTACTCGGTTAAATATTACCTTCAAGAAACAATCAAACCAATCGAGCAACGTTGGAGATGAGAGATCAAAGCACCAGCAGACTCCGATCGATCCACGGCTGGAGTCTGATCGTCACCATGTAAACCAAACCAAACACTGTCATGGCCTCATTACGCATTAAGCCCCTCTGTTTTTTTAATGGATGCTCCTGACCACTGTCTCCTTTTAAGTTTATAAAGTGCTTTAAAACGAGCCTATCTGATCACTCATTTAAATTACACAATGAAAAAAAAAATCTCATTACATAAACTAGATGTAATGCACTTGGTATGTGAATGTGATGGCATGTCTAAATGAAGCCTGGCTCATTCTGTATAGAGCCCAACCGAAATACTGATAGCTTTCTTTGCCTGAGCAATTTATGGCATCTCTGGCACCGGTCCTAAAGGGGAGTTCAGCCATGTTGGAATTTATTATAATACCGCTGGACAAGTTCCCAGGACTGTTTAAACAAAATAGAGATGTAACGGGGTGTCTGTAATTCCTGAGCAGAAATACTTAATGATTTCAAATCAATGCATGCACAGAAACCCTGTCGTTAATTTTAATTCCAGGCGTATCCAGTGGAAAGGCGAAAAACTTTTATTTTCTTTATTGATGCAAAATAGCAATAGTTCTTAAAAAAATATTTCAGATGTGCTGCTTTCTGTTGAGTCACTCCTGTTTTTTCTCCATCTGCTTTAATTCCCATCAATATGTATTTAGAGTAAGTCAGTTTGCCATATAGAAAGGCGTAAAAATCCATCTTATCTTTTATCGCTGGACTATTACCATATATGAGGTTGCATGATCAGCAGAAAGGGATTCTTTTTACACACACACACACATACACACACATACACAGCCACAGTCACACACACACACTGACATTGTGTGGAGAAATGTTACGCAGCGCGGTCTGAGCTGCAGAAACACTGTCCACTCTGCTTCACCCCACTGGCACATGCAAAGCCACGCCATCACATCACATCTTGGCGAGAACCACCGCCATAAAATACAGGGATTATTCTAATCTCGGATATTTACCAAAAAGGTGAGAGGAGATGTTATTTGTTTCCGTGAGGATTGTTTTATCGCGGGATGAATGTAGGTTGCGGAGGTAAGGCAGCAGTAAGGGTGTTGTGCCGCGGACTGGGTTATGTGTCTTTATGATTTACGAGCCTGACTCCAGCCACGGTTCAACCAGAGTTCATAAAGCTGCATGCCTCCAGACTTATTCTCTCTCTCTCTCTCTCTCTCTCTTCGTTCTGCAAAACTACCGCTTTCTAATTTTATTCTTTCAGAGGATTCACATAGCTAATTTGCGCGTATTCCTCTTTTTTTTTATTATGTATCGCGCTTTCTTATACTTACATGGCACAGAACAGCTGCAGCGTAATGGCACTTTTTATTGCTTATAAATGTATGTGTTTAATTGCAGATGCTGACAGGCCTTTCACTTCTGTTTATTTTATTTTTATTTCAGTATGAAGACACGGAAATACCCAATGATCTGGCATAATAGGCTGCCACTTTTATATTCGATGTGTGATTTTTTTTTTGTGTGTGCGTAAAATATAAAGCTATTGTTTGGACAGGCACAATTAAAATAATAATAATAATAATAATCTGCTTTGGTATTTATATAACACGTTGTTTTTGACAAATTCTTATCATTTGTAGCCATTTGTTATTGTCATTTTCCTCTCAGCTCCACATTTTGTTCTCATATCCTTTTGTAAAATAAAAAGAAAAAAAGACGAAATCATTGGAAATAAAGTCGTTTCACAGTTGTAGGCCTATGTCTGTCCTTTGTGTTATTCTGAAAACACAATAATTACTACTACAACCCCTTTAGACAATAAAAGAGTATCATTGAACGCATAAGGTTAAATAAAATAAACCATTTCGGTTTCAGAATATTTATTTTCAAGGATTTATTGTATTTTGCGAAAGCTTTATTTTCACTAAACCTCCGTAATTTTGCTTTTTTTGCTTGTAGGAGAGGATTGCTATTCATGTCAACATACTATTGAGTTGATAAGATGGATCATTTAGTCTCCTCCCTGATTCTGTCTGTCTTTTTTCTGTATCCTCTCAGGCCAGAAGCCCAGGGCTCTCTGGAAACCTGCCATGTGACATTTGGCTGCCAGCGCTCTGTCACAAGGTCAAAGGGGCCCCGGTACACATTTAATGGAAATGCAGAGAGCTACACACAATATCCACCAAAACGACTTCTTCAGCAAGTCTTTGGAGGATGGCGGTGGGTTTGCTCATCAAGAACCGACACAGAGGGAGGCGTTTGAGGGCTCCCTGCAGCATCCCCGGAGGTCAAAACAGCAAAACCTCAAATTTACCACGAGCAAAAAGATTTTCCCGTGGATGAAAGAGTCCAGACACTCAAATGAGAAACACAGGAGCCACACAAGAGTCGCAGGTCTGTATAACATCCAATTAGAGACAGCAAATGTTTTCATCTGAGCCTTTTTATTTGAAGCAATGAAATGTTATACAGCTAATTGAGGAAAAAGGTTATGTAGTTCATTTCCTCCATTTCCTCTTCCTTATTATTAATTAGTCTCCAGTCAAAAGGATAAAATAAAACACCTCAGCTCATTTTACCACCGGCCTTTAATATTTAGACTATATATCAAACTGAAAATCTATAGGTTACTTCTACTGACATGACTAAAAGAATCTACTGTTTATTTTTAGGATAAAATAAAACCCAATTTTCCTTAGGCTTAGATTACCTTAAGATCCATATAAATAAATCAGCTTTACCTTGTTTTCACAAAACTGTAATTAATATAAATTAATGTAATTTTAAGATCAAATTACTGTTCTAATGTTTATATTCACGTGTAAAAAATCACAGTAATTTCTTGTTTTATATGGCTCAAAAAGGAAGAAAAAGGGGTATTCTGTAGGTTCGTTTGGGTATTCTTTCAATGACTGGAGGACACACAAATAAATATAAATAAAATTAGAGGAAAACACAAAACAACCCACAGTTAATCGCCTTTATATACCTGCTGATTACTTCCTGTTCAGCTTTGTCCCCCTGTTTATTTCAACAGACTGCACCGTGAACGATAAGTGCCCGAGCGCGTCCCCGGCCGCTAAAAGGACGCGCACTGCCTACACGAGCGCGCAACTAGTGGAGCTGGAGAAGGAGTTTCACTTCAGCCGGTACCTGTGCAGACCAAGGCGGGTGGAGATGGCCAGCCTGCTCAACCTTGATGAGAGGCAGATTAAGATCTGGTTCCAAAACCGGAGGATGAAGCAGAAAAAGGACGAGAGGGTGAAGGGCCTCAGCGGCACCACCTACTCCTCCTCCTCCCCTCCTTCCTCCCCCTCTGCTCCGGCCAGCCCTACTCTGTCAAGCCTGGGTTACGTCCATCTGGGCGGCGATTACCAGCCGGCCTCTCCTCCACCCAAGTCCCAACAACACCAGTCACAACTAGCGTACCCAGCAGACTACTCCAAATATCCCGCTCCAGGCTGTGAACCGCTCTTTACGCACGGTCCGCAGTTTAATGTGCAGTACGACACGCACAGCACCGCGCACACACCAAACCCACACGTGGGAGTAAATGATCCTAACGGGTCATATTTCTCACAGAGCTGCACCTCTCAGGACAGAATCATGCAAGCTCCAAAGCTGACTCATCTGTAGCACACTGTGAATTTACACGCCTTTGCATTCGTGTGCGCAGATTTCAGAGTTTTTATTTATTTATTTATTGACATATCTGTCTTGGATGCATGCGTCTTTTCTTTCAAGACTGACCTATTTGTCTTGTGTCATTTTTTTTTTTTACCATTTTATTTATTTTTCTTCATGAATTTTCGAGCTCTCCTTTTGAATCTATTAGTTTCGTTCAGAATCATTAGGAAAAAAAATTAACAACCCATCCAGAATGTAATGTGTAACTACTGTTAATTCAGGCTGCGTAAATATATTTAAGTTTTCGACCCAGAGCTCCCACTACACTTGTACACAACGTGAAAATTGTAAAGCAGCCAAAACGGTGGAAAAAATGGTAAATCGTCCTTTTTTTGTTGCAGTTTAATTAGCACTTAGGTCTATAACATGGTATTAACTCTTACTTAATTACAGAGCCCTTACGGGTGACTGTGGACGTGATAGGTTTTGGAAGATATTACATTATAGTCTCAGTGGCATTAAGACTCTTCCCACTCAAAAGAACGGAGAAAAAGCCAGATAAGCCCATAGCTCTTAAATGCGTCTTTGTGCTTTTATGGGCAAAGAGGGCCACACAAGCTGCCAATCCTTAAAAAGACCAGATGATGGATCACTGAATTCACTGCACTGGGTTGTTTTCCCCCTCAGAGCACTGACTCATTGAAGTTTGGCTGCAGCCGAATTAATATTTACTATTAAGTCACATCATTTAAACCAGATATATGTCATTTACAAAGCCTGATTTTATTAAGGGTCTTAATCTCTTGTTTTTCACGTTCCATTTCTTAGTTATTATTGTACAAAATGGGTCAAAGCAGTGCAGGGGGGAGAAATGCAACTATTAACAGACACACTATATTCACCTTTGACAAAATAGAAATTAAAGCTTACCCAATCAAAATAAAGATAATCATATTTTGCATTATTATTATTATTATTTACGCACTGGCCTTGGAGGCTTTTCAGTTTGGCTTAACAATAGTCATTTATGTTTTGCAAATTGCAAAAGGTTTTCGACACCATGAAAACAAAAAAATATGGATTAAGTGAGCATTTTCTAATCTTTGTCAAAGAACATTTAACAGAACATTATAAAATATATTATTAATAATAATAATTCTGATCATTTTCATTATTCTGGTTGTTAACATTTTGAACAGGTATTTATTGCATATACATAGTCATTAATTTGCTGTCATTTAGAACCTTGTAAGGCCAAAATGGTGCTTGATGTTTGTGTTCTTATCAGATGGATGAGCGCGTTTGATTGAAGCATTTGTCATGTAAATGTGAGCCGTTTGATGGACGAGCCCACAGACTTGACAGAGTGCTGCAGGTCCTTTGCCATTGGCGTTTAGCAGGTCACATGGTGTGTCAGGAAGGTGATATGAGGGTGGAAGGCAGTTTTACAGCTTTGACATACTACCTAGAAGGTTAGGGCAAAGGGAGCACCGATTAATGACCGCTCAGGTTTGATCGATTCGGGACAAACAATAGGCCAAGTTCCAGCATGAACTCCTACTTAGACTATCCTGTTTGCAACCGGGGAGCAAATATTTTTAGTGCCAAGGCCGGATGCCACAATTTAAACCATGGATACATGTCGCCTTTAGCGGCCAACTCGTGCGCAACAAGTGATAGTTACGCACCGGACGGGCGCTTAGTGGCTGCAACTTCTGCGCCACATCAGACCCCGAGTTTGCCTCTGCACCACCAGACACACACCAACATGGATCTGCAGTTTGCACCATCGGGAAACTCCATGTATGGGTCACCGCTGGACTATGGGCATCACCAGTACGGCCTGGCTCCAGAGCAGGACCGAGGCTTCATGCATGCGCAAGTGTCGCCCATTGGGACAAACATGGCTCCATACACCGGGGAGAGCTGTGGGCCTGGAGGGCCACCGGGGGCCCAGTATCTACACTTTAACAACGGAGAGCAAAGGCAGCAAGAATATTCTGAAGGTGTTTATACAAGGTTACCACTCCAGAACAAGGAGACGGATCTGGAACATGTGGAGGAGACGAAAACTTTCGACTGGATGAAAGTTAAGAGGAATCCCCCTAAAACAGGTTTGTACTTGGGCATGCATTGCAATGAAAGCCAAACATTAAGAGTGATTTAAAGAACCATTTATAGATCTGACTATTTATACAAACCATGAAGTCAAAAAGAAGTCCCTCTGGTGGTTCAATGAACACTTCTTTTAAGGGTGCAACTAAACAACCAACTTCTCTTCCATTTTCATCATATTCTGATTCCATTCTCCAGATTCATGTGTTTCATCCTTTTTTTTCTCTCTTTCCATCGTCCATTTCATGTGTTTGTCCTCAGCTGTTCTGTCGGAGTTTGGAGTTCCGAGTCAAAACAACGTGATCCGCACCAACTTCACCACCAAGCAGCTGACGGAGCTGGAGAAGGAGTTCCACTTCAACAAATACCTGACTCGGGCACGGAGGGTGGAGGTCGCGGCCAGTTTGGAGCTCAACGAAACGCAGGTGAAAATTTGGTTTCAGAACCGCAGGATGAAGCAGAAAAAACGTGAGAAATTAGGCTGTGTTTTGATGAACACTCCAGGACGGGTGGACAAACTCTCCAGACCTGACACCTCTTCAAAGGTAAAAGGGAAAGACTGTGAACAATGATGGGACTTTTTTAATGTGGCAGTGGAGGGGACCTGGGAAATTTTCCACAACTTTCCTCCTCCTGTCACTATTCCAGATAAAACTGTGCAAAGAAATGCTGGTGGAATTGAAATATACAGGGTATTTCTGTGTCTGATCATGTGGTTTATGCATACATTTTTTTTAACTGGATCCAGAGAAACTTTGGATTTATTTTTTTTAATCCTCCTCTCATAGGCCCATGTTGTGTTTTTTGTGTTTTGTGTTGGAGCACTGAAGTAGTCAGTGTCATTGTTTGCACTATTTATTTACAGGGTATTTGTTTCCAGTAATTGTTTAAATGATTTTGCTAAATAAAGGGTATAAAATGATGATTCGAACATGCTTTGTGTTGTTTCTTTTTCCTGTGTAGAGAAAGAAAATAGAAAAAAACAAACAAACAAAAAAAATCATCATCCCTATTAACTCATACATTTTTCTTCATTTTATTTTATTTGTTTTTCTTCTAAATATTCTGCATTATGCTATGGAGCGAAATGTATTAAAATGCATTAAATTAACTTCTTTTTAATATTTACCTCTAATAATGGTCTCACTAAAGTCTTCTTGCATAATGTGACAAGAGGAATCTTTCACAACACATGGGGTGGATCCCAGTGACCTTTTCACCTCGAAATACCTCCAGGGGCTCTAAACATGACAACAAACTCCAGGGAGCCAGGTCTCACACTTGATTTGTTACCCAAATTCTACTTGGATGCAACTGACACAGGTTGCAATCAAATCTGTGTGACTTTTGCATTATTTCAGATTAAAACTTTTTAAAACGAAACAGCTAAAAATAGAGGAAGTTGATCATTTGACACCACAGTGCATCTTTGACTTCACCTTTAGCCAAACATTGGCCAGAACCTGACCACCTAGTTTCATGTGATGGTACTGGGGCAGGAGTTTCAATATTTGCACTGGGTGTTAGGTTTGCACAAATAGTTCCCCAGCAGCACTGTCCTGTCGGTGCCCTTCTCCTAAAGCTGAGGTTCACTCAGAGTTCAGGCACAAATGAATGCAGAGCCAATCTGTCAAGACAGCAGAATGAGTTGGAGAAATCAACTATAGGCCTCTCGTTCTTTAGATTTTTGCAGGTGCTGTGTTTAATATTTAGATGAATAAAGTTATCGCCCATTTAGTTAGTGTTCCTGTTTGAAAAACTAAAACCCTGTTTGGTTTCGGGCCTTTGGAAAACATGTTTCTGGGAAATGGAAATCGGCGATCATTTGTTACATATCTGCATGAGTATGCAGTTCTCTCACAACTATATTAAAAATTAATACAGTTCCATGAATAGAAGTTACAGTTGAAATACCATACGGCCCATTACTGTAAATTAGAAAAGGGCTGAGAGGTTTGTTGTCATGCATTTCTTTAGCCAAATGCTTCCTCCTCAGATGAGTCACAAGGCCAAGGACTGGGGAGGCGACAATCGATATAGCAAATAGTGACAGAATCAACAACAAAAGAAGGGATGGTGCCGAAAACAAGTGTGGGACTTCATTCTAGAGGTGTGATGCCTGCCATCTCTGGAGGTAATACCTCAGCGCTCCCAGCGGGCTCTCCATCTGGAGGTGTCAGAGTCGGTGCTGCAGCCAACACCACAGAGACAGATGTTCAGTTGGGGAAGAGGAGGAGGATGTTTGTCACCTTCGGATCAGCGAATGTAGGGCAAGGAGGGGAGGGGAGCAGAGAATGTTTAATCCGACAATAACTACAAAAATAACCAACTATCCATAGCACCAACACCTGGCTGCCCAAACATGAGGCCTATTAATAGTTTCAACACGGAGAACCTCTTTCTCCTCAGATATCTTCCACATTTTTAGCCTTTCCGGCCCCTTCTGTACTTTGTTTGAGGTCAACTCAGTTCTGTTTGTACCCCATGCTGTTTGCAGTTGTTGCAGGCTCTTTTACAAGTCTATTGCCAGGCTCACTTCCTTGGTTTTCGACCAATGTTGTTGTTATTATTAGTGTTATAGTTACTATTATTGGATAACCTAATCCTCACATTTGTAGTCACTGCAGCTGAA